>WOVY01010104.1:0-501158 GCA_013436015.1 Rhipicephalus annulatus | reverse complement strand
TATTGTCTCGCAGTCGTACAGCTGTGCAGTTAGTTTTTTGAGGCCTTTGATATTGTTCGCTGTGGAACATGCGTCCAGAGATGCGAACTCTATCATATTCCTCAACAGGCCCTGTGATTTGGTGTGGGACTTGCGCTTCAATAATTCTATGAATGGACTCAATGACAGCTCTTGGTTTTCACAAAAGGGCCAGCGACTCTTCTTTGTTGCACAAATCAGAGCACAAGAAATTCTTAACTTGCTCACTAGCGGCTGCATTGTGTGCGCCAACTTGCTGGCCATAAGCACTCTGCTCATCACTTGGTGAGGCACTCTTTAGCGGAAGTGACGAGCTTTTTAATCTTTCCTAAGCCCGCCTCAACGACAAAGCAAGAGTGTGCCCAGAGTGGCCCTTGCATTGTAACACTTTTTGCAAGGTGCAACAACAAGTGTACATTCGAAAGTCATTCCTTCTTAGAGTAGAGAACTTGGACTTGAATAACAAATTGCACAAGACACTCAGTGCTATCCTGATGTCTGTTGGGCTGAGACAGTATCTCCAAGTAGGAGGTATACAGCTTTCACCAGCAAGCTAAAGTGTTTGTGGTACTTGCCAGGCAAGATTCTGTTGAACACAAACAAGGCTGAATAACACAGCCACTGTTGCCACTCGCTTGCCTTCCAAAACTTTCTCAGTTCAACAGATCTTGGCAGGCGCGTGATGCATTGAGGAGGCTTAATGGCACAAAGCCTTTCGTCAACCATCCTAATCAACTGTGGCGACCCTATATAATATGGAGCGCCTACCACCAGACTCCACAGCTCCATAAACTGGCGTGTGACACCAAGTAAAACCCCATGCATATAATCAGGCGTGAAGCCCACACAAATGTCAAACCCCACCAAATTAATTAATGGGGAAGGCCCTTTAACTCCTCGCACATTAAACACCAGTCCTGTGCACTTCAGCCATGTCTTGCATCATCCCTTCTTTAGTCCTGTCGGGTGGAGCTTCAGCGCTTATAGGGTACTTGACTGTTCCTGCAAAATAAAAATGATAGAAAACAATTAAATACAAAACTCGGGAGGGTGGGCAAAAAAAACCTTTGCAGCAATGAATACTAGATTTTTCTAACTGGTAATAATATTCCTGCAAATGTCAGGTACTCCTAACTGCTGTAATAATGCATACAGATGTGAAGGCCACATGAAGCTTTCTAGAAGTTTGTAAAGTAAAGAAGAAGGCTAGGCATGTCTTGAATGCACGTTAACTTTTAGTGTGACAAAAATACTTTAAGAAAGAATGCGTGAAAATAAAATTAAGTAGGATGTAATAATAATGCAAAACCAAATTTCAGTAACAAAATAGTGATTGTGAAGCTGATATCCAGGATGTAGTCTGTCAGATATTTTGTACACAAGTCAGTTTGCTTACCTTCAATGCATTTGCCAGGGTGCAAACACCAGCCACACCCAAAGTATCCATTATACTGGACTGTGTTCTGCATCAGAGCCCTGGCTGGAGCATCGGCTACAGCAGCGAAACATAGACCTGTAATGTAACAAAAAGAATATAGTTTTAATGAGAAATGGGACAGTGCTATATTGGTTTTCAAATTCAATCATACTCAAGTCTGGTCGGGATAAGATTTCTCGGTCCCGATTGCCTACTTTGTGCAAGCAGTAGAATGAGGCTAATCGTGGTGTAGAATGTCAATCTGAATCTGGCACAATTGTGAGTTCAAGTGGCTGTGCGACAGTGGTATTAAACTTGGCTCAATGCTTGTGTGTTGACAATATTATTTTAAAGCAGTACCATTATTTGTTGTAAATAATTTTAAAAGATTATAGTTAAATCAGGCACTTCACCAAAAGTCAAGAATATTTCGTGCATTGCTCAGTTTTTAAAGCGTTATATAGCAGTTAAATTAGACTAAAATGAAAGCTTTTTCATGAAGCCAAAAAAAACTAGTATCACTACAGTAGTAAGTTTTCATTGCCTTCTCTTTTGCTGTTTCTTTTTTTAGTTTTGGTTAAGGAATATTGCGGAAGGACACAATATGCATCTAAGTTTGCTAGGAGGAGACTACACAATGAAATAGAAGTGGCTCACTTTTGATTGAAAGGTCTCTCCATCACATGTCCACTCGATACCACTCCTGGTAAGCGAGTCCATTTGCTTCGTGAATGCCTCCAACACCAATGTCATGTCTGGGTGGCACTGTCCATACCACAGTGTAGCAACAGTAACATTTTTCAAACGCAATCGGGCGGCAACTCATTAATTGTCGTCTGCACGGGCCATATCGAAAACTGGATGAGTTGAACACAGGACTACCATCCGAGTTTATGGTCAATGTGATGTCCATAGCGCCAAGACCCAGTTCTTTTCTTGGGTGCAGATACAACTTCGTCTGTAAGTCTGTCATAGAGGCGGCGTGTGAACGATGTGCAAGTGCATTTAAAGAGTTTTTAAGTGACCTGGAAGTATCTTGAGACGAAAGAATTGAAGAAATCTGTTGCCCCATGGGAAGGGTCACAAAAAAACTTCCTTGCGCAGTAAGGGTCTCACCACTGTACAACTGTTGGGCATTGTGTACATGTTGCATTGAATTCTTTCTTTTCTTAAGGTCCCCGTCACATTCGCCGAGAAGGCAAATGCAGTGGGGACAATAGAAATGAAAGCCCATGCTATCAGTGGAGACTCCCGCAAATTTCTTAAACAGAAATTCGTGTCAGGGAGATCCTTTCTTTTCATTAAAAAAACTGACTAGTTTCATCAGGTGTTCTACCTGTGTCCACGCCAGGCCCAAGTTAACAGCAAAGTCCATGACTAGGGTCACGATGTCTTCAGCAGATAAATCGGAGTCAAAGGAGCCATCAGTTTCACGATCATCCTCCTTTGCGTTCTCTGCCAGGGCTTCCTCATCGTCGCTCGGTCCCGACTCTTCGCACTCGTCGACTTCATCGTTTGCCCAGACGCGAACTGGCGAATTATCAGCAGGTTCATCTGCAGCAGCATTACCATAGACATCACGTTTTCCACTTGCTAGTGTCAGTCGCGAGGCGAGACGCCCTGTACCGCGTTGATCTGGGCAGCTCTTTCCATCGAAGGATGGCTCTAGATATAACTTCCGTCGTTTAGGCGTCGGGACATGTTAGCGGTACAGAATGTACACTTCGAACTGTGGTAAAATGCCTTCAGTCTAATAAAAAAAATACAAATCGATATGTATTAGCGTGCGCTTGAGTGGAAATCTTTCGATCCACGAAAGCGCAAAACGCCATGCAAACGACTTGAGATCTGGATTCAGTCGGCTTTGTAACGGCTTAGCAATGAAGTGAATAATAGGTATATATATTTTATTTGCATTTCTAGCACCGAACGTTACAGGTTTTTTTATTTATATATAGGCCGTTTCTTTAACAACGTTATTTATGAATTTGTACGCGTTTAAATTCAGGCCAGGCCAAGCAGTTTTGGCTTGGTTGGTTGAGCTGAGCGAAGCCGGGCCAAGCTGAGTACAATCCACTTTGTGTCAGGCCCGCGTTACCCACGTGCGCGCTGAGCCCGTTGACTGTCATATTTGGTTCGATATAATGTTCGCGCTAGTTCGCTTTCTAGATAGTGACCATGCACATGACACTCGTAGATATGTTGTGCGAGTGGAGGATATCCATGATTTTCATCCGAAGCACGAGACGGATTTCGATGGCAAGGCAGTGTATGTCGTTCACTGGGAGGATGAAGCAAACGGTGACGACACGGGTGAATATAAAGCCCAGATACTTCGACTTGGCGGTAAGTGCATCCATCTACCCTGATCTACGCGTTAGTCTAATATCCACACTTGCACTTTCAGCCACAGAGAAAGAAGCTCGGGGAATCGCCAAAAAGAATTCCGATCCCTAAAATTGCCGTTGAGGAGGCTCGGACGTTGAAGGAGCCTGTGACCAAGAAGGCCACTGTAAGTGCGCACTTGTCATTCGCAAATCTTTTTTTTTAGGTGTTTCTCTTTTTTTCGAATCTATTAAGGAAGTGCGAATTTATTTTAAGATATTGGGAGTATGTCTAATCCAAAATTTGCAGGCTGCAAGAATGAAAAAACAGCTGTCAACCGAACTGCAGCAAAAAAAGACCGGTACGAGCAGATCTTGAAAAAGCAGATGAGCCACGCTCTCCGACAGAACTCGGAACAAACTGTGAGCGTGTATTAACTATATAATACCCGATTTCCTTAAACTTCTTTTCTTCTTTTTCACTGTGAAAAAGCTTCAGTGAAGCAAAAAAAAAAATGTTTACGCAGCGAAAAACGCGACTGAGTTCATCATCAAGCTCGGATGACTCTCTCGTGTCCAGCTCAGAAGTAACAGAAGAGAAGAAAAAAACCAAATTTTGGAAAAAGAGATGCAAGGAGCTGCGGCAAGACAACATCTTCTTGCAAGAGCAAGTTAGCTCACAGCAGGTGCTGTTAAACCTCAAATTTCTGAGGTGTAAGTACAATAATTATATATTGATTTTAGTTCTTAAAATGAGAAAGTTTTTTTATATGTTGATGACAACCTGTTAATTTCATAGCTAGTGAGCATTTCTTGAATATTTTGACAGTTGAAGACCTGCAGCACAGCAAAGAGGCTGACGTTGAGAGCTGCACTGTACAAGCTAGAAAGGAGACAGCAAAGGCCACAAGCAACCTAGGTGCATATTCATTTTTGTTATTAAATTTAGTGTTATTAGTTTCATACTACATAGAATTGACAATCATCTGTAGCATATAGCATAAGAGCACTTCTTGAGCTAGAGTACTTAAGCAGTATTCCCTTCTCATGTAATGGATCAAGATGCATAATCGGTTACTTCATAATCACTAATTATTTTTCAGATTTACTTAAGCACTTTGCAGTATACTATTTTGCAGTCCAGTGAGTCAACAAAGCTTGTTTCCTGCTGGGAAAGAATTCAAAGGATCATGCATGTTTGATGACTTTTGCCTTGAGACTTGCTAGGAATGCAATGTTGCACTTCCTTAGCAAATGACATTTGACACAATGAAACACACAAGTAACCAGGATGTTCATGTATTGCTTCCATCACTGCATGAATTGTATGTGCAATAGTATTAAATATAAAATTAGCAAGTTTTGTAAATTGGTGTACTATGCACACAGATCTGATTTTTTTGCATGCATAAATGAAGTAAAATGATGCATGCCAAAAATTGCAAGAGGCTAGATTATTTCTCAATACAGCCTTTGTAACTGATTTTAAAATTGCAAAAAAATGCAGTAAAGTCCATTCAAGAGACTGTGCCTGGGTCACGAGTAAGTTGGAGGATGTTTGTCTATTCCTGTGAGATCTAAATTTTGGCTTTTTCACACCAGATGCTGGCAGTCTACACTCACGAAGTGCCATTGATGGTAAGGCTTTAGGTTTATTTCTATTGTATTGCTTACGTGTAATTATAACAATGCAAAATATTTATGCAGACTTCATAGAGGAACCTCCCACTTCGATGACTGGTGAGTTACAGGCTTATGTGTAGTATTTGTGTAAACATTTAGCTTTGCTCCTTGTGTTTCCAGCATGTGCAGCAAAAGAATCTGATGACCTGCCTAGTCCAAGTAGGCTTTTTTACCTTGTGTGCTTCTATTGTAGGAAACTACTGAATTTCCATGTTTCACAAATTTGCAACATCTTTTTTCAGGGAAATGTTTTTCATATTTAGAAGATGGCTCTGTGAGTATATATTTTGCACTTTACCTGTGAAGTTCAAGCACACAATGAAATTAGCATAATGTTGCATTCTTTGAACATGATTGATGCAAATGGTCAAAAGTAAATAATTTCAAATCTATACTGTAGATGCCAACATAAATTGTAGCATGTTATATGTTCACACCAGCAACTATGGTAGCTTGAATTAAATGTGTTTACATTCAGTAAATTGAGTGATTGCATCCCAACTAATTGTCACTTCATTACATTATACTTACATCTAGCTTCACAGCACTGATTTAGTTACAGCACTCATTTGTAATCTTAGTGACCATGATTTACTATTATCTTTGTGCACACAGCCTCTTTTCTAATATAATACTCCTATTGAGGACAGAACACACTATATTCAAAATTTGCAGATCCCTTCACATTGACATCCCGTATAATCATGTGATTTTGGGACATGAAACCCATGATATTATTATAAGCCGTGTGAAACAAACTGCCTGCCGAACAGCTCAGAGGTGCCTCCACAATAACGATGTGCAGCTACTTGGCATGTTGCCAATGACAGTGGTGCAAAACAGCAGCAGTTGTTGGTAAGTTTGTGAAATCTTCTGCAGTACATGTTACATTTTAGCTTCTAGAAAGTACAGGTGGCTTGTATACTTGCCCTTGTCAATTTCGGTAGCTAGATATATTACCAATACCACAGATAATTTGGACATTTAGAAACACTATATGAGGTGGCAAAAGCATGTGCATATCCGAATACAAATCGAATAGTGGCCCTGCGAATATTTTAATTCGTGAATTGAATATGTGCTCTTCAAATTCTCAAATACTGAAAGTCGGCAACACCTACATTATGGAACATGTAATAATTACATATGCCCTAAATTGTAGTATGCATTAATCATCATATATAGGTTGACATCTGGTGTGTATGTCTGCTAACAAAAAATTAAATACAGGGCTACCAAAATATTGTTTAAAGTACCTGTATCTAGACCGCTGCTGTCTTTTTGCCAAAGTGGCGCGAAAATGCCTCCTCTCTCACGTGAATATCCGATAGCGTGCGGTGGCAAAGCCAAGGAGCATTTCAAATCTCTTACATAGTCCGGTGCTCACCAGCTGGTAAGCATACAATAAACTGCAGTGATGCAAGGCTGCCCCCCCCCCTTCCCCACACAACCTGTTTCACAAGTCAAGTAAACAAAAAAAGAAACCATGCTCATTACCACATTCAGAAAAAAATTATATTGCACAAAAACTTGTAATAATAAAATTTTTGCTATTCAATATTTGTACGCCTGCTAAGTTGAACTTCTTTGTCAGCCAATAATAATTACAGGAACAAGATGTTGCATCGCTCTCTTCCTTGATATTTACAGTTTCATCTTCAAAAGGGCATCTGCCTGACGCCTATTCAGGCAAAAAGAATTCTGTCTCACAAGAAGGCAAGGCTGGTGGTGAAGGAAACGGCACAAGCCATATGGTCCCAGAAAGGGCTAGCGTCACACAGTGTTAAAGGTGGCGTAGCTCCAGGAAGAAGGAACCTCGGCGAGGTTGCAAAGCCTGCGCTGACACCTGAAAGGTCGCGGTTCTGGAAGGTTGGTCTGCTGTGTATATGTGCTAAATCTATCCTGAGAAGTGCACGTAACATGTCACCTGTTCTTTTACAGAAACACTCAACCATTGGTCGCATGTGACAGGCGTCGACTCGTCCATTGCAGCCCGAAACTTGACCAGCATACTAACTGAAAAAATTCAGGATTGCATCAAGGCAGAGCGACGAAAACCTCCACAGTAAATGTACTGCGAAATGCATTCAATCCATAGATAACCCAACGAAGACCAAAGACTAGGGCTGTGCAATGTTTTTTCTGCATTAATAAATAGAATCGTCTCATATACACTCAACATAAGTCCTTTGGAGTCTTTCATGTGCTTAGAATGCTCATTTGCACGTTCAAAGTTAAGAACATCTCAACTGGGAATGCGTTCTAACTGGTCCCAGTTGTCAACTGGGAATGCATTCTCAACTGGTCCCAGTTGCCAACTGGGAATAGGTTCCCAACTGGTCCCAGTTGCCAACTGGGAATAGATTCCCAACTGGGAATAGATTCCCAACTGGAAAAATTCCCAACTGGAAAAGTGTTCCTTAAACCAGTTCAACTGGGACCAGTTGAAACCAGTTAGATTCCCAGTTACAGATTTTCACCTGGGGTGCACTACATCATCAAGAAAGACGTGAGAAACAATCTGTGTGTATATATACTCGCGCTGCAGCACTGCGATGGGATTGGCGCCAGCCTGGTCGTTCTTGATGGAAGATAGTGACTAGAATGTTTGAGAACCACAATCTGTCGCACACACTGCAACTGTGTCGAACATAACGTCTAGAAAGTCTCGCTATAACCGCGCGTCGGCACCTTGGGGCTGAGCTCGCCTGATGAGTTTTGCAGACGCCTCACGAGCTCTCACTGTATCGGGCTTTGCCTGCCGATACGCGCACTTTATCGCCGCTTCCAGTTCTCGCTCCCGTTCGATCCTCTTCGCGCCGCAGCTGTGCCGCTTCGCGTACGGCAGGGTCCTCGCACCATTGCCCTGACGCTTGGGTCTCTCGTTCTCAAACGCTGGGATCTTGGCGGTGGCGTCGCCCAGCCAGAGGACACGCTTCGGCCTTCCGCTCTCGTACGGCAGGATTTTGGCGGCGACGGAGCACTTCTGCCTCGCGGGCTCACACATCGGGATTCTGTCTGCGAGTAAAGTCTCTGAAAAATAAACTAAAGTAGCGCCAACCGCACCCCTTCGCCTCTACCTCCTCTCCCAGCAGCCACAGCAGCGCCTCTAGAGTGTCCACTAGGAAACTAGGAATGCGAAAGCACGCGCCTCAATCGCCTCAATCGCCGCCTCAATCGAAAATGCAGCCGCCGCGGTCGGCATGGATCAAGCCAGAGATGCAACATTTACACGGCACAAAACGTGGCACGCGTTTCAACTGGCATGCACGTTTACCATCGACGTGGTTACTCTCTTTGTGTGATGCTCGAGCTTGACAGTACCGCAACACTGTAAACACGAATACAAGCGAAACGATAGAGTTTAGCTCACCGGTACTCACCTCACAAAGCTGCTACGATACAGGGTCCAAGTCAGTCCTTCCGATACGCTGGAGCCTCACTTCTTGCCGAGCGGCATTGTCTTTTCCTCGCGGAAGCAAAAATAGCTTCTTTCCTCTGCTGTACCTGCTTTCGCAACCGCTGGCACAGCAGGTCGGTATCCCGAAACGTGCAGGATTACCGTGCACTCACTCACGCGTGGTCGAACTCCGGCTACACAACAATACCAAGCGCGCACGCCTAGCCACAAACAAACACCGCGAAAGTGGACAAACAAAATGGCGTTTGCGATACCTTCACAAAGGCTAGTGCGTCATGCTGCAGATTCTTAGCACCGCCGAGTTTATTACACAGACAGCAGTGGCGCTGCCATCGAGAGGGTCACCGCTGAGCGCGTCTGCATGCAAACGGTGGGCTATCACGTTGAGTATTGCGTGCTTGCGGTGATGTCTTTTGCCACTGCATGCCACTTGCTTATATACACGTCATATCGTCGTATTTAACGTTACTTTTTATAGTTTTTTTCTTTCTCAATCACTCTTTCAGTGCATCCCCTAGAACCGCAGCGCCCAGATGCACTTTAACAAAAACATGAGCACAAGCTCATCTTTGCGGCCAGGAGCCATACAGCCCCTCAACTAGCGTCGTTTACTATCTGCAATGAACGCGAGGGGGGAAGAGTCTGCACATTGACACGAATGGCGCTACTTTAGTTTATTTTTCTGGGACTTTATCTGCGAGCACGCACGGCCGCACCCTTGCGAGCTCGCCGCTCTGCAGCCTTATCTATCGGGGCCACTCCGAGAGCGCGCCAACAATGAACGGATTCTAATACAAACTAGAGGTGGCTACATACATACATACGCTGATGATGGACAGACCCACGCCTAAATGAGCTTCGCCCATAAAAAGAAACAAAGAACGTTGGAAGGGATGCAACCACCATGTGCAGTCCCTATAAAAAAGGTGTCCTTCACGCAGTAAATAGTGACAGCGCTGGAGATTGCGCAACCACAAATGGTCGTGAAGGAACCATCAGCTGGCTTCTGCGCCCTGCCATAACACGGGGGTTCTGAAAACTTCTTGTCGCTGAAATGACTAGTGTCATACAGGCTTTCCCGCCATCTATTCAAAATATGGCTTCTGTGAATTTAACAGGATACGCCACTCAAACTACAGAAAAAATTGTCCCATGAGCGCTGACTAATGTGAGGCAAATGAACCGCCTTGTGTACAGCTCTTCTTGCAAAATGACGCAATGTGAAGACTGCGAAAGGAAATGAAACCTTGAAGAAAAAAAAAATTGGCAGCATATCCACGGAGTGAATGATGGAGAGTGAGGCGAAGGATTCGTCCGTCCATTCGTTCTTGCTTCCGTCCGTCCATGCGTCCGTCTGTGTAACCGTCTATGCGTCCATCCGCCCGTCCCTGCGTTCGTCCATGCGTCCACCCCTGCGTCCGTTCATGCGTCCATCCACGCATCTGTCTGTGTGTCCGTTCATCCATCTATTCAACACTCCAAGTACCACCATCTCGCATTTTTTCATCATATATTCCCCATATAGAAGCACCGCCATCCAGCGGACATTCCAAGGACTAAACGAAAGGTGGCACACGCACACTTTCGTACGGCTTGCGCTTCGGGTCTACTTCCCACATTTAACCACCTCGGGTTCATGGTATATATTAGCTCACTATATTCATGGCACTGCGGCCCAACGCAGGATAAACCTTTTTAAAACCAAGTAGGTTACGCCCAGCGAAATAACGTAGCAACCTTTTCCTGTCAGATAGTGCTCAATATACATGCCGATGACTGCTAATGGGTAATGCGAGACAGGAGAATTCGGCTTTTACTTTCTTACGGCTTGCGCTTCGTATCTGCTTCCCACCTTTAACCATCTCGAGTTCATGGTATATACTAGTTCATTCTATTCAAGCACTGCGGCTCACTTTCTAAAACTAAACCGGCTGAACCTTTCTGAAACTAAGGAGGTTACACTCAGCGAGTGTAACATAGCAACCCTTTCTTGTCAGATAATGCTCAATGTACATTCCAATGGCTGGTAATGGGGATCGCAGTGTGCGCGTTAACTAAAAGCCGAATGCTCCTGTCTCTCATTCCCCATTAGCAGTCATTGGCATGTACATTGAGCACTATTTTTTATTGTGCAACAACGCACAGAAGAAATCTCTCACCGGCACCACCTTGGAGATCAAAATGTTATATTTGTTACATACCACAATGGCTACGAGGGACGAACGGGTGCCGCTATAAGGAGCTTCGCCCCTAAAGCTTCAGGGGTTGTAGGTTGAACATGCTCTTCTCTGTAGTATGAATAGCTTGCAAAATGCGGGTACCGCGAATTTTTCTCTTGACGACTTCATAATTGAACAGCTTTTTAACGCACCAAGATAGCGCCCTACTTCAACTCCTGACTTTGTAAAGGAGTGTGCAGTCTTGTACTGTTTGTCACCTAAGACATATCGTTATATCCGAGAGAACGTAAGGGTGTCAGGGGAGAAGCCACAGCGTCTTACCCAGCCATATAGAGAGGCTCGAACGCGCCTGCGCGTTTTGGCAGTTCTTGGGCCACCTGTTGCGCATGCGCAGTGGGAGTTTGGAGGCCATGGGAGGGATGGACAAACCCCCCCCCCCCGCCCTTAAGCTGCTTCACATATAAAATTAGCCTTGTATTTTACTTTATTTTACTTGTAGCCCTTTTAGACGGCAAGAAGCACGTACCAGACTTATATTTGTATTTCCTTCATTTGATACGGTGTCACAGCGTGTTTCCTCGCATGAAAAAAAAACGCCTTTTACATGTACCTCAAAAGCTAAGCAGCGTCTGTGTCTGTATCCAAATGAACGCAGGTTGCGCTCAGTCATAAGTTTATACAAAGTCACGAGACGCGCGCAAAAACACACTACTTGGCCTAAGAGCACATTTGCAGCTAGCTCCGCTTCCGTAGTTTTTTCTTCGTTGGCGGAAAAAGTTGTATGCACGGATAGCAGGTAAGCTTGCGCATTGAAAGCCCCAGTACCTAAAGATATCTTCACTAACCTCCACAATGCAGCTCAGCTTTCCTTCTGATTGTTTACGTCTTCTGGAAGCGGTCGACAAAAACATTTTCGAAATTAATCGGGTGAGTTCGCTCTCCTGTGTACTTTTGGGTGAGTCCCTTCTCCCGTGCTGCAAAGGAAGGCACCAAAATTTTCTTGAAAACTGGCTTGCGGATGTGTTCACTTCGGTCACTATCAGCGCTGCAGAAGCTGGGGCACAACGAAAAAGAAAGCATATAGCGCCAGCCGCCATGAAATCCTCTATTTATTTTATTTGAGGCAGTTGGGGGGCGATAAAAGATAAGGTGCACAGCTAACCAGCGGTCTGCGGCTTGACATCTTCAAGTGACAGTGTTTGCGGAGCTTGAAGTGACATCTTCAAGCTCCGCAAACCATCCCGCATATACAGCGAAGGAAACGAGGGCTTGTAGGCGCGCCCCCTTTATCAATTACGCCTCCTCCATCCGAATGAGACGGCCGGAGGAACTCCGTCGCGCGCACCAATCCAGACGGCCGTGCGTTAAGAGAACAAAACATGAAATCCTCTAGTGCAACTGCAAAAATAGAGCTAGTGGAGCTTTCGAAGTTAGTTAATAGGCATAAGTTAGCCGACATCAAAAAATATAACATGGGGGTAATCTAGCAGGCTCTAAAAACTAGCAAAAGCCCAAAAGCTTAGATGATGAAATTGTGCATAGGGCAAAAATGGGATGAATTAAGGGACAAGCAAAACAATGTCATAACCAATATGAATAGGATAGTTGAGGTGACTGAGGACTTTTACAAAGAGCTGTACAGAAGCCAAAACAACCACGATTATATAACCCGAAAAAGGAGTAACCGAAGTACCCGAAAAAGGAGTAACAGAGTCCAGTGGGCGCGCGCGATGAATGGATAGACTAGGGTGGCTAGAATGGGGAGGTGTGATGAGCGCGACACTTTTTGCTTGCCGGAGAAGGCCCTTCGGCGCGCTGATGCCGCCAAGGGCACTGATGGCAGCGGCGTGGGTAGTAGTGAGCGGCGCACTCCGCAAAGTTTTCCTCGGGTGCGCTGCTGTTTTTTTTTTTTTTCAGAGGCGGTAGCTGCTTTACAAGTACTTAGTCAATCGGTGATTGCGCTGTGTTACTCTGAAATGCCTGAAGGTGTCAACGACAAAAAAAAAGTAGATCCAGTGTCGTTGCATTATGCTTGTCCGCAAACTTAATGATTCAGTTCAGCCTCTTGAAGAGTCCCAAGGGTGGCAACGTGGATCACTTTGTGGAGGAGTCGCTCTGTCTGTAAGAAAAAATGTTACATGAGATGGAATAAAATCAGGAATACTATGAAAGACTTCCATCTGATTCAATAGCAGTGTTCATGAATAGTACGCCGCTGAGCGGCGGTTGGTCGCCCAGTATATTATGTGGCAAGTTATGCTGTGAGAAATCTGGTATTTCGTAATAATCGTGATGAGTGCAAGAACGCCCACCTTGTTTCGCAGTGTTGGTGGTTAGGCGTTCTAAGTAACACCGCTGCTGCTATAGCATGAAGTACTTTGGCAATTAGTATGCGATGCACTCGTTACACATGTAGAAATGGAGCTGCAGCTTAAATTGTGCAAATTGTAGTTGTCAGAAAGTCGTTCCTGCAACACCGTAGTGCTGTTTATCAGTTATGTTTCCAAAATAAAATTTGCTTCTGCTGATAGTACAGGTCTCGGAGCATTAAGTTTGCGGTACCTGGAAAAGCAAGGCTCACGTTTCCATAAACAGTTGCAATTCTAGTGGGCTCTGTGTAGATTAAAAAAACAAAAATTATTTATTCTGCAAATATTTTACACTGCAAATACCTGCGATTATGGTCCGCTAGCAGATGCGAGCTGCCAGAGTTACCGTAATTATTTTTAGGTCAGTGATCATATCTTTGCGGACAGGGTTAATGGTGAAATAATATTTCGGCTTTCTGTGACAATGATAAATGGGTTTAACATATGCCACGTTGTTATAAGCCATCACATGCAACTCTCCGGTGCAGATTAGGCCTCTGTGTTCTACATCCGGCATCTTGTGCAAAATTTGCTAGTTTAACTCACATAAATTAGCTATAGTTGTTTTGGTCAAAGACTTCCTTTCTTTCAATAGGTCAAGGAGCACGGGACTAAAAGCTCGAGGGATTGACAAAGTACCGACCCAGTCACAAGTTGGCAAAGCAGCAATACACGACAGACATCCATACATGTAGAATAAAAAAATAAACTTTACAAGTATGAAATGACACCAAGTACGAGTACAAAAGTTATGAAACAAACTGCTGTATTGGGGGCTGGCTGGTCCCGACGAAGCAGAAGAAAAGAAGAAGACGGCCGACGGAGACGTACGCAATCGGCGGAGACACCGACCAGCCCGAACACGCGGGTTGGCGCGAAGCGCCGAAAGAAAGCACAACAACCGCACTCCACGGTTACCTAACACACACTGTCTTTATTTGACAGTCGCCTTGAAATACTAGATGCCAGAGCGGCGCCCCCTGGCATCCTCGCTTGTCAATCCGAAACCGAAACCCAGAACACAACAACCATCCCCTTCTCGAAAAAAGTTCACCTATACACTGTTTATATTTATACATGATCGATACAGAAGTATATACAAAGTATGTACGCTAGAACACATGAAAATTCGGAGCACGGCACACCGAACTCACACACTACGAGTCCTGAGAGTGCACTGATAAACAAAAAAAATGTACACAACTGTTCGGAACAAGAGTTCTACATCACATAGTCTTCGAACCGACGGGGCTTCTGCCGCTTCCGCTTAGAGCGGGCCCTTTTGGGTGTAGAATCAGGTGTCTCTGCACCTTGGTCACTTCTGCTCTAATGTGACACATCAAGATCAGTGGAAGATTGTGAAGGCTCTGAACGAGCGTTAAAATTTGCGGTCTCATCAGAGCTCGCAGCATGAGCTTCGGAAGAATTTTGCGGACCGAAGTCCGGTTCAACGGTCTCGGCCGTATTTGAAGGTTCGAAGTGAGCCGTATGACTTGGTGTACTTGAACCAGCGACACCGCCTGGTAACTCCTCCCCCCTTGAAGAAGAAAAGCCTGTACATGGAGGCCACATGTAACAGTCTGATGCGTAGTTGAAAGGCGTGGACGGAACGTGATGAGGAAGACTTTTAGGTGTTGAAGGCGAATCCGTTAAAAAATAACAAGGCGTGAAGCATTCCAGATGATGCCATCACTTAAGCGAAAAGAAGTGGGGCTAACCTGGCCCAAGACTTTGTAAGGACCCCGTTACTTGGGGCGCTTGCCTGGCACACGAACCTTGACTAGATCGCCAGTGCGAACTTTGGACTGCTTTGCACCTCGAAGGGTGTCGACATACTTTTTCATTGCTTGTTGACGAGAAAAAACCCTGGTACGAATTTGATCAGAAGAAGAAACTGCTATGTTACGAGGCAAAGAGACTATGTCGAGAGCAACTCGCGGTTGCCTACCTTGGAAAACTTGAGTAGGAGACACTCCAGTGGTGTCTTGTGGTGTGAACCTGTACGAAGCTAAACATTCAGTCAAGACTTGCTTGAGGGGACGGTGCTGTAATTGGGCGATCTGGATATGTTCCTTCAGAACGCGATTAAATCGCTCGATTTGGCCATTTGATTGGGGATAGAAAACTGATGACCTCAAGTGCTGAATTCCTCATTGTGAAAGAAATGTTTCGAAATGTTGGGATTGAAACTGTGGACCATTGTCCGTAACTATGACATCAGGAAACCCTTCGCCGCTGAAGATTGAAGACAGAAATTCAATGATGACCTAAGAAGTAACCGTATGTGTGAAACAAATTTCTGGCCATTTGGAATGGTAGTCGATGAGAGAAACAATAAACCGGGCATTTCGCGGAACATTATGCAAAGGACCGATGATGTCCATGCCGAGTTTCTGCCAAGGCCGATCAGGCCACTGGACTGGGTGCAACGGAGAAAATGCAGGTTTGGCAGACTTGTCAGCTGCCTGACATATATGGCAGTTGTAAACTGCATGCTCGACCTGCTTGTCTAAGGCTGGCCACCAGTACCTGTCTCAGAGATTCTGTTTGGTGCGGACAATGCCTGGATGGGTCTCATGGGCAAGCTGTATTAGCTTGTTACAAAAAGAAGCAGGGGGAATCATGCGTTCATCGCGGAAAAGCAGGTCCTCGACACAAGACAGTTCTGTCGGACTGCAAGTAAGGCAAGAATTCAGAAGCAAGAGCACCTTTGAAAGGCCATCCTTCACGTAAATATTTGAGAACTTGAGACAAAGTGGAATCTGCAGCTGTAGCTGCCTGAAGCTCAGCTTGAGTAATGCAGGAAGTAACTAATGAAACAACTTCCTCATCCCGCTCTTCAGTAACCGGTATCTGAAGAGGAAGGCGCGACAGTACATCAGCAACCACGTTATTAGAACCTTTACAATATTGAACACTGAAATTATAATACATGAGTTTGGCACACCAACGGGAAATGCGAATGGGGCGGCGGCCTTCGGATCCTGCAGAAAGAAGAGCAACTAGTGCTTAGTGATCTGTACGTGATGTGAAGTGCCGGCCCCACAAATAAACATGCCATTTGTCACAGGCAAAAAGACAAGCGAGAGCTTCACGCTCTCCTACTGAATATCTGCGTTCAGCAGGGGTCAATGTACGAGATGCAAAAGCAATAGTGATCAGCTGATCATCTCTGAGTTGTTGAAACACTGCTCCCAGTCCAACATCGGACGCATCCGCCGTGATGAGGATGGGAAGCTTCTCATTGAAAATACTAACAGCTGGCTTTGAGGCCAGTATTGACTTAACTCAAATGAAGCTCTGCTTAGCTTCAGCTGACCATTTAAAATGCTGTGCTTGACGAAGTATAGTACGCACTGGTTCAACAACATCAGCATAGTGAGGAACAAACTTGGCATAATAACCAACAAGACCTAAAAAAGATTGCAAGGTTTTAACATCAGTAGGCCGTGGGGCATTGACAATGGCCTGAACTTTAGATTCAGCAGGTGTCAAGCCGCGGGAACTGACATGTCCTAGAAATTGTAACTCATTCACAGAAAAAAATGCACTTGTTATTAAGTTTCATACCACATTCACTGATTCGGTTGAGAACAGTATGCAAGTTAGCATCGTGCTCTTCGCGAGTACGTCCCCACACCAAAATGTCATCCAACTAACAAAGGGCACCATTACAAACCCTTAAGAATAATTGCATCATTTTCTGAAACACTGCAGGGGCAGATGCAAGCCTGAAACACACGCGGCGAAACCAAAACAAGCCTTCGTGCGATACAAATGTGGTCAAGTCTCTACTGCACTCGGAAAGTTCAACTTGGTGATAAGCGGACGCGAGGTACAGCTTGGAGAAACACCGCTCCGGAGAGCTGATGAAGCAGTTCTTCAATGTGAGGAAGTGGAAACCCGTCTACGACGATCGCCTTGTTCGGTTCTCGTAAGTCGACGCATAGTCGAAGGGATCCATCTTTTATCTTGATGACGACCAGTGGAGAAACCCAGTCGGAAGCAGAGACAGGCTCGATGATTCCGCTGGCTTGAAGGCGAGACAGTTCCGCAGAGACTTGCTTACGGAGAAGAAGAGGAATGCGGCGCAGCTTGGCACGCACAGGGCACACACCTGGTCGACGCATCACTTTATGCACAAAACCGCGCACACAACCCAGTTCACGGGTGAACAGGTGGTGGAATTAAGAAGGCGCGTTGGCCGGAAGATCATTTTGGACGTCGACTTGAGCACACGTCATAGACGCACCGACGATGTTGATGGACAAAGCCCTGATGGCATCACGTCTTAAAACTGAGCTGCCATTGGCTGTTACATAAAAAGTAATGGAAGCAGTGCGACTGCGATAGGAGACCTGAGCTGTAAATTGACCTAAATTATCAATCGTTCCCTTGGAATATGTTTGTAGAACGACGTGTGAAGGCAAAAACCGAATGTTGGAAAAATGACTATGAAAGTCAGCGGCACTGATTAAAGAGACTGAGGCACCAGTGTCCACGAGAAATGACAAGGGCACATGGCCCACTGAAGCTACGATGCTGGGCTTGGACGTAGTGTGGAGGCCATCCACATTTAAAACAGTGACCGGATTGGTTTGTGCAGTGCTCGGAGGAGCGGACGAAGAAACTGGTTCAGGAAGATTTGCTGGACGTGAATTGCATACGGACTGAAAATGCCCGCTTTTTCCGCACACAAGACAAGTGCGGTTTCTCGCGGGACACTGGGCAAAATTGGCTAAATGCCGAGCCGATCCACAACGAAAGCAATGCGCGGTTGCGCATGGAGAATAAAATTGCGAACGCGAGTTAGGAGCTTGGTGCTGTTCCTGAAAACCAGAATTTGGCGCAATGGGGTCGTCATATTGTCGGCTTCCTCGCCGCCGTGACGCAGAGGGGACGCCATGTTGGCCGCCACGGAAGGACTGTGCAGGCGTGCGTCCATGTTGGCCGCCACGCCGAGACGAAGGGCCGCCTTGTTGACGCGTCACGTGAAACAAAGAGCCGCCGCCTTGGCCCCCCGCAGCAGAAAGTTGCTGCACTGAATGCGGAGCGAATAAGCTCGTCCTCTTGCGCAATTGAGAGGGCTTCGGATAATGAAATCGAGGAGCCTCTTTGAAGCATGCGGCAGCGGACGTTTTGCGAGGCTACCCCGGTGAAAAGCTGATGGTGGATCATATCGTCCTCGAGCGCGCCGAAGCCGCACGACGCGGCGAGCGTTCTAAGAGAAGTAATGAACTTGGCGACTGGCTCGCCAGGCAATTGTCGCCTTTCTTGGAATTTTACGCGTGCGAGATGATCCCACGAGACATCTTTAAAATGCTCATCGAAAAGAGCAAAAGCATTCTTGAAGGCATTGCCCGACGCTGGCGTCGGCGACGCGTTGGTGGCTTGCAAAGTATACAAGAGCTTTAACCCTGCAGGGCCCAACGCGTTGAGCAGCAGGGCCTTGCGACGCTCGGGCTTGCTGGCGCCCTCCCCGACCGCGTCTGTGTAGCCCAGAAACACCAATTTCCAGTCCACCCACGGAAGTGGCGGGTCTCCGGGCGAATGAAGAAATAGGGGAGGTGGAATAGGAGATGCCATTTCAAGTAAGAAGAATGGAACGGTGCAGTCGAGAAGAAAATGACGCCAGTTCACTGTTTGAAGAAGACGACAGAGGCGGCGTAGCTGAATGAAGAAGGAATGAAGCGACGCAACACGCAGGAGCCACCTTGCTGGGAACAAAGAGCGTCTAGGGTTATCAGAGTAGGTCCGTAAGAAGCACGAAACAGACGAACACGGAAAACGAAATGGGTTCTTACAGGTCCTCGTCACCATTGCTGTATTGGGGCTGGCTGGTCTTGACGGAGCAGAAGAAAAGAAGAAGGCGGCCGACGGAAACGTACGCGGTCGGCGGGGAGACCGACCAGCCCGAGCACGCGGGTTGGCGCGAAGCGCCGAAAGAAAGCACAACAACCGCACTACACGGTTACCTAACACACACTGTCTTTATTTTACAGTCGCCTTGAAATCCTAGATGCCAGAGCAACGCCCCCTGGCATCCTCACATGTCAATCCAAAACCGAAACCCAGAACACAATCCAAACCTCCACAAATAGAGAGCGAGGGAATACATATGTATCATGACTTGGCATGAACATGAAAAGTAAAAGTCAATAAGTAGAGTGACAGAAATTCCAGAAGATCTACTATTCGGGAAAGTGAATTAGCTGGGCGAGGCATCTGATGTGGCGATTTTGATTACTTAAAATTACATATATCTACAATGCTATCGTTGAGAATTAATCGTAAGAAATTAATTATACAGAATATTATAATGAAGTGTCAGAAATCATCAGATCAAAATTACACACTGATACACAGAGACATCACAGCAAAAGATACAATTGTCACTAAACGAGCGCTCAAAAAAAGGGCGCGCCGCCAAATTCTCGCGACGAAGCGCCGAGAGGTCAACGATAAAAAAAAGAAAACAAGCATCCAAAGACTCCCCGGGCGCGCGTCCCTCTCCCCTCGGAAGCATAGCTTCGCCAACGAACCTCCTCACATCGGCGGCCGAGCAAGCCCTAGAAAGTTCTCGATGGAAAGGGGCGTGGTGATGCCGGGTTGCGTCATCCATCGCGGACGGCCATCCAACCGTCTCGCGCTTTCCCCTAGCCTTCGCTGCGCATCGCGCCGGCGAAATGATGAGAATTTTCTGGAATCTCGCGCGGAAGGTATTTAACCGAGCAGCAGAGATGGGAGATCAGGAGAAGAAGGAAGTTAGCGCCAGTGTGCGTGGGGTTATTCCACCGCGTCTGTCGGTGAAGGTTTTGTCTTTAGTGACAAAGCAGGAAAAGAAGAAAGTATGTGCCAGAGTGCGTAGGGTGTTTCGCCTTGTGGGCGAAGCCTTTTGTATTCCGTGACAAAGGAGGAGAAGAAGAGGATTTCCACCTGAGGGGTGAAGACTCGAGCTACAGGCAAGAGTGTGTGTCTACCGCTATCGAGCGAAGACGCGTGGCAACAGCTGCGTGTGTGGAGCCGACGTGTTTCGGGCGAAGAAGTTTGGAGCCTGGAGAGCGGTCAATTGAAGACACGAGATTTACTGGAAGAGAAACTTCGGAGGCAGTGGAGCGACAACACTGGACTTTGAGTTAGTGATTCTCGGAAGTGTATCCTTCAGACTTGTTCCAAGTACTTTGGACTGAATAAGCTTTCTAACTCTTCAGTCCTTAAGTGTCTTGGTTGTTCGATGCATGCAACTGCATTGTAGTGCGTATTGTTGTCTGTGTCCGTTGTTTCGAGTGTGGCTGATTGTACTGTGTAGTACATTGTTTGATTGGTGACATATTGTATTGAACTATTGTCGAGTGTGAATACTTGTGTATCGTTTTGATCTGCCATAACTGAGAATATAATTTTGTTTTGTTTATCAACTCTCGGCTCTGACTTGTTCTTTGGGCCACAGCTGGCGTCCGCTGGCGCGCCAAATAGGACCACTTCTAAATTGTCCACGCTTTCGTGGTGCGGTTCAGGGGCCGATACGTCGGCCCTTGGAATTATCCCGGCGATTGCCTACCAAATTAACGGGACCCGGGACAACAATGCAGTAATAAGAATAATTTTTAAAATGTGCAAGACAGCCAATCGTAGTGACATTTCTTGCAATATTTAAACAGATTCATAAGAAGTTCTCAATGGCAGAAGGAGGGACAAAGGGTCAATGTCTTCGTGGTTTAGGGTGGTTAATAGGTAAGGTAGCCTTTAGGACAATGTTCATCCTAAACGCTTCCAGGAACAGGTAAAATCCACATTTAATTCATCGTGCCTAGTGAGACAAACACTTGGGGTTACGTTTATCTTAGCAAGACAAATTATGGAGCTACAACCATGTTTAACGAATGCTTTATGACATGTCGATTATAAGTATGAGGTTTATTAAAATGATATTCTGGCTCCCGCAGTATGGGCGCATTCATTCAAACTTCTGATCTTGGAGTGTAATCGATAAAGAACCCCAGGTGGTCGAAATTTCCGAAGCCCTCCACTACGGCGTCTCTCATAAACATATGGTGGTTTTGGGTCGTTAAACTAAACATATCAAGGTCTTTTCAAGCATGCTTTTCATAGATTAAACCTTAAAGTGCTTAGGTGCAATGTACTGCCCTACAGTTGCTCGATCAAAATGATTTTACCAAAAACGGGTTACCATCACACAGCGCGGGAGCAATTTTTGTGGAGAGCGGCGCGTGCTGTCTTGTTTGTGTCCTCCGCAAGGTTACCCGGATGGATGGATGGATAGATATGGCTGTACCCTTTAGATCGGGCGGTGGCTAGCGCCACCAAGCCGTAATACCTAATGAACCAAAAACTATATTTATTTTTTTGCCTTAAAAAGTGAGTTTGAGGATTCGTACTTTGCAGTGAAGAGTTTAATTTTCACTCGTGCCTTGACTTTAGCCACCAATCAGATAACCTCCTTCTAGCTAAGTCTACCCGCTTAAAGTTTATTTTGCCCTCCCGGTCCCTAAACCCCAGTTCTTTGATAAACTCTGCGCCATCATCCTGAACTATAGGGTGAAGCCCTTTACAGAACATTATCAAGTGTTCGGCAGTTTCTTCTTCCTCTCTACACGCACTGCATACTGTGTCTACCCCTTCGTATTTGGCCCGATATGTCTTGGTTCGCAGTACTCCCGTCCTGGCCTCAAACAGTAGAGAACTACCCCGAGTATTATCATAGATCATTTCCTTGGCAATTGCCTGCTTAAAAGTTCGATAGATCTCTAAAGCGGACTTCTTAACTCTTTCCTTACCGTCCGTCCCATGGAGCATCGATCACTATGGATCAATGGTTTTAAAAGCCCCGCCAAAAACAGAAATCCGCATGGATGGATGGATGCTGGATGGATGCTATGAGCGTCCCCTTTATAACGGGGTGGTGACAAGTATGCCACCAGGCTCGACAAAAAAAAAACCTTTTTTCTTTTTTGATGTTGGCCTAATGCCTCTACTTCGATAAATTATATCTTAATGGAAAAAAAAGGTAAATTTTCAGCTTAAGTTCTCTGCCATTTACGGCACACTGTCCATATTTTATTTTTCCAATATTTATTTTTGTCCTTTCTTTCTAATTTTCTGCCACCAGTACTCTAACCGTCTCTTACTTATTTCAATCGCGGGTGTGTTCAGCTTTCCATTGTTGTCCCTAAAACCCAAGGCTTCCTGTAGGCTCGTGCCCAAACGTACACCTGGGTGGATATCTCCACATTCAATCAGAACATGCTCCGCCGTTTCCTTATCTTTCCCGCAGCATGTGCATTGTTCTTCTTCTTTACTGAATCTTGCTTTATAACTACGCGTTCTAAGGCAACCCGATCTCGCTTCAAACAGTAAAGCGCTTCCCCTTGAATTATCGTAAAATGCCTCCCTCCTTATTTCATTTTTGCCCTTTCGGTAGTTACTCAAAGCCGGTTTTTTCTCCATAGCTGCCACCCAGTAAATCCTCTCCGCCTCCCTGACTTTTCCCTTAACGCTCTTTGTTGACATATGGCTTACAATACCAGCCGTATATTTACTAGTGAGTCTTCTAGTTCTTTTTCTCCACTGTGTGTCCACGCTCTTCCTATACAAATAACGGAACACCTTCTCTGCCCATCTACTCTCCTTCATATTTCTTAGCCTTTCCTCGAACCTTATTTTGCTCTGCGCTTCCCTCGCCTCAAAACCTGCCCACCCCATATCGCCCTTTACAGCCTCGTTTGTCGTCTTCCCGTGAGCACCCAACGCGAGGCGTTCCACAGTCCTTTGATTTACATCCATTCCCGATTGCACCTCTGCCCTCATGCACACCACTGAGTTCCCAAAAGTAAGCCCTGGAACCATTACACCCTTCCACAGACCTCGAAGCACCTCATACCTATTGTATCCCCACAACGCTCTGTGCTTCATTATTGCCGCATTCCTCTTTCCTTTTGCTGCCGAGGCTTTTTCCTGTACCTCCATGTATCTTGTTATGCCAGCGAGTCCTCGTCAAACGTCCGTGCCTCGGAAAAAGGCAATCTGGGTCAAGGCCAGCCGCAACCCGTCCGACGCGAACATCTCAACGGCGTGAACACGCGCGGCGCCCTCTGGCCCAGGTGCAGTGAGTCAGCGGCGCACGTGACAGCGAGCCGGCGGCCGCGTGCCTGGTGGTCTGACGCTTGGCGCGGCGCGCCATTGGAGGAGTCTGCCCTGACGACAAAGCGGCGCTTCTGATTGGACATTTTGGTTGGACCCGGTGTAAATAAAAGAAGCCCTGCGGCGCGTCGCGATCGGCGGTCCTATGTGAGTGAGAGGAGGCCCCGTGTCGGAGAGCCGGCATGTGTGTGAGTCGGCGGTTTTAGGCGAAAAGCTGACCTATGTGTTAGAGAGAAGAGCTCGGCTTTTCGAGTCTCTGTCGGCCCCAGTGCCGAAATTGTAACGCTTCTGTATATATGCTGTACATAAACCTTGTTTAACTCACCATCGTCTCGTCCGCTCGTCTTATCAGCTCTGCGCAGAAGCAGTCGCGAGCTGATAAACATACGCTACGCAACAGTGGTGGCTTCGGCGGGATCGGCCCGTCGTTCGCAACAGTGGTGGAAGCGGCGGGATCGGTCCGTTTCTCAACAGTGGTTGGCAGCTGCGGGATCGGCCGGCGTCAGCGACATCGATGCGGTGAGTGCCTGATGTTTTCCCCTCAGTTCACCAGACTACTCTAGCTCAGGTTGTAGTAGTTTAGAGAAGGGCTGTGTGAAGCATTATAGTGAGCTTTGATCGTTTCGAGCAAAGTCGAAGTGCTTTGAAACCAAAGTTAATGCGGAGGGGGTAAACACGGGAGTGTGAAAAATTGCTTGCGCGTCTTGCTAGTAGGCTTATAGTGGGTACGGCAAGTAAATTGTTAACAGGGGCAAACAGCAAGAGGCTAGTGTGAACGATGGAGAACCTTAAAGTGAAGGAACTCATCGAAATTTGTGAGGAACTCGGCATTACTTTAGGCCGTGCGAAACGAAAGCAAGCGATCCTTGAGATCATGAAGGATGAGGGAGTGTCAGCTGAGGAAGTCGATGAGGCCTGGGTGGATATTAAAGCACGCCGTGAGGAGGCTGAAAGGCGGGAAATAGAAGCTCGCGAACGTGAGGAGGCTGAAAGGCGTGAAGCTCGCGAGGAGGCTGAAAGGCGTGAAGCTCGCGAGGAGGCTGAAAGGCGTGAAGCTCGCGAGGAGGCTGAAAGGCGTGAAGCTCGCGAACGTGAGGAGGCTGAAAGGCGCGAACGTCGCGAGGAGGCCGAGAGACAAGAGCGCCTAGAGTTGAAACGACTAGAATTGGCAATCCTACAGTGTTCGCAGGCGCCTAGCGTAGCTTCTCCAACAGTTCAGGTCAGCGGTTTTAGAATTCGGGACCAACTGCCACCGTTCGTAGTAGGCGAGGACATGGCGAAGTATCTCGTCAAGTTTGAACACGTCTGTGAGCGAAATGCTTTGGAGCAGTCTCTTTGGGCGCGGAACCTGCTAGCTCTTCTTCCCGGCGAAGTGTCCGACGCGATAACTTGCTTGTCGAGGGAAGCGTTTGAGAGTTATGACGAGGTTAAAGAAGTGCTCTTGAGACGTTATAAGTTGTCACCCGAGGCTTTCAGGCAAAGGTTCCGGTATGCTGAAAAGGGGAAGGAGTCACACGTTGACTTCGCGTTTCGTCTTAAAGCCGATTTGATTGAATGGCTCAAGGGCGAAGGTGTTTATGACGACCGCGATAAAGTGGTGGAATGCGTTGCATTGGAGCAATTCTACCGCTGCATCGAGGAGGATGTCAGACTTTGGCTGCAGGACAGACTTGGGGAAGTACAGTTAAATAAGGCAGCTGAGTTAGCTGAGGAGTATTATGCTCGCCGAAAGTTGCATAGCAGGGCAGTGCGCGTTGAAAAGGATGAAAGGAAAGAGGGCTTTTCAAGGAAACCCGATCAACGGAAATCCGCTCCGCACCGTAATTTCAAGAAGGACCCGTCTCTTACGAAGGATAGTGTAGGGGAAGGGCAAACAGAAGCGGAGAAATCGAGTGAGGTTTCTACCACACAGGCATTTGAATCGGAAAACAAACGGAAGCCGGTAATTTGCTACAACTGCAAAAAGGAAGGGCACATCGCGAGAAACTGCCAGGAAAAGTTTGCTTTCGCAACGATCCGAGAATCAGGAAAAAACATGCGGTTGTTGGAGCCGTATCTCCAAGAAATTAAAGTAAATAAGAAAACGTGCCGAGCGCTTAGAGACTCAGCGGCAACCATGGATGTTGTCCATCCTTCATTGGTGTCTCCGGATGATTTCACAGGAGAATGCGCGTGGATCAGGCAAGTCGCCGAGGAGCAGAGTGTTCGCTTACCAATCGCCACGGTTGTCATTGAAGGCCCGTTCGGTAAGTTTTGCACCGAAGCGGCTGTGTCTGCCGCGCTAAATGATCGTTTTCCTTATCTTTTCTCCAACAACTCGGAGCAGCTTCTCAAAGAGCAGGGCAAATCGTTCTTCCCCAACTTAGCGTGCATGGCCCTCACGCGATCGCAAACGCGGAAGCCTGATCTGGTTCAATGCAGTGAACTCTCAAGTGACCTTGTCGGCGGGTCGACGGAACCCCAGAAAGGAAATTTTCCGCATGAGTCATGTGAGCAGTCACGCGAGCGGCCCGTCGCGAAAGCGGTCGGCACGGCCGGCGCGGTAGGGGGAGACGACATGGCGCCAATGAGTCAGAGCGAGAGGGTTGCAACGCTCTCGCCTGTAGCGGAAAGTTGGAGCGAGCTGCCGAGAGTTGATCGAGAGACGCTCATTCGAGAGCAGCGTGAGGATCTCTCGATTGAAGCGCTAGCGGAAAGCCAAATTGAAGCGCTAGGGGAAAGCCAGAAAAACGCGGCAAAAGTGCTGTCGAAGGAGCACTACGAGGAATCGGTGAAGAAGCGTGCTTTTGAAGTAGGAAGTCAGGTAATGCCGCTGCAGCCATCCAAAAGGAACAAGCTTGAGGTTGATTGGGAAGGGCCCGCCAAAGTATTATCGAAGCCTTGCGATACAAATTATGAAGTGAAATTAGGAAGGCGGCCGGACAAAATTTACAACTTGATGAAACCATACGTTCAACATCAAGCGGTCGTAAATCTGTTGTTGAATGCTTCAAAGGAAGAGGAAGCAGAAATTTTGAGTTCTAGTGAGGTAATTGAAGGGGGATCGAAAGTAATCCGGGAGCAGATAAACCTAGAGCCTAGCGTAAGTGAAGGAGGACCTGAGAAAGAGGACCTGAGAAAGATTGTTTCCGAGTTTGGGTATGTGTTGTCGGACCGTCCCGGAGAAACGACGGTGATCGAACACGATATCAAGCTAAGCGGTGAGGAGTCATTCAGTAGCAAGCCGTATCGTTGTTCTCTTGTGCAACGTCGAAAGTGTGAGCCGCTCTTGGTGCCGCATAGGTATCGTCGCCTAAAAGTGGCCGGTTACTGAAGTGGAGCATGTTGCTCCACAGCGCAACTTTGACGTTCGCTATCAAAAAAAAAAAAAATAAAATAAAGGAAAGGTAAACGCTAAGGCAGGTGCATTGAGCAGTGAGTTCCAGCTAGTAACTTCTCAACCTTTCGATTTCTCGTTGGCGATTCGGGGCAAAATTTTGACCTCATCACGACCTGGGCTGAGCGCTCTTGTTCAGAGTGATCTCAAGGGGCCAACTTTATGTGGTATTCTAATTCGTTGCGTTGTTGTAATTGAGAAAAATTCAAGTTCTTACTTTAAGAGTCTTGTGTCCCACATGTGCCTCTTGATGTAGAGGGAACAAAATTCCGATAGACACGTAGATAGGTATATGTTGTACTATACTTTGTCTGGTGTTCTGTCGGGTGACCGAGGGCACTTGCTTGTGTCGTGTGTTGTCTGTTGTCGAACCGTTCTTAGCCAGTTGCAGAACCATCGACAAGTGCTGAAACCGAAGATGGTCAGAAGAGACGAGTGAAGCTGGTCAGCAAGTTGTGGCGACAAGCCAGTGGAGCTGGGATCCGTCGTCAAAAATGGGATGTGTTCCCGGAACAGTCTGGAGCTGTATTCTCCCCATGGCCCTGGAGGCGAACCTGGAGGGACTTGGCGGACGAGCGCACCTGACATCCGAGCCCCGTGGAAGCAGCTCGTCTTTCCGGTGCATTGTCTGGCGGCGGGGGTGCTGTTATGCCAGCGAGTCCTCGTCAAACGTCCGTGCCTCGGAAAAAGGCAATCTGGGTCAAGGCCAGCCGCAACCCGTCCGACGCGAACATCTCAACGGCGTGAACACGCGCGGCGCCCTCTGGCCCAGGTGCAGTGAGTCAGCGGCGCACGTGACAGCGAGCCGGCGGCCGCGTGCCTGGTGGTCTGACGCTTGGCGCGGCGCGCCATTGGAGGAGTCTGCCCTGACGACAAAGCGGCGCTTCTGATTGGACATTTTGGTTGGACCCGGTGTAAATAAAAGAAGCCCTGCGGCGCGTCGCGATCGGCGGTCCTATGTGAGTGAGAGGAGGCCCCGTGTCGGAGAGCCGGCATGTGTGTGAGTCGGCGGTTTTAGGCGAAAAGCTGACCTATGTGTTAGAGAGAAGAGCTCGGCTTTTCGAGTCTCTGTCGGCCCCAGTGCCGAAATTGTAACGCTTCTGTATATATGCTGTACATAAACCTTGTTTAACTCACCATCGTCTCGTCCGCTCGTCTTATCAGCTCTGCGCAGAAGCAGTCGCGAGCTGATAAACATACGCTACGCAACAGTGGTGGCTTCGGCGGGATCGGCCCGTCGTTCGCAACAGTGGTGGAAGCGGCGGGATCGGTCCGTTTCGCAACAATCTATCACTCTCATTTACCCATACTCCAAGGTACTTGTATTCACTTACCCTCGGTATTTCTTGGCCTTGTATGGACACCGTCTGATCACAGGGATCATTGAATACCATCAATCCACACTTCGTTACACTGAATCCTAGTCCAAGAGCTTCACCTTCCCTTCCGCATATATTCGCCAGCTGCTGTATATCATCTCGACTGTCCGCAAATAAGACGATATCGTCCGCATAAAATAAACCTGGAAGCTTCTGCTCAATCATCATGCCGCCCTGTTTGTGTGACAGATTAAAACCAATGTTGCTACCTTCTAGCGCTTTTTCCATACTCACCATGTACAGCATGAATAGCAGCGGGGACAAAGGACATCCCTGTCTCAGACCCTTGCTAACCTCAACGTTCTCTTTGCTACGCATTCCTTCCCACTCTATGCAAACTGTATTTTCTCGGTATATCTCCCTCAAAAGCTGTATACAGTCGTCGCCCATGCCCATTCCTTTCAATATATCCCACAAAATTTCCTGATTAACGTTGTCGTATGCCCCAGTGATGTCTAGAAAAGCCACGTACAAGGGCCTATTCTCTATTTTAGATATTTCTATACACTGAGTGAGAACAAACAGGTTATCGTCTAACCGCCTGTCGACTCGAAATCCGTTCTGACGTTCTCCCAAAATATCGTTATGTTCGGCCCATGTTTCTATTTTCATTTTTACTGCTTGCATCGCCAACCTGTACAGTACCGATGTAATGGTTAGTGGTCTATACGAGCGAATCTTGTCCTTTTCTCCCTTGCCTTTATAGATTAAGTTCATTCTACTTTGTCGCCAACTGTCCGGTATTTGTCCGTCCTTTAAGCTTTTTTCTACTGCTTTTAACAATGCTTCTTTAGTGTTATGTCCTAGTTCGTTAATGAGGCTAACGGGAATCCCATCTAAACCCGCGGCAGTGCGCTTTGGAATTTTTCCTTCGGCCTTTTTCCAGTTGAAATTATCAAGTACTAGCTCTTCCTCTGTTGCTTTCTCCACCACACTTTTACTCACCGGGGAGATCCCCTGGACGCTCTTTTGAAACGAATCGGCTGTTATCTTTTGGATGTAACCTAGCGCTTCGTACCCTTCCAATTGATTTCCTCCTTCATCTAGAATATGTTGTTGCGTTGTGACAGACTTCCTACCTAGCGCCTTTATGTGGCTCCAAAAAAACCTAGGCGCGGCCTCCTTTTTTTCGTGTATCTCTGTCATCCAGCGTTCACTTTCACCTTTAATTTTTGCCTCTACCAATTTCTGTACAAGGGATTTTTTCTCTAAATATATTTCCCATATTTTTTTTACTTCGTCCTGCGGCCGCTTCTCCTTTTTTGCCTTTCTATGCTCCCGTGATGCTTCGCGTCGCTTCTCGATCGCCTCCCGGATTTCCTTGTTCCACCAACTTTTTGGCTTCCTTTTTCCTTTCCAGCAAACAGTTTTCTTCTCTTTCCCTATCTCCTTCGTCATTAGATGTAACAGCTCACTATACTCCCAGTCCTTGCCTGGTATTTCGCCTACTTCTTCCTCGACTCTTGCGGCTATATTTATTATTTGTTTGTCATTTAAATACGAGCTGCCAGACTTTGATTCCATGCTCATATTTTCAGTTTCGTATCCCATTTGTAATGTTATTCGTTTATGATCACTACCCAAGCTGTTAATGCCTTCCTCGTCTATCCTCATTTCTGTCAGTTTGTGGTAAATTCCTTTAGTCATGAGACAATAATCAATACTTGATTGCTTGTTTCCGACTTCCCATGTGATCTGGCCGTCACATTTAGGCCCCGTGTTAACTATCTCCAGACTATGTTGCTCGCAAAGATCTAGTAATAACTTCCCATTGGTGTCTGAATATCCGTCAAGGTCATGTATGTGGGCATTCATGTCCCCTAGAAGGATGATTTCGGCCCCATTACCAAATTCCTTAATATCCGCACTCATGCAATCCACTATCTCCTGATTCTTTTCTCTGCAGTTATTCCCCGTCCACAAGTAGGCTACCCCTAGCCACGTTTCCTTTCCACCTACTGTGCCCAGAACCCAGAGGTGCTCTGAACACGTCTGTTTCACTCTAACCCATTTGACTCCGCGATGAATTAGCATTCCTACACCCCCACCTTTCCTTTCCGATATGGTCCTGTTACACCCTTCCCAAACATAATTTTCAATATGTGGTGGCTCTTCCAAGTCTCTAAGGTGTGTTTCTGTAACCGCATACACGCCTATCTGTTCTTTGTTTAACTGCTCCTCAATCTCTAACCATTTTGCCTTCTTTCTGCCACCCTGCATGTTTATGTAACTAATTGCAACACGCGCCTTTTTCCTTTTTCTTTTACCTTTTTTCTGGTTTTTCGCAATTCTACCTGTCAAAGCGTCCTCCTGGTTGTTTTCCCTGTTACGAGCTACCCCGGACTCCGAAGGGCCCGTGAGCCCCCCAAAAAAGCTACTGCGCGTCCTGCCAGTCGCCAGCCCACCTCGTGTCCAAGCCTCTTATCGAAATGAATCTTGTCTCTTTGGAATCCACCCCACCTGTGCACTTCCCTGTTTAAATCCACTACCTCGAAACCCTTCTCTCGACTAATTCGCCAGATCTCTTTGTTTGCGTCAACGACCGCTCTTTGCAGGTTGACGTTGCGCACTGGTACTTCCGGTACTGTGCATACTACAATTTGCACCTGGGGGGACACGGCGCGCATGTCATCCACCCCTTTCGCCAAGGTCGTCGCTAGTCCTGACGATTCTTTTTTCAGGACGTCATTTAGCCCTCCCGCAATTACAACGAGGTTACGATTGTTAGCTTTAGCTGCGAGTTGTTCACCCGCTTGACTCATTACTGTCCCCAGCGTTTGTCCTGGGAACGTCCCTATCGCAACTCTCTTGTCGCCTTTCACCCTTTCTTTGATTGCCGCTGCGCATCGGACTAAATTTGAGTCACCGGCGATGATGACCTGTTCAGACATTCCTTCTGAAACCTGCACCTGGCTGCTGACTAGGTGACTAGCGTGAGTCACGGCTGCTGGTTTGCTCCCTCCCTCCCTCAAAACTACTTCCCGGTAGCTGGGCCCTGTGACCAATGTATCTGCCTTTGTCATGCCTGTTTCCTTCATCTCTCCCGCACGGGGGGTCGTCGCCATAATGCTTCCGCCGTCACCTGCGTCTTCGTTCCCTTTCACGACCTTCGATAGGCCCTTCTCGGCTGACCGGAGCCTTTCTTCCATGGCTGACGTTTTCTCTCGCTCCTTCGCCAATGCATTCTCCAGCTCTGTGATTTTCTCCATGAGCCCACTCTGGACCGCCATCATATTTTTCATTTTCTCCTCGAACTCGCACTGTCTACACTTGGCGTCATCTTCTGCTTTCTCCTCCGCACTAACTTCCACCTTCCAACCTACCCCGCACTCTGAACACTTTACGGCCTTTTTGACCATGGCTAGCTCAGTTTACCGATGCCCACGTGTTAGAAAACTGTACTAAAATACACTGGTCTAAGCCAAAAAGAACCACAATAATAAATAAATACGCTACACTTCACAGCACCTGCGCATGCACGTGGTCGGTCTACGCGCAGACCTCAGCCACGTGGTGGCTGGAGAAAAAAAAAAGACACAGTACAAAATACTAAAAAAAACGTACACCGTAATAGACCTAATCAAGCTTTACGCTAGCGCCTTACGTTCTCATAACGCTACAGACAGAGGCAAGCTGGAAACATGCAAAAACACTTATCTGTAGCTGTCATTCCGGAGCTCTCCAAAAACACCCGCGCCGGTGCATGCAGCGCCCCAAGCGGCATCGGCGCGCTTTGGGGACCGGTTTCGGCGGCCGCTTTTCACACCTCTCCATTCTAACCACCCTAGATAGACCGTTGAGGAGCAACAACAAAGGAAAGCGTGCCGCGTGCAAACCACTTAGTCTCCAAACCGCCCGGGGATCGCAGGTAGTACGAAAGGCGTTGCCAAGGTCACTGACGTCCTCCTCCTTTCCTGGCTTAGTCTTTCCCCGTATTTTGCTGGCGATGGTTCGCGTTGCGTCGCGCTCGACCACGGCCACCTGGATTCGACGATCTTGGAATTACGACGTGGTGCTGATGTGTACGCTTGGATGAGCGTGCGCTGCTGCTTTTACGTTTCGCTGCACCCATGAAGTCTGGAGTAGGTCTCGACGCGTCACCACGCCGCGCTGTATATCTCTGGCTTCCAGATAGTCACGACCAACACACGACAGCAACAGTTGGGAAGGCCAGCGTGGTGGCCGAGAAGACAGCAGGCCTATCGAATACATTACTTCAGTCCGACTCAGGGCAAAAATCAGCGCTGGATTCTTTCGCAAGTAGGTGATCATTCTTTACTCTATTTGTCGCGTGTGCGGTACAGATCGCGCTTGCCGGCAACGGGCTCGGTCATGTTGTATATCGCACGCACATAACGCACTGCAAAGGTCAGCTTGGGCGTCTGCAGTTCGCCTGTGCTTTGCGACTGCCTGGAAGTTGGCCGCCCTTGCCATCGGCCTCCCGTACGCTCGCTCATCGCGTGCTCGCCTGTCTTCGCCGCCGATATGAGCTCCGCGTTCACGATATTGGGCTGAGACCTCGTCGCTGTGTTGGGAGTCGTGGAAACACATTGCGAGTATGTCGCGCGCTATAAGTGCACAAGCACGAGTTGGCAGGGCTTTCGCTAGTATCGGAACACGGTGAAAATTGGTCGCGCGCTATAAGTGCACAAGCACGGGTTGGCAGGGCTTTCGCTAGTATCGGAACACGGTGAAAATTGGTCACCATTACAGTTGGCTTCCCCGTCAGTCGGTCGCAGGCAGCTCGGCGCCGTCCGTTTGCCGCGGCGGTGGACTCGCGTTTACGCGCTGCACTCACTCGAGTTTGTGGAAAAAGACCGCATTACCGTCGATTTCTTTGGCGCTAGCTCCGAACCAGCACGGCACTGTTCGTGGCGGCGGCCAAGCGTACGCTCGCTCTCCTGTTCGAAGTTCGTTGGCCGCAGACACTCCGCCGGCAGCGCCGTGTTTGGTCTCGCGTTCGCTTGCTCGAGCTGAACGACGTCGCTCGCTTAGAACTCACCTACTTGTTGGCGGCACGGTTGTCCGCGGAATTGTGGCTGCGGTCGCCGCTCCTAAGCTGTTGCACTACGGGGATTGAAATAAGTCTTTGACAATGTGTGACATCGCGGCGAAATATTAGCTTGTAATATCTCACGTATGTTTTCGTTTCACCTAGCACGTATTTCTCATATGCATTCGTATACATACTCGGTCGCGTGTGACTCACTATTTTACATGCCTATTGTGCAGCCGTGGGCACACATCATGCTGGAGGCTGTGTACACTGGCGCCTGCTATGCCTGTCATCCAACCCTTTCGTCAGAGCGGCTTCAAAAGGACTGTATGAGGTGTGAAGGTAAAGTTATTTGTGTGTCATATTTTACACGCATATTTTTGTATGAACTTGCACGTACTTGTCATATGCGTACATCGTCATCTTCTGTCGTGTGTGTCTAACTACTTTGACTATCCTATTGTACGTACAGCCGTGCGAACACAACAGGCAGAAGGCCGCGTGCGCTGGCGTCTGCAATGCCTGTCATCTATCGCTTCCGTTGGAGGAGCTCTGCAAGTGAACAAGATGTGACGAGACTGGACTTGTACACCTCACCAGTAATTCACTTCAAAGGATGGAGAAACTTCACGTTTATGTAGAAAAATAAAATATTTCGATCTCTCACTTTTGTCTTTCGTTGTTGCCGTGACCGCGAAAGGAGTTACACATCGGTGGCTAACTACTTTTCCGCGTGTTCTTTTCCGCGCTGTTTGTTAATCACTGCGCAGAAAAACAGGCAAAAAAGTGTTAGGCCTGATGGAAAATAAATAAAGAACAATGCTTCAACTGGGGATAAAAAGTTCATTCGATTGGAGTATTTGAGGGGATCAACCGTTTGTCCGGCGAGGTGCAACCGTAAGAACGGTTGCCCGATAAGATGTAAATGAAGGAATTAACAGTTGTCCTATAAGGTACAAATGTGAGGATTAAGTTTTTGTTCTTTGAGGTGAATTGTGGGACTAACAGTTACTCACTGAGATGTAAATGTGAGGACTAAATGTCAGTCATGTGAGCTCGCCTGTGGGGACTAACTGTTAGACACGGTGCCATTACTCCTTGAAGAGATTATTGGTTGTGACAGTCCCCATAAGGACGAACCACACACCCTTTTAACACCCTTTTGCCTTAGAGTGCGAGAAACAATACCATTATAGTGCCACGTGCATTTCTTAATTTCTCTCTTGTTTAATTCGGTTTTCGCTTGCAAAATCTGTCAAGAATCCTCAGTGCAAGCTGCACGTTATTGTTGGAGAAGGGTGGCGATTACTGTAGATCATTCCGTTATTATTCCGCGCAAGACGAGAACCTTCAAAATTATTGCGGATCTTGCGCGACGACCAGTGATAAGTGCTGGAAATTGGGCGAGTTGGTGCGTGAATAAATCGTAAGGTTCTAGCGCACCTATTTTTTAGGAGTGGCACCTGGATAATTTCAGACCTGCTCACTGCATCTACCGCGGGCTCTGACGTCACTCTGCTTAGGCCGGTGTGTTTAGCTGCAGAGACGTGCCTATGCTTGCTCTCGTCGATCGACCAGCGTGGATTGCCAAGCCCGACGAACATTTTCGTGGCGTACTAGTGTGCCTGTTGGCGACTCGAGAATAACCCCTTTTTCTGTGTTCATAAAGTACAGCGCGTATATGTGAAGCATTTGGTGCACTAGACGTTCTCAATCTGTGCGGCTGCAAATCCAAACGGTTGGGCGATGCTGCGTGACGAGTGGTCGCGACAAAGGACCCGAAGTTGGGAGTGTTCTTGTTTCCTGAAAACAACCGAAGAACGAAATGGGAACGTGTAGATTGTGAAGGTGACGTCGACATTTATTTTTTTCGTGACACGAATGTAGGTGTGTCCATACTATACATATTTCTTAGTCGTTCCAATGGCCCCACCCTTAACTGCTCTACAACAAAGGTGTCACGCGTGCTTCTGAGATGTTGGAATCAGCTCTGGCAATAGAATAATAAACACGCCTGGCATTACATTTTCCGAACAGGTGTTTTTTTCTTCAGAGCCGGTAAAAACTTTTCTATTGGCAATCGGAGCTGCAGAATTATTGTATTAGATCTGTTTACTTGGTTAAGAAAAATAGAAGGGATTATGTTGCAATATTTTGCGCATCGGTTTTGTGCATAGTATTTATTGCCGGCTCTCCTACCACTTCATTGCAGTATTATAAAATGCGCCAGTCTCGTCTGCACCTTAGCCTTATTGATAAGTTTCCTAGTAATTTCGATGCATGTAGACTTTTACGGTAGAGCGCTTTCTTGAGTGGTACCAGGTATGTGCGCTCTACTTCAAGCTTGAACATTTAGGAACCAATACCAAAAATACGCTGGTCCATATACCGGCAGTGCAGTAAGAGCACTCATGGGAACTACATGGTTCATTATAGACGGGTACTAACATTTTCACCAGGCCCTAAGTTAAATGACCGACTACGTACCACTGCGAGAGGAGCCAACGCAAAAGAGGAAACACTGCTGTGTGTCAGTCACAAGAGATTTTTGGAAACAAAAGACTTTGTTTTCTGATGCAATGATCATCACCCTGATATTGTGCTGAATAAGATACTTGCGGCACCAGCACATACTCTCCTCAATAACTATGTGCCTATGAAGGCAGATGTTCGAAACAGTACATATAACACCGCAGAAAATTTGTAAATTAGGAGGAACAGTTTTGAGCATGCTCTAGATAGTGTGTGTGTGTGTGCGCGCGTGTGTGCGTGTGTGTGAAAATAAAGTATGAATAAAATGCACTTTATTCATTTTGTCACAATGTTAATCCACCAAGTTTCACTGTTACAGATCGACCACACGTTTGATAGCGCACGATCTTTGTCTTTTTTTGGCGGAAAGCACTCACAGGTGAATCTCCAAACGCTTTCAAGCGCAATACATTACCTTAACCACCATCTGTTTTGACCAAAAAGGCAACATAAAGCTCTTAAGCATGTAATACTCACCGCGAACGCTTTATCTTTTAACGGGAGACGATACTGGCAATGGTATCACAGCCTCCCATACGCGCGCTCTCTCGGACAAAATGAGTGACGTCACGGCGGCAGTGAGCAAGCGTGATAATATTATTCTAGGTGTATTGGTTTGGGCCTGAAGAAAAAGAAGCTAGTGAGGAAGATAAATAACAGGGCTGCGTTATGTCCTTACGATTATACCACTCATAAGGTTAGAATATTCGACGGCACATGTATAACTGACCGACGCTCCTCGCTGCTTCTCAACTGATCGATGGCCGACGCTTTATCGTCGCTATAAGTGCCAGTGTATATTGCTGTAATCTGACTTTTAGTTGATGGGCCACGTGTTTGGCCAAATAAACAGTTTGATCCATGACCCACAGTTTGCTCCCCCGGTCGATGTCATGAGTTCGTGGCACCTGGTCCACGTGCTTCGCAGTGCGATAACCGAATGCCCCCCTCCACCTCTAAGCCCACACCATCAAGGGAAGATTGACACCAACGCTGAGCAGTGAGCAAGCCGCCAGCAATAAGGGCTCTAGCCAGAGCACGGACCTCTACCTGAAACGACGCAGAAGATTAAAACTCTGACCTCGACCAAAGCGACGATGACTGCCCCTGTGCCACCTACACCCATCCTGCTCTGGCAACCGAAGGCTTTGCCAATCTTCCGTGGTACAGCACCTGAAGACCCGGAAAGCTGGCTGGAAGCATACAACCGAGTCACCGTTTTCAATGCCTGGACCAGCCAAGACAAGCCTCGCCATGCGTACTTCGCCTTGCAAGACATCTCTCATAACTGGTTTGCCCATGAGACTGGGACCAGTGGCTGCACGGCAAAATATCGAAAATATCGGAAACGCAAGCAGCCCTCAACATCTCCTCGAGCGACCACCTCATGTTCGTCATAGCCAGACAGCAGCACCAACCTGCATCATTCGGCTCCACCACTCCAGGCCGACACTCAAGCATTCCCACCGCTCGAAGCACCAGCGGTGGTACCTCAGGTGAACAGTTGGGCAGGGAAAGCTGCTTCTAAGCCTCTCTCACCCCTTTCTGTCGATCCTCCTTCTCCCGAACTTGCGGCCCTTCGCCAGCAAGTTGCGGCACTTCAAAAGCAAAATTCTCTTTTAACTAAACAACTCGAACTCTTAAATAAGCGATTTCAATCCCAACAACAGTGTACTGCAAGGCCATCCGGTATTGCCTCCTCTGTCCAGGCGGCTACGCCAGCTACGTCCAAGCTTAGTCCTCGCGCTAAGTCCACTCCCATTAAACCGCCGGTTCAAGCAGCCATGTGTACTCCAGCACTCGGAACCGGTGCCACATCTACTCCAGAAGCTCTTAAAGCTCCTGGGGCACCTCAGGTTCTCTTGCCCGCTAACCAAACTCTCCCTAGCGAAGAGCGCACCCCGCGCGTAGAGGAACGCCTCACGCGCGTCGAAGCTTCGACTAATCACCTCCTCACCAGCTTCTCGGTCCAACGGATAGTAGTAGAGGTTACCCAGGGATTCGCTCGCAGGATTTCAAGCTGGACGGTTGTGCCCTCGCGATCTCCGACTTCAGCGTAGCTACCGCCGACGGTTCGCCCTCCGCGGTCTCCTGAAGCCGTGTAGCTCTCGCATTGTGGCACCCCGCCCTTGGACTGCTTCGACCGGACCCCACTTTCCTATCTCCTTCTTTTTTCTCTCGTTGGCTGTCTTCTTCTCCTTCTATTTTCCTTCTATTCTTTTTATCCCTCCTTCCCCACCCCTATAAGGCACTGCGCCGTGTCACCTGAAGGCAGACAGAAATTAGGTGCCTTTTTCCTCTTTCTCATGAACCACTAACAACAACAGGCTATTCAAGCCTGGGCAATCACCCAGTTTCCACCCAAGGCATCGCGTTCCCGCTCCTGCTCGGTGAAACAGTGAGGGTACAGCTCCACAGCGTCGTCGTAAGGTGGCTCCCACCACCCCGCCGTCGGACAATCCGGCCTTCGTGCCCCTCCCTGCCTCTGAGGATTCCGAGCGGGACATGGAGGACCAAATATAAAACCTAAGACAGTCACGATGGCTACCAATCGTACGTCCCGTTCAAACATTGCGTCTAAATTCGAGATCATACAGTGGAACCCTGGAGGCTTCGGGAACAGGCGAAAGCGTTCACATCTTTCCCTTTTCCTCAGCTCACTTGGCTCTCAGCCGGCCATCTTGGCGCTCCAAGAATCTGGCCCTGCTCCATCCCTTTCTGGATACTCCTCCTATGTAGGCGGCACCACCACATGCCTCCTCGTGCATAAAGCTTACACGGCGATAAAGATTGACCTCGATCTGGATCTTCCTTACGACTACTGCATGATATCAGTGCTGTCTCAGCGGAGGGGCCAACCATCAATACATAACTTAAACGTGTACTGTCCCCCTCGCCTTGCGAGGGCTTCGTTTGCGCATCTCTTCCATCGGGCGCTGCGTATAGCGGCCCGACAACCACTGGTGATTGTCGGGGACTTTAATGCCCCCAGCCCCCACTGGGGTTACCACTACGAGGAGGCACGGGGCAGAGAGCTCAAGGAGCTCATTTCCTCGCTGAGCCTGACGCTTCTTACCGATCCGGCACAACCCACATGTTCCGGCAACTCGGTCACGTGAGACACATGCCCTGACCTCTACTTCATCCGTCACATCCGCGATGCTACATGGGAAAATTTAGACGAAACCCTAAGCAGCGATCACTTTTTACTCCGCATTTCGTTCACACCGCGGCAGAAAATGCGCCAACACTGAGGCCAAGCCCGTCTCACCGAATGGACTCAGTTCAGATTGCAACCATTCCCCGCCGGCCTCTCCTCGACCGAATATGCAGCGTGGGCATCATACGCTCTCCATATGAAACAAGCGAACACTCGCACCCTTGCAACCTCTAATTTGACTCCTGCAATCGATCCACACCTCCTACATCTTTGGCACGCTCGCCGCGGGCTCAAAAGGCACTGGAAACGCAACAAACTTAATCGGAAACTTCGCGCTCGCATTGAGGCGCTCACTGCAGAGGCGACCGCATACTCCGCACAACTTTCCGATGCTAACTGGGCAGACACCTGTTCGAAGGCTGCAAACCAGATGAGCTCTAAGAGTGCGTGGCGACTCTTTAGAAGCCTTCTCGATCCCTCCACCACCAGGGGAGAAACGCAACGCCAGCTCCACCGTGTTCTGCATGCCTTTCAGGGCACTACGGATGAACTCGCGCGAGAACTTTGCGACCGCTACAACTGCCGCACAATTGATCCCGCAGGCCCAGCATATACGTATTCCGGCGCCCCTAACACCGACCTCAACGCCCCATACACGCTTTCTGATTTACGATTTGCACTCACGAAAATGTGACGGGGCACGGCCCCTGGACGCGACGGAATCACAGTATCGCTCCTGGCAAATCTTCCCGACCAAGCACACCTCTCGCTACTCCACCTTATAAATTCGATATGGGACGGCTCTCCGCTTTTAACGGATTGAACCACATCGGTCGTGACATTCATTCCCAAATCGGCAAAGTCCGTTAGTATTGAGGCACTGAGACCCATCTCTGTCTTGCGCAGGCAAACTCATGGAAACCATGGTTCGCAAACGCCTTTCCACCTACTTGGAGGCCAGGAGGACCTTTGCCGACACGATGTTTAGCTTTCGCCCACATCTGTCGGCGCAGGACGTCCTGCTCCAGCTTCAACACGATATCATAGAGCCGACTACTATGCGCCATAACGATAAAGCCGTGCTCGCTCTCGATATCCGCAGGGCATTGGACAACGTCAAGCACAGCACTATACTCACTAACCTGTCTACCACAAACTGTGGGCAGAAGACTTTTACTACATTCGCGCCTTTCTATCACATCGCACCGCCTTCATTCGCCTTAATTCTACCGAACACGGCCCGTACTTATTAGGCACGCGGGGTACACCTCAAGGGGCAGTCCTGTCTCCTCTGCTTTTTAACCTGGCGATGATAAACCTCCCCTCTCTTCTAAGCGAGGTCGAGGGAATACAACACGCACTATATGCGGACGATATCACAATCTGGACTAACACCGGCTCCTTAGCGCAAATCGAAGAACGCCTGCAAAAGGCTGCCCTTCTGGTGGACACTTCCGCAGGTTCATGCGGCCTGGAGTGCTCTCCAGCTAAATCGGCTTTTCTTTCAGTCTCTGCGCTACCGCCGCCTCAAATTTTTCTTCCGTCCGGGCCCGTCCCGTCAGTGCAAAATATTCGGGTTCTTGGCCTTCACCTCACATCGTCCTTGGATCCAAAGGGCACAATAGCAGGCCTCAGACGCACCAGCGAACAGGTGAGCCGCACGATACGGCGAGTTTCTACCAAGCGCAGCGGCCTCCGCGGGTCTTAGTCCCTCCAATTGGCCCACGCGTTTGTGACCAGTCGCGTCCTCCACGCTTTGCCTTACCTTTGCCTGCATCGTCGACACGAGCACCAGCTGGACGTCCTTCTTCGTTCAGTATACAAACGCGCTCTGGACCTACCTATTGCAACCTCCAACAGCCGATTCGCGGCTCTGGGGGTACACAACACCTTTGCAGAGATGCGCGAAGCTCATCGCGTTAACCAAATCAATCGACTGTCGCAGACGCCTTCAGGGCGCCGTCTTCTACACAGACTTGGCCTTAACTTGATATCTGACCGAGACCCTCTGCAGCCGGTACCAGAGCTCTGGCGTCAAAACCTATGGGTGGAACCTCTACCCCGTAATATGAACCCCGACCTCCATCCTGGCCGTAGACTAGCACGCGCCGCGGCCCTTCATACGCGACACTCCGATCGTCCTGGTGTTTTCTACGTGGACGTCTCGGGTCTCTCCCCCTCGGGTCACTTCACGGCTGCCGTGATTACAGAGGGCAAACAGGTAGATGGCCTCTCCTTTCGAGCAGACACAGTAACGCACGCTGAAGAGGTTGCCATAGCTTTGGCCACCTTTCACCCTGCCTCACGCACCATCCTGACGGACTCGCGCTTGGCCTGTTCTCAGTACCTTCAGGGTTCCATTGCCCCGCTGGCGGCTAACCTACTACAGGCAGCCTCTTGGCGCTTTAACCCTCATCCCATTCCTATAGTCTGGACCCCAGGCCACTCGGGCCTGCCCGGCAACGAGGCGGCAAATGCCGCTGCCCGCGCTTCTCCTGTCCGGGCCGTTGCCCCTCCATGTCCCGAGACGGAATCTGGCAATACCAACCTGACGCGCTTTCGCGAAATTTTGGCTTATTACCGGGCTTCGCGCCGCCTCTACCCGGACCCCGCACGCGGTTTGGAGAAAGCGGACGTACGACTGCTACCCCGCCTGCAGACGAACACCTTTATCAGTCGGGCGGTCGCCAGGCACTTTTTGCCGGAAATCAATGGCACCTGCTCGACCTGTCATGTCCTCGCCGACACATATCACGTCGTAGCATCGTGCCCAGTTAATCCCGTCCCTTTCTCATCCCCTTTTCTTATCCCAACTAGAGAGGCTTGGGAGGAGCACCTGCTCGGCTGCTCTACCTTGGCTGCACAACGCTCCTTGTTGGAGCGCGCACGGGCAGCTTCCAGCTCCACTGGCGCCCCGGAATAGGGTCTTGCCACTCTAGCACGCCGATGGGCCACGTCGGCACTCTCTAGTAGACTTTTTCTGAAATTAATGTTTTTACCACCACCACCATGACTGGTTCAAGAACCAAAAGCAAACCCTCACAACGTAGGAAATGTTTCCCACCAAACTCCTGGCTACATTTACGAGCATCGTCCGCGGGCAGAGGGCAGATGCACTGATTGAACCCGTTCGCAGCTCCCAGACGAAAACCCGATGCCCTTCACAGAAGAGACGACTGAACTATTCCGCCACGCCGACCTCGTGATGTCTGAGGACAAGAAATATCGTTTCTTATAGCGAAAAGTAAGGCAGGAGCTGTTTGCCGGCCTGATGCGGAAACCACCGGGCACTGTCTAGCAATTCATCTCTGAAATCACGGCAATTGAAAAGACGCTGGAGATGCTCACCAGGCAGTTCAATCGCCCTCGAAGCAGAGATACGCACAAACGTTCAACCACTCTCCTCCGATGACCTGCGCGAAACCATCCGAGCGGTCTCGCAGGAGGAGATGCGCAAGCTTTGACGCAGCTTCAAGTGGATTCTGTCGCTGACATTGTACGGCATGAGAACCAGCAACCGATGTGTTTTAATCAAGCAGAGCAACCACCGCAGCCTATGAGCTACGCTGCTGTAGCCCGATGGTCTGCTCCCCTCTACGCCCACATCAAGGGGCCGCACCGTAGCAGTTCCGCCACCACAGACTGCCGCCACCGGCGTCGCTGACAAAGAAAACCTCGACATCACCGTCTACCTTCAGCGTGCTAAAGAAGCTCGTCAACTCGCCAACCTTCGCATTAAAAATCAGCAGACGACCGAACACTGCCGTTACAATTTTCGACAAAGATTCGTGGATTACAAGCCCGGCGACCACGTTTTGGCTTGAATACTTGAGTGATAAACTTCTGAAACGGTACTTCGGTCCATCCAGGGTAGTTCGACGCCTCGAAACAGTGGACTACGAGGTTGTCCCCGACGGCATTACGAATCCGCGACGGCAGCATGCGCAACCTCACGTCCTTTATATCATGCGCCTAAAGCAGTTTCATGTGCGTTGACAAACCTACGGACTGCATTCTATGTTGGTGTTTCTCAGTTATTGCAATTTATTGCTTATACTTAGTAATCATTATTCTGCTTTTATGCTTTATTCACGCGAGAGTGTTGAAGGGCTCGTTTCATAGAAATTCCGGCGTCGCTGTGGTTGGTACTGAGCGAAAAATTATCACTTTTGCGTGAACGCCAACTTGAGCATTTTTGCATAAACGAAAAATCAAGATGCAAATAAAATACATTATAACAAATTCTGCGTCTGAGTAGGAATAAAACGCAAGTCGTTTGCGAGGCAAGCGGGTGTTCAACTACACAGGAAAGCCTCTCCTTGTGAATGCAGTGAAAACACTTCATCAATTTAGAAATACATTGAAAGTAACTTCCATGCTTCACAAACCAAGTACATGCTTCACAATACAACATGAAATATTGCTGTAATAATGCGTGGCACAAGCGTAGACTGCCCTCGGGCGTCAGAACATAGCATTATCGTGACTTCATTGTTTAAAGCAAGTCGCCTACTACAAAAGGCACACACGCTATAAGGCCACAGAGCGGGTGCAGAGCAAGCTCGAAAAGATTTCATTAACTGTGTAAACTACGCACGAGAAACATAGCATCGATATCACGTTCGACCCTTAAAGGCGAGGCTCAAGGCTTTCCCAAAGATTGTTGGTGTTTTTCCCCGTCTTCTGTTTTAAGAATTGGGGTTGATCATTTTTTCAGAATAAGGCAATGTCGCTCTCGTTTTTTTTTTAGGGGCGAAGCTCTTTATAGCGGCCCCCCGTTCGTCCCTCCTAGCCGTTGTAGTAGTGTGTAACAAGTATAACATTTTGACCTCCAAGGTGGTGCCGGTGAAAAATTTCTTTTGTGCGTTGTTGAACAATAAAAGATAGTGCTCAATGTGCATGCCAATGACTGCTAAGGGGGAATGAGAGACAGGAGAATTCGGCTTTTAGTTAACGCGCACGCTGCGAATTTTTTATTGCTCAACAACGCACATAAGACAAGAAAGGGTTGCTACGTTATACTCGCTGGGCGTAACCTCCTAGGTTTTAGAAAGGTTTAGCGAGCGTTGGGCCGCAGTGCCATGAATACAGTAGCAGTATTAATAGACTTTTATTCAGCCACAATTTACAGGCTGAGCATTTCGACCGCCTGTGCGACCAGTCGACGTTGTTGTTTTTCCCCTTCGGAGCCGATCCAGTCGAGCCAGGAGGTGATGGAAAGGGATGGGGGAGGGTAATAGCTGGATTGCTGAGGGGTTGGGCAGTAAAACAGGCAGTGTGACAGATCGGCATATGGGGAGGGGCAATTAGGACAGCAGGGGTTATACCTATATTTATAAAGGAAAAGGCGAGAGGGGGATATCAGGCAATTCATTTGGATGTGCGGTAGAGTTAGTGCCTCGAGCGCAGTGAGTGATGGATGACGGGGATGGTAAAGACGCTTGTCGAGCCGGAGCAGGAGATATACCTCCTTGATAGTGTGACGCAAGGAGATCCGCCCATCGTTATTCAAGGAGCTCTCACTGTCTTCCGAAGGTGTATGCCAGGGAATGAACGGTGCCCGGTGCAATATATCGCGGGCAAGCTGATGAGCTAGCTCATTGCCGTTAATACCTGAATTCCCAGGTACCCAGCGGAGGAAGACAGTGGAGGGTTGAAGAGCAGAGGCCATTCGCTCCACCTTCTGTTGAAGAGCAGGGGGCAACATGTTGTTCTGTATGTGACGGTTGCGCCGTGAGAGTCAGAGTGAATCGTGTATTTGGGGAGAGAAGGGAGGGAAGAAAATTACTGCATGGCGTGGAACATGGAAAGTACCTTGAGCGAAAGTACATTTCGCGGGTGCAAGTGTGGCCCGCTGGTGTGCGTGTCAGGTGCCGAAAGGTGTGGATGGTAGATAACGTAGCCACACGAGCCCCGAGGAGCCATGTATGAGGCATCCGTGTGGCCAGCTAGCTGTGTAGAGAGAGGAGAAGAATGATGTTGTGCTGCCGCATGACGCCGGCCGGCGTGAAGAACGGGAGACATATTAGATGGGAGTGGAAGGATGTGAAGGTTAAAAGCAACGGTGCTAGCGGCAGAAAGCAAGGTGGGAACGGAAACGAGAATGTGAGGCATACCGGCTTGAGCCAATAGCCATTGGCCTTGACGAGTGAGAGAAAGACGGGCAATCTGAGAGTCGTGGTGCAGAGAAATAAGAGAACGTAATGGATGGAAAAGGCCTATGGCAAAGAGCTAAGTGGTAGAGGTAGTGACAGGCAGGTTTAGCGCTGTCTTGTAGAGGCCTAATAGAGCTCTTTCGAGTGTGTTGAGTTGCGTTTAGGTGAATTGAACGTAGGGTACAAAGTACAAGAACTTGTTAAGTGCGAGCGCATGTGCAACCCGGCAAGCATGAGCCTCGTGGAGCACCGACTGCCGAGTGACAACGCGTCGCAGGAGGTGAGTCACCGAGTGGCAAGTCTTCACAGCGTGATGTAGGGCCTGCGCGTTCTTTGTCGCGTGCAAAGAGAAGCCACGAACCTTGCATTGCTGAACAGTGGGGATGAGATTGAGTGACTCTTAAGAGCGAAAGGAAGAGAAAAGTGAGCCCCGTAGGTGCTTCAGTGAGCGACACCTCAACAGTAGCTCACATGGGTGAGGAGAGATAAAAAGGGTAGGAGGAAAGGTGTAGAAAGGAGGAAGAGCCGTGAGGTGGTAAGCCAGAATAAGCGACAACAAACTGAGGGGATAGGAGAGATAGGAAAGATGGAAGCACGGTCACTGGAGTCCGAGAACGGGGCACATTTGCGAGAGCTCTGGTCGGCGTCGGTAGATGGCGTAGAGCAGGTCCAGTAAGTCAGAGCTACACTGTCGTCGAATGTCGTCGGCGTCAGGAGGTGACGTAGAGCGAGCCCAGTTGACCAGAGCTACGCTGACGCCGGAGATCGCAAGCGCGCGGAGCGCGTGCGCGTACAATTGGTCGGCACGGAATCCAGCAAGCGACTCTGGTGGGGATGAGAGAGCTAGAAAGATGTAGGGAGATGAGGGTGTTGTGGGAGCGCTGGTACGCAGACCGGTTTAGCGAAAGTAGTTCACATTTCTCCAGTGCAGGAGACAGGCCAGCAGTAGCGAGAAAAGAAGTGATAAGGTCTAGGCCACGTTGCTAGTATCCTGCACGTGGCCGGGACGCGACATTACATTCCAGCACCTTTGCAGACACCCAGGCAGCTAGAACGTTGGCCCAATGTTGGGGATAGATCGGCAGTTCATGGCCCAAGAATGGCCCAGATCGACAATGTATCGCCAATAATGGCTGAGCCAGCCGAATAGAATGGCGATGTTGGACCAGCATTGACAACGTACCGCCAATAATGATTGTGCCAGCCTAATAGAACGGCGATGTCGGGCTAGCATTGACAATGTTCCGCCAATAATGGCTGTGCCAGCCGAATAGAACAGTGAAGTTGGACCAACATTCAGAACTTCCCGCCATTATTGGCTGTGCCAGCGTATTAGAACCGCCACATTGGACCGAGTTGTACAACCAACAGCCAATATGGGCGGAGCGATGCAATTAGGCTGGCATTATTCGCCCGTCCGTTCGAACGTTATTGCCGGCGTTATGAGCTGATATCTGCGTCTGCTGCTTTTGGCGCTGTTCTGGTCCCACTCATGTTCGATTTTTCGAGTTAGAGAAAGTAATATGCCGGGCGCATGAGTGATATACTTTTTGTCATTAAATCTCGCACACCTAGTTGATATGCATGATTATTGATTGAAGTTGCACGAGGTAGACTATTTTACTGATAAACATTTATCGAGTTTGTCGCCTGTCAGATGTCCGATGCAGTGCTTTTGCAGATGAAAATCGTGCAGATCTGTGCGATGAAGCAACCGCGGATGCCACTGCCGTACGTGACCCACTTCGACGGGACTCAGCGGCGTTCGTTTCGTCGCATCACGCCGGCGATGCCACGCCAAGCGCTTTCGATTTCGTGGATAACGCACGCAAAGCGTATCGTATCGTGTGTCCTGCTATGCTATCGCCACGACCGATTTGGTTTTTTCGCGTTCACAGCGCTGTACCAGTTAACGGCACACAAGTGCTTGACGTCTGGGAACTGGAGTGATCAGTTGCGTTACGGTGATTGAATCGTACAACACACGCATTTGCCGTAATCTGACACACGCACCGACGCTCGCATCCATTATCGCAACGACGACACGAATTACATACAACATTGCAGCGAGCGGTTGGTAAAGTGTGGTGGAGCGCGTGGGCGTCGGGCACCTCGTCTCTGTGGGTCGTCGCAAGTTACAATTTTGTTGAGGAACGTTTTTTCTTGATTATTTTGATGATATATATACATTGCCCTACTGTAGCCAAAACATCAGCTAGCTTACGCAGTACGACGCGCAAAAAAAAAAAAACGTTTCCGTGAGTTCATACGGGCTGATGCATAGAACACATAACACGTAGGCTAAATCGTTTATAAACAAGAAACACGCACGCTTACGGCGTCGTGTTGTTTTGATCAAATACAGAACCACAGACCCCTCTCCCCCTCCTCCTCCTGATTTTCTTTTTTAAATCTGTGAAAAGAAGAAAGTGCTCTGCACAGATATGGCAAGCTGGTTCCTGTAAAGTAGAGAGTTTTATTTCACACTCGCTGTCCTTTATTAATTTTCCATTTAGTGGGGTGGCTAAGGCCAGCTGGCTGTCTTTCGAGAAATCAATGGACGTACACGTACGTTACAAACTGGGAAATGTGTCAAAAATTGCTGTAATCTCCAGAACGTGAGGAGGATCAATTGACAGCTGGCTCCAGTACTGGTCCTCACAATTGAAAGGCAATATCTATGAATAAATCTTAAGCTATGAGTGAGTGACTGTTTGCAGTACTGAAGACTGTTGCCTGTGTTGTCAGCAGCTGTGCATTTTTTTATATTTGGCATGTGAGATCGTGCAATTTCTTTCTCACAGTGTTCCCCAATCTAGCTCAGTCATACCGTATTTACTCGCATAATCGGCGCACTTGCATAATAGGCGCGCCCCTAGTTTGGTCGCGGAAAATTCAATTTTTTTTAATTCCGCGCATATTAGGCGCACCCCGAACTTGGCCGTGATCTGAAACGATTCTACCCCCCAACGGTACAGTTGGAACGTGGTCCCCGTACCCTGAAGAAAAAAAGAAGGCAAATCGACGAGCAAATAAAAAAAATTCGAAGTGCAACGACCTAACCAACCTGTTTGTTGAAATAAAACTTGAAAAAACAAGCGTCCATGAGCGAAAAAAAAACGGCTGTTCCATCAATTACTGATACCCCCCAAATCGCCGCGCTTTTTGGAGGTCACGTGTACAACGCCAGGTGCTCGATCGCCATCACCACCATCAGAGAAAAAGAAAGAAACACCATTTTGCAAGCGGTGTGCGTATGTTGTGGTCATGCATTGAACTTTGGTTCCACCATGGGGAAGTACGCGAGCGACACGGCTGGGTTTCAACTGAAGGCAGTGCAGTACGCGCTGGAGCACGGCAACCGGGCTGCAAGCAGGCATTTCGGCGTTGGAGAAACCAGTATTCGGTACTGGAGGGACCAAGAAGAAAACTTAAGGCGACGAAGAAGACACGACGGGCTTTCCGCAGTGCCAAGACCGGCAGGTATCCGAACGTCGAAGAGCAACCGGTCCGGCATATACGGGAGCTACGACAAGACGGCTGTGCTGTGTCGTTGGATATTGTGCAGACTGAGGCACGCAGAATAGCCCGAGCACAGGGCATCGAAGCAAAAGAGTTCAAAGCCAGCTCCGGATGGACAACTCGTTTCATGCGGCGCCATGGCCTCGCACTGCGAAGGCGGACCACCTTGTGCCAGCGCTTGCCCGCAGCATATGAGGACAAAGTGGTGGACTTCCACAGTTTTGTTATAAAGCTCCGACAGCAGAAAGACTTCATTTTGTCCTAGATCGGCAACGCTGATCAGACCCCCTTTGCTTTGATATGCCGTAGAACACGACAGTGGAGGAAAAAGGTGCACGGAGCGTCATCGTCAGAACATCTGGCGCTGATAAACAACGATGCACCGTAATGCTGGCGGTGACAGCGGATGGGCGTAAGCTACCACCTTACGTTATTTTTAAACGTAAGACGCTCCCAAAGGCAAATTTCCCTCAAGACATCTACGTCAGAGTCCAGGAAAAAGGCTGGATGAGCGCGGAACTCATGGTGGATTTGGTGAAAACAGTCTGGGGTCGGCGGCAGAGTGGTCTGTTGTTGCCGTCCATGCTTGTCCTGGAGAGTTTACGTGGGCACCTAGTAGACCGCGTACGAGATGAGCTAAAGGAGCTGCGCACAGATGTGGCAGTGATTCCGGGCGGCCTCATATCGATACTGCAGCCTTTGGACGTGTCCTTGAATAAACCTTTCAAGGACAATGCTCGAAGGTTGTACACCACCTGGATGGCTGGAGGACAATATCAGCTGACTACAGGTGGTAAGATTAAGAGGCCGCCTGTGGAAATGCTGTGCGCTTGGATCGTGGAAGCGTGGCAGGCGATCTCCGACGAAGTCGTCAGGAAAAGCTTCAAGAAGACGGGTATCTCGAACGCACTGGATGCGAGTGAGGATGACATGTTGTGGGATGCGGATGATTCGGACACCGAAAACAAATCCCCGCTCGGCGAGGATGAATGTGTGATCTCCGACTCGGACTCCGAATAGGGAAAAGGAGGAACAGCTACGACTTTTGTGTAAATTTTACGTGTGTGTGTGCAGTTGACGGCTCTCACTTGTTCATTAAAAGGTACGTAGGTATGTTTGTTTTATGCTGAATTAATTGGTAAACGATAAAGTCGCCTTTTACTTGACAAGTGTGCAGATTTAAAGAGTAAGAACCAAGTTGACAAAATTTTCGAAAATTTTACCCCGCGTAATTGGCGCACCCCTAACTTCGAGCCGGATTTTCTGAAAAAAAAAGTGCGCCTATTATGCAAGTAAATATGGTATTTTTATAGTTTCCTTTCTCCAGACTCAGTGCAGAATAGCAAACAGGATTGTGATCAGCGCATAACTAGTCTTAATTATCACATACTCTGTGTGCAATTTCGTGGTGTATGTGTCTTCAGGACGTCCTATAATCAGTGGCACAGTCAAACGGAACTAAAAGCAAGAAATGGCTCAGTTGGCCAGAGTAGCTGGTGCATATCACTCTTCCCATATTTCATATCTTTGTGACTTATACTGCTCTGCACACATAAAGTTCTAATTGGATTTTATATTCATGTGGTATATGAGCATGTTTCCTCAGGGCTTTTCAAGCTGAAACAACCCTTTTCACTTTTAGTTTGACATGCAGATCAAACTATTTAGTTTATCTGTATTATTAACGGCTGAAATGGTCACGTCCACCAGAGAGGCAGTTTAACTGATGAGCCACTGAGGGCACAAAAGTGCAAAATGGGTGCTTCATAGTTAATGCAGTGGTGTTATCAAGGAATGGGACACTGGGCAAATGGCCCACCCTTGAAATTTTCAGCAATGGGATACCGAGAACCAAATAACACATACTCAACTTGCCTGCACTGAAGACCAAGGATGTCATCCCCCTGTCCCTCCACCACACAAAGTTCCGCCTATATCACAGGTTATAAGTCCACGGCCCATTTTCAAGCATTTTTTCAAGGTTTATGCGACCTTATGTTTTCAAATGAAAACATTTTTCTAAGAGAAACAAATGCAACTCTTTAGCATCAGGGGCGACATTTGTGTATGTAATTTGTTTATGCTAGCTGTGTCAACTTGAGGCCAGAATAAAAAATAAACAGTTCTTTAGATGAACTGAACCTTTTCTCTAGTCAGTATGTCCTGACTTGACCTCAGTCTGCTGCGCACAACCATAGCTGATCACTCTAGTGAAGGAACTGTTATCTTTGATGGGTTGTTAAAATCATGTTCTAAAACCAACTTCAAGTATTGCTTTTCTTCTCCCGAAATTAATGCAATCAAAAACTAATTGCACACACATCAGGAGCTTATGATTTCATTCTTTTTATATCAAAACTAAATATAACTTACATCAGAATGATGAAGTATTTATTTCATAGAAATCGTAATGGCTTGCTGAAGCTCACACAAAAGAACACATTATTTTCCTCCTTGGAACGTAATATTGAGTGCCTTGTAATTGTGCTATCTGAATTTGCCACATTTGTTGACAGCACATTATGATTCACACCTGAAGGGGCTATAATCTTAGCAAGTGTTAGTAGTACTCTTCACACGTGATTTGCAGTTAACTAAAAGAAGAGGCTTTGCCTGTCGAGCTAGTAATACATACTCAGGACATCACCACTACAAAGATACACCAGCCGCAACCAAGAAAGGGCACACCTGCAGTGATTAGTCCACATTTTTCATGTTTTCTGCTGTGCCAATAAGGCTGGCTGAGTGAGCACTGCATCCAGTACCAGGAGGCTGCAGCGACAAAGTCCTACTTACAAAACACTCATCAGCTGAGAGCAGAAGTACTGACATGCCAACCATCCAAAACGGAATGCCGGAGATAAGAGCGGCGATTACTTTTACAGTCCATTAAAACATGCTAAAAGTTCAAAGTTGCAATGATGTTGATCTTCCAGCCAAGTAAAATAAGAATACACTGAAAAAAGATACTAAAAATACGCCATCAGGAAATGACAAAACAAGCACCGACGGAGGTTCGTCTTCATCACATGAACAGCCTTCAATTGATAAGGCGAGTAAGTAACTGACAAACAATGAGTGCGCGAGAGAGAGTGGTCACACGAGGTCGTCAGCAGTCAAATGACACAGGCTGGAATCGGGGGTGTTGCCAGGGTAGGCTCAGGGAAGCTGCACTGGAGGCCCACCACCCTCTCCCAATTTTCGCCTGACCCCTGTGTTGTGTTATGACCATGTCTTATGACTATGTTCTCAAGAGGAAACATAGTCATCACACAATGGCCAAGTTCCCCGTCTTTCTGCTCCTCCTGAAGGACCTCGCTTATCGTGGGTGCAACCCCGGTATAGACCAATCCTGGCACCGACCTTGGCTAAAATACTACAAGAATAACAGAAAACTCGAAGCAAATGTTACCACCACAAAAAACACCACAGAAAAGCACCACAGTCAACATCTGCTAGTACCTGCTTTCATAATAGTACAAAGTACTGAAGAAGCATGCAAAGAGCATTCCTACGAAGCGAAATATCATAAAGCAACGGGAGGCTGTGTGGCCCTGACTGAGACAACACAACAAAAAGAAAAATCTTTCAGGCATGTCAGCAGTTCATGCACAGCACTGAGAAGTCATGAAAACCTACCTTCGATGCCTTTCTTGCACAAGAACATTAAAAGGAATAGACACTGATGAAGAAGAAAGCCATTACTCAAATCCGGCTCTTATGCACTGATGGGAGATACTTGGACCTGGATTCCTAACAACACCTGCTAGTACCTGCTTTCATAATAGTACAAAGTACTGAAGAAGCATGCAAAGAGCATTCCTACGAAGCGAAATATCATAAAGCAACGGGAGGCTGTGTGGCCCTGACTGAGACAACACAACAAAAAGAAAAACCTTTCAGGCATTTCAGCAGTTCATGCACAGCACTGAGAAGTCATGAAAACCTACCTTCGATGCCTTTCTTGCACAAGAACATTAAAAGGAATAGACACTGATGAAGAAGAAAGCCATTACTCAAATCCGGCTCTTATGCACTGATGGGAGATACTTGGACCTGGATTCCTAACAATGGCTTTAGTACAGCTCTTGAACATACCCTCAAAAGTGCTGACTGCAAGTGGACGAGACATGAAGGCAGACTACAATGCGACACAATGAACACATCAACCACCAACCATGAAGTTATGCTAGAGTGGATGTTGCAAGAAATCTTGAACACTGGGAACACTCAACGTTCCCAACCGAAATCTCAACCTCACAAACACCATAAGAATGTTCCGATGACCTGCTGCCTATCGCCATGATGTGAAACAGGGGCATATACACACACACAACTCATCTTCACATGATTAAAATACTCTTGCTTCCAGGTTTATAGAAACCGTCGCACCAAATTTTTCTCTAATAAGCTCACCACTTTCATCGTTGCTGGGAGTTTGTTCAAATTAAAGGAGACAGAGGGCACTGGTGGGGCTGCATGCAGATGGTCTTCTTCGAATAAATGAGCAATGGCCTGCATGGTCTTCTTTGACCACCTTTTACATCTGAGCCATTTGTTATATTCACGTTGACATGTTAATGTAGTAGTTGTGCCTAATGAAAGACATGAAAGACATAAATATCAGTAAGAGAGGCATGTAAGCTTTGAGATGTCTTTCAATTATTGCAAATTTGAACTGTTAGAAATAAAAAAAACAAATTGTTGCTCTAATGACACTGTGTATATTATAGGGAAATATTTGTACTGTGTTTTTACTATTTTTCTACATCCAATGAGTGGATAAAACCAGGCTTGCTTAAGCTAAAGTGAGGCTTGGAAGCTGATCAGAGAATGACAAGCAACGTGCTTTCTTGTATAGCCCCTGTCAGATCAGCTCTCATGTTCAATATTATTATTATTATTAATAAATGTATATAGATAGGGCTCATATTTTCTTCAATTTATATGGCCTTTCTTAACATCTAATGCTGTGCCTTGCTCCAAACAACTTTTTCAATATGAAAGATGCCATCACTAGCTGTCCTCTTACTTGATTTGCCTTGAATGTGTGTTTGATTCAGTGAACTGCAGCAAAATTTGCTGCATTGACTTACTGTCAGCAAAAAATTCAGTTCATTGCAATAAAGCTGCCGGGAGTCTGAATAGCAGCATTACTTCAGTGTGCTAGAGTAGACTCAAAAATTAACTACTCAGGCAGAAGATACACAATTATGGCAACAGTGGAGTCAAAAAGAGCTCATACCAGTGGATTTTCACATAAACAAGTAATGGAAGAACTACTATAACTAGTCTTGAGATCCAGTAAGCTTTCTGGTTTTTAGATTGGCACGGCAAAGAAGGAAAAGAGACTTTTGAGTAACGTGCACGAGCACAGGCTTCCAGAGTTGTCCTGTGATGATGTTTTGAAAAAAAAAAAGGGGGGGGGGGAACTAATTGAGAAGGTACAGTCAAAATAAAAAACAATCATGCAATCTTTCAATTATTTTGCAGGGTAAACAAATCGTTAACTTTTGTGTACAACTTGTTTTTTATTTTTTGGTATTGCTGGTCAGTTTTGTGTATTGCCATGTGGATCTGTTCTGTAATTTTGAGTAAACTTCAGTCGCAAATCGACAGTTGTGTTGCTGTGGCTCATTTTTTTTTAATCTTCTTCGATGTACTGTTCCAATATCATGAATCCATACCAACTTAATTTGCAAGTCCTATTCAAGCTTTCTGGCTCCAATAGTTGTATTACTAAACCATGTCAGAGTTATGACCAAGCATACCTCTCAAAATGTTTGGAGGACCGTTTGATGTACGACAGGGTTAACAGCATTCATCACATATTAGTTACGTGAATATTGATTTTTGCTCTTCAGGGGCACATGCACGGTCCTAATCTTTAATTTTTGCAGAGGTGGCTTTACAAGCTTCAGTGTTTTTATGATGTGAATAAGTTAGAAAAGACAATTAAGCATGACTTACGACCACGAGCTTGTTGATCTACAAATGAAACAAAGCTCAAGATGCAAGACCACACCGTCTTTTATTCCAACTGATTGAAAATTCAGGTATTTAGAATAGTGCCTACACCTTTTTCAAGTGAGGTCTGGTTGCAGGAGTCAAGCTCACAGCAAACATGAAGTTATAATTTATTTTTAATAGCACTTGAGCATAAGTACCAGGCAATAAAAAATTGAAATTACATTCTCACTTCTTATTTGTGGCATTCGAGAACTAGTACATTTGTAAACCCATGCAAAACATAAATTTACTGAATCATATGATAACATTACAGCTTTTATTCAATAATTTTTGTAGCCATCTTAACTCAGGTGTCACAAATTTAATGGGGCATTTTTTTTGCATATAAGTTAATATTTCAGATATAACAAATGCATAAAACACAGAAAGAATATTTTCGCTTTGCCTGAAGAAAGGATGCTGGTAAAGGCTTTATTAGCTAGATTGACTTGACAACCAGTTAACATGCAATTTCAATCATGACATTGTGAGGAATCTTTATTGATGTTATGTAAGTGGGATATTTTTGCTGTTTCAGGTCATTTGCGCACTGATGATGACTTCTGCATAGGAAGTGAATCATCTGTCTTGTTTTCATAAAACTTCAGAAAAAGTTACATGAGAGAAGGGTTTTTTTAAAGTTGGCAGCATGACACCAATGAGGGATGATGAGCCCATATCATTTCATTATGCATGCGTGTACAAGAGTCTAGTTCACTGCTACCATATGTGCCTTCCAATGCGCTGTCACACAGCTATAGGTAGAAGCATCTTTATGATGTAACATAAACAAGATGTGTAGTCACTGGCAAGAAGTTGGGCTTCGTGTCGATCAGAGTAAAAGAACATGGTTACTGCGTAGACCTACAGTCACGCCTAAAGCAAGTTTTACAGTGTTGCAACCAGTGTCTGCATTGAGTGTCATGCATATAGGTTTCATTAATTCCATTGCTCATTTGGAGGTAGGGCTTGGTGAAATACTGTCGGTCCATATTGGCTTTCTTTATTTGTTGGGACCAAGGATGACATGAGTAATGCAGCCAGCAGCTACAAAAGCAGGAGCAACAGTGCGTGACATAGAAATGTCTAGAGTAAGAATATGTTCCACTCAATGCTGAACCATGCAATCAACACAAGCCTACAAGTTTGTATTTTGCAAGGCAGCAGTATAGTCAATGGCACAATAAGATCCTCAGAAATGTCACTGAATCAAATGGTTGGGCCTGCAAACATATCCAGCAATGTCACAATGTGATTGAATCTTGAAGTGCTGCGAAGCATTTAACACAGGTGGTACGTAAACCCACGTGATGCCATACACCTTACTTTATCTGCCAGAGGAAGCCTTTGGATTTCCCGCGCATTGGGCGTGAAAGACAGTCTAGTAATATGCCTAATTGTGCTTGCAAGTGGGCAAAAATGGTCAGTTCTTGGGTCACAGCTTATGATGAAGCTAATATGTCTCCTGTTACTGGCCAACGACCCTGCACCACTGAAAGTCTAGCAGCGTCGAAGCTTATATTTCTTGCAGATGGCAGAATTTGTTGTCATTTCAACCAGTCACCACTTTTTAAGGTGTATATTTCTCTGGGACAGGTCAACATGTTGTTTGGGCTATGTGACAGGGCATCAATGATATTGTTGACAGCTGACAGCTCCTATGATATGTTTCGGATATGTTTGACTTCGGATATGTTTGACATCTGCTGCAGTTTATGGGAATATGGATGCAACAATTGTAACTGAAGGAGAGTAACATGTACCGATAAGAGATGTACTCACGTATTCTATGACAAAGAAATCACGTAATTTCGTCCATGTAATAATGTATTGACATGAGTACTTACCATTTATGCCCACTTGTAAGCACAATTAGGTATATCACAATTGGAGAGTCTTTCACATACACCTAAGTACACAGGAGATCCAAAGACTTTCCCAGGCAAATAACATAAGGTGTAGTGTAGCATCAGGCGGGTGTACGTACCACCTGAGTAGATTGCTTTGCAGCACTTCAAGATTCAGTCGCATTGTCACATTGCTGGATATGATTACAGGGCCAACCACATATTAAGTGACATTTTGAGGATCTGTTGGCTTCAGTCTCCACAAAAAAATGCTGTGATGCTGCTCAGATAGTGGGCATAAGTTTTCAGGACATGCCAGGGAACTGATTGGCCACCATATGTACTCCTTTGACGAGTCAGTGATCTAGCACAAATTGCATTTCAAAATGTCGTACGATGATGCATAGTGGAACTCTCATTTGATATTGAGGAAGTAGCATATACTGTCGCGCAAGCATCTGTTGATCCCCAAAAGTTTTTATGGGAGTTCTTGGTCTAAGGGAGCTCAATATAGTAGCATTTCTGTGTATCAATAGCACTAAGTGGAGGGAATATGTATAATGGCCTGGCACCATGGTACAAAATGTTAGTATAGTACGTAGTTCACAAAAATAAGACGAAGAAGCTTGTAGGTCTTATCAGCATCTAGTATTCGGAGATGGGAAGCTTTCAACACCTATAAGTCTGCCTCGGTAGAGCTGAATACTGGATGCGGAGAACATGAGGATAGGACAGGTGAGCTTTTGGACATCAAATGCACACCTGTTTATGCTGGAAAATGTGCCTTGTTCAGATGTTGGATTACAGAATTCAGATGTGAACTGTGCTCATCTGATGAACTCGCGATGAGTAGGTTGTTGAGGCGTGCATGACAGAATTCAAGGCTGGGAAAAATGCTGAAATGTATGTCTGGAATTTGTCATGGTGCATGGCATATATAGATGATCAGACATGATGAACGGTGTCACTATTAGTATGTTATTTGAAATCTACACAACTTCTTAAAGGATTTGATGGTTGAACCACATGAGGCCAATTTCGGAGGAAATTTCTGCATCATATATCTGTGACATCATATACGAATGCGAGGTGCTGGGTTGAAACAGCTAGGCTAAGTTGACTGTTGCTGCTATGCCGTCAGCATCCTGATTTAGAGTTCAGCACCATTCGCAGAACACCGTAACACCAACAGACACCACACATTTGGCTGAGTGAAGTCGGCAAAATCTGTAAATATATGCATAATTTGGTATGGCTGCCTCGAAAATTCGTTTGAATTGCAGCCCAATTGAGATAGTACTTCTAATACAATTTATGCAGTACATCAATTTCACGGTTGAGTTGCCATATGCAGAATTATTTCTTCTTTATTTCTCTTTCATCAGAGCCCTGAGACTAGAGCTCTTTCTCAAAGAACCATCCCATACTGTTGTGGTGGCTCCGCAGTTTAATATATGAAACAGTGATAATGTAGTGTGCTATAATATCGTTGCAACGAAAAGAAGCAGGTACAATTGCTGTGCCTTAAAACATGAGTAATCATCTGACTGATCGTTTCACACCAATGCAGAGGTTTCCTTAGCGGTTAAGCTGTAAAAATGGTGAAAATTAGCGCTCGTTTTGTGCACACTCTTCTATAGTCCTCGTTATTTTTGCATGTACCATTGATGTGCCTTAAAAAATGAGTAATCATCTGACCGATCGCTTCGCACCGATGCAGAGCTTTCCTTAGCGGTTAAGCTGTAAAAATGCTGAACATTAGCGCTCGTTTTGTGCACACTCTTCTATAGTCCTCGTTATTTTTGCGATGTTTTGCTTATACGTTCGCTGGTAGCATAATCAGGTACTTTTCCAGAGTGTATACATGTAATGTTGTTAGGACTAAGTTAATAGTGGACAGGCTTAGGTGGACTGTTATAGCTTTGCACATTTCTTACTAATGAAGCATGCACGTGTATACGCTTAGTTATTGTACTTTACGAGCTGCCGTATTGTGCTCACGTGGTCTGGCATATGTCGCAATCAGAGCGAGGTGTATCTGAGATTAAAACTACACACACGTGTGACCATGCTGGGTCACGTATCAAGGGCGTAGCCAGTGTTTATTTCTGGGTGAAACGTCGAACCCACGGTGTGGCTGAACCGGTATTATTGTATTGAATTGTATAGTTTGAACCCAACCTTGTGGCAACACCTAGCACCTTAGACTACCACTTAATTTAATTATGGCGAAAATTGTGCGCTTCTTCGTCTCTTTACGGCCGTCATTATCGCTTGGTATTTACGCGTCAATCTCGCACAAACAACCGTGGCTTTTCACGCATGTCGAGTTCAAGACTACTGCAGCTGCATACCATTCGGAACTGCGGCATGATGAAATGAAATATATGCTGCAATCGGATCAGCTGATGCTGGTTTTCGCAATTTTGCGAGGATCGCCTGATTTCTCTTGCTGATTTTTTGTAACGGTGTCTTTTGATCGGGATCAGACCCCTCAGGTTATGTTTGTTTGGCGCAGAATCACGCAAACATTTGGTAAAGACGTTAGCTAAATTACAGCCTGGGAGTCGGAAATCGCGGCGTGCAGATCGCGGCCGTCTTATTCCCTCCGCTATGATAGGTGTCCGTATGACACGCAACGCAAGCTTAGCACAGTCGTAAGTAGTACGCTTGTTTTGTTGGCTATACAGACAGCTGGTGCTGTATAAAAGCTATCAATTGCATGCTACTTCATTAAAAAAATTTCGTTTCACAGTCTTTTGTGCCAACCGCGACCTTGGTCGTGATACCATCTCACCAAGCAGAGCGACAGTAGATTTTGACATTTGCTGGTTGACTACACCATCGCTGCCTTTCCGAGTGCTAAATATCACTTTTGTTAAGGAGGCGTGAAATCATTTTTAGTTTTGTTGTGAATAAATACTTCCCTGGCCACATTTCGGGCGGTTTTTGTCCGATTTCATCGACGCTCCCTTACCAAGACATGGCAACACTGATTGGCAGCATGACACCAATCCGGCTTTTGGGCAGAAAAAAGAAAATTTCAGCTGCCTCAGCAACGCCAGCGACGAGCCAGATTACATTTGTGAGTATAAGTTACTGTTCTTCTGTACGAGTGCCTTGTTGTTCATACCTCTCACGTGCATCTTAATCAACCGCTCGTCATAGTGTGCGAGTATTCGGCGAGTAAGTAGAACGGACAGTCACGGCTAGTCCTGTACGTGCGACCAGAGTCATCGATATTTTTTCTTTCTATTCGAGGGTACATAGTAGTGTACAGGTAATATTTTAATGTGCAACTTGTGTAAGCTTACCGCAACATGATGCGAGCCTATGTCGTCTGCCTATGTCTCGGCTATCATCTTTTAGAAAAGTGCCTTCCTGTCACCAATGCTATTTTTATGTGCCTGGGTGTCAAACTTGTGCAGTGTATCAGCAGTGTGAGCTAAATGGTGCATACACATAGCACATGTCGCACCATTTTGCATAACCGCGTCTTTACGATGCACCTAAAACAAGGCCAACTAGTGCATTCTGCCGTGGGTTCAGCGTGGCTATTATGTGGAGCGCAGCCCATTGCAACTAGAGGAAGTTCTCTGTGTGGGAGGTTAGTACGCTAGACAAGGCTTGTGTAACTTGCTAGCTACATTAGATATAATGAGCAGCGACGTTTAAAAGCTACGTGACATCAATACGAGTAAATAAAAGTGGCATCAAAATTTATGTCAGTTACTTCGCAGCAAAGAAAATTGTGGTGGTGATTATGTTGCTACTAGCGGGGTTAGCTTGGCAGACAACAAATGGAGGTCTGACTTACTTTTTCGTTTTTTCTTGCTTTGCAAGCCAAACAGTACCTTTCATTTCGTTTTAAAAATTCACTCGTGGCGAGTCAGAAACAAAATATGAAATTTCAAGTAATAATTCTTCTGAATTCCTATGTTTGCCTTGTCTGTTAGCTTTGTGTGGTTTTAATAATGTAAAAGCCCCCCATTCCCCATCTAGTGATGCTGTTTCTGCCCACAAATGTGCCAAACTAAGTTTCCTGCACCATCCTAATAAAATAAATGTAGATTATGCCATGCTGCACCAGATTCCTACGTTTGACAGTGTTTATCAGTGGAAATAGCATTGCTGGTCTAAACATTTGCCACTTGATTGCGAGGTCACCGATCTCACAACCACGCACCAAGGATTATTTGAATACCTGAACAGTGCTGATGCTGGCACGCAATATGTGCTATACTGCATGCAGCCAGAAACCAGATGCAATATTTAACCTCCCAGAGGTGGAAATTCAGTTGTGGTGAGGAAGTTGTGCGCAAGTGCACAACAATCATAAAGCTGTTAAAATTTTTTGAAACGGTGCTGTAATAGCGGAGTTAAATGCAATTGATTATCTAAGCACAGTAATCACTCCTTTCATTCTTCTTTTCACTACCCTCCGTTGGTACCCCTTCCAAAGCTGCTTTGCCCTCTTGCCAAGCACCTCTCCCAATCTTGCGCGGCATGCATCATCGATGACATATTGCTCCAAACACTGTCTTGTTACGGTTGCCGCCACGCCGCTCTCTGTCAACTTTGTGCTTGTTGGCGAATCGCTGTTACTGTGCCAGCCGGTGCTTATACGAATAGTGTCGGTATGAACCCTGTCCTACGGACCACAGTACCTGATTTGCAAGCACGTGCATGCATGCGGGCATCACGACAATGATGAGTGGCGTGGACAGCTTCTTGCAGGCTAACAGGAAGTCATAGGTGCTTGCTTGACCAATTGCAGCATATTTATTCTACATGTCAGATTCAACTTTTTGATGTCACGTGCCAGCCCGAAAGGCATGGGGGGATTGTTTCTTGGAATTTGTGGAGCACTGGTGGCTTGTTGCGCTGCCACGTGGAGAATCACAGATCATGCAGCATTTTGCATATGATGCATGTGTTTACTTCGAACGTTTGAAAAATATTATAAGAGGTTGTTTAGGGGCCATTTAAATGGACCGAAGCAGTGGCCGGATTTTCAAATAAGGATTGCTATAGTTCTTTGCAATTCATGAGGAACAATGCAGGGTGGCTGAGAAGAGGCTATAGTGAGACACAGCTGGGGGCTAAGGAAGCTCTGTTACACCATCGCAAAGTGTAATTTACTAGAAATGGCCTATGTCGATGTGGGGGTTCATTTGTAAGTGTTTTATTTAGAATGGGAGGAGATAGAATAAAAGAACAAGAGGGATCAAAAAGCTTGTAGGCAAGCTAAGAGAATTCGGAAATGTTTTCAACACATGTAAAAAGATAAAATGAATACAGCACATCATCAATATTGGCACTTGTTGTTTTTCAAAGCTTGAGATTGCCGACTGGGATGACTTCAGCCATTTATTTGTGTCTTGAGTAGATGCTAGGTGGTGTTGCAACTCTGAGGAGTCATTTTATTGTGATTTCCGCAGCAGGACTATGGTAAGTGAGGTGCAAAACAGGCTAATTCGATTCTTTGGGCTCAAGTGCTTCATTTCAATCGAATACATGTTCTTCGGATGCCATTTTGGCTTCATTTTATTGACGCAATGTGGCCTCCACCCGTTCTATGCATCTTCCATGGCTATTCTCATGTCTAGACCATGAGAATAGCCTTGACCAATCTAGTGTAGCTCCATTTCATTGTTTTGTTTCATGTCAGCCCTATTCTAGATAGAATACTTACGAAATAGCTTCTCCAATTTATCGCACATCTAACTTGAAACGAAACTTTTTACTCTTCTTTATGTTTCAAATAAATAATGCTTTGCTGCTGTAGTCATCAACGTACGCTATACATAGCATTAACACACAAGTAAAATTTTTTAAACTTTAAGTCTTCTGTGCGTGAAAAAGAAAAATGAAAGGTGTATCCATTAAGTAGGTGCTGATTAGCTGGTATTTCATTGAATACCTGTTTGGGGGCCATGTGCTCGTACACAGCACAGTAGGTGTAAAATATTTGGGTTCACTTCATCACTTTCGGGGCTTATTTGCACCTTACAGTGTCACGTCGTTTGCAGCAGGGCAGTTGTGTATCGCCTACTGAACATTTGCGAAACCACCTTTGTGCCTAAACAGCGGGAGCGCACCCACAGTTAAGGGTAACAGATTTGCCAGAACAGCATTTTTTCAGTTTTGAACAGTGTTGACACACTTGAGACATCTATTAACATTTCGTGGCACACAAAGGTGGATACAAGATTTTTTATGAAGGAGGATAACCATTTGGAAAAACATATTTACTCTTCTTGGGGTATAAAAAAAATAATAACAGACGGAGAGTTACAGCATTCCGTTTGCCCTTATGAAATTGGCCCTCCCCCCCTGAAAGAGCACATGGAATGCTTGAAAAAGTACACATAGTGAAGCAATACGTGTGCTAATCACACCACCAAATGCTACCTTATTAAACTCCACAATAAACAAGTAACTATAAACACATGCAGAAGCTATGTGGCTAATATGTTTTGTTATCGCAATGTAATCGACAAAGTAATGCTCTAAACAGCAGCAGAGGCAAGCATGATTAGCCGTGGTGCAACTTTGAAGCTCGTGCACAAGGCCGGTTTGTCTTTGCCTGCATTCACACGGTGCCAAAACCGTTTCATTCTGGCATCGCATGAAAGAGCGTGCTGTGATGAGTGCCTATGCTGTCCCACATCTGGATAGAACGGAGAACATAAACAGGCATTTAATTATAAGCAGCAAAATGAGCAACAGATCTGGCCCTTCGGGTCAGCCACGAGGAAGTCAAATAACATAGAGGTTAATCTCCTGCAAATATTTTTTTAGAATCCCAGTTTCCTCAGTCTGAGCAAAATGGCACACAAAAATTGATTGGCATTGCCGCCCCTATCTGCCACCACACGTATATATGGATATTCTGTGCCTGCTTAGGCGAAGCGCGCCGAGCCTTCAAAATTGCAGAGATGCCCTCGGTGTCTGCTAGATGGCAGCAGATTGATGATATGTGGGGTTTAACGTCCGAAAACCACTATATGATTATGAGAGACGCCGTAGTGGAGGGCTCCGGAAATTTAGACCACCTGGGGTTCTTTAACGTGCACCCAAATCTGAGCACACGGGCCTACAACATTTCCGCCTCCATCAGAAATGCAGCCGCCGCAGCCGGGATCCGAACCCGCGCCCTGCGGGTCAGCAGCCGAGTACCTTAGCCACTAGACCACCGCGGCGGGGCAATGGCAGCAGATTCTACACAAGGTTTGTACAACGCTGTCAGGTGTTTCAAAAACACATCAGTTTTCCAATTATTTCTTTTTTCTTAGCCTACCAAGTGTTGTCGTCCGGCCATAATAACAAGGAATTCATTTTTTCTCATACTGTTGACCTGTGGTTTGCATTCCAAGGCTTGTTTAGGGCAGTGTGTTGGCTATCGCTTGGACACCAGTGCTAGTACAGAGTGGCAAGTTTCAAAATGTCTCGTAAGTGCTTTCTATTCATAGAAACCACAAAAGCTGAAGTCTCAAAGGGACGCTTCCCTTAATAGCTGAGCTCCTGGTAGTCACCTGCTCTTTAAAGCAGAGCATTTTTTAGCGAACTAAAAGCACCTTAACCATATCTGTCTGTCAGTCGCTCTGTGTAGTATCTATCTGATCGATCGATTTAATCTAGCCTATTAAGCTTCGGCGCTCTGTGATCGTCTCCCTAACTTGACACCTTGGGTCAGCAACTCACTTAAGAGTTGACTTAGTTGAGACTTGCTCATACTCAAATTAAGCCATGTGCTTGAGTGAGTAAGGGTGAGTAATATTTTAGCGAGTTTTAGGCCGAGTCAGTCTGGTTTAAGAAAATTTTGTTGGGTCAGAATGAGCCTTAGGCACGAAGTGAGATTGAGTAAGCTCTAATTTTTTTTTTTTTTTCACCACCTGTGCTCTTCAGTTTCAGGAATCTCCCGAATTTCATAGTCGCAAGCTTGGCAGATCCATATTTAAATTTGCAGAGTCTGTCAAATGATTTTACAGGCACAGCAAATGCTAATATGGACTTTATCATTGTTGGCTCAGTGGGGTGGTTCAAAATACCACTTTCGTAGAAATAGCAGTGCTCATGTTTACACTGCACAATTTAGGTGATGTCGAATGGTTTATACATATTTGTTTCTAAATAGAAGCTTTCTTTTTTATACTGCTCAAAATTTTGTATCTTTTAGTGAAGCACTAAAATTTACATTTTAGTGCTTCAAAAGTAATACTTTGCTGCTCCTAAATTTGCTCCAAGTTATATTTCAGCTGTTGCACCCCTGATCTTGTTAAACAGTAGCTTTCAGTTACGCTGTGTTCAATAAGCAAAAAAGTTTGATATTCGGACATTCTTTTCGCATTTCAACATGTATCTACCAGTCTGACCAGTATAACTGTTGGCACATGACTGAGGCATCTTGTACACTACTCCTGTAACACAAGGAATGGAGGAGCTTCGGTGTTTCTGACCACAATCACCTTTATTTTTGGTTTTGCCTTTGGCCCCGAGCTTAACGAGTGTGCAAGTGCTGCCCAGCTTCTCAAGAGCCGTACATACCACTGCCACATCATATCTGGATGCGACACTCTTAATTGTGCGCCATATTGTGAACAAGTCTAAGAATTGTTGTGTATTTTTATGTACTAATAAGAGCTTGTATCAATAAAGAACTTGAACGTAGGGCAGCAGGCTAAAGTGGCTTTCATAATTTTTCTCACAGGCTTCGCATTTGCTGAAATGTTTGATCCATCTCAACACCTTTTTGCAGGATCTTGTGACCGCATAATCTGGAAACCCTGCAGTTGAAAACCTCTGGATCTGAGCATAAACACTGCTCAATACCTTGTGCACACATGACTTGCACACAGCCTCCTGTATCAAAGATGCAGCCAATGCATCTTTGATCGCTTTGGAATAAGCTACTGTGTAAGGCAAAAGAGGCTGTTGTGAGCTGGGCCTGTACTGTCGACACACATCCAATGGTAAGGAGTGAGACAGCTGCTCACATTGCGCATTTTTTATACATTTCTGTTTTTTTTGCGCCAAGCTGCTCTAAAAGCATAGTAATCAAGAAAATTACACTGAACTGCTCCGAAACAGCCTCGAAAGCTAAAATTTTGATGCCGACCTCAGCTTCAGTGGGGGAAAAATTGGCGAGTTTGACTAATAAGAGTCACCCAACTGTGTGTTTTCTTTTTTTTCACTTTCCACATTTCTGGTGACAAAGGCTCTCATGGTGTCGCTATAATCTTTAAACTTTAGCAAATATGCATGACTCACAGAAATGTGCTGCCGTGCATCAAGCTAGCTGCTTCTACTAGCTAGGCTGTGTGTTCTAGCGCCACTGTCGGCTAGCGAAAACCACCGAGTTTGGTGGCAAGCATAGCGGGGTTGACTCTCCGGTTTTCTGTCGTGCATAGTGCATTCCTCCAGGCACTATGGCTTTCATGTTGACACTGCTGCATGTGTTCACCTAGGAGTACGTGTTTGCTGTGAGTGAGTAACTGTATATGTAGAGTGATTTTTTCCCTGCATCCGCACGTCTCCCGGATGCTCTGGCATGTGCACATGGTTTCTCAAAATGGGTTCCGTGAGCGGCAGAAAGTGTGCAACCTATTCCCGGTTTACACCCATTAGCTACTAATTTATTTAGACAGGCGAGAGTTCTCATTGCATTTTATATTTAAAAAAGCCATCGCAAGTGAAATCTGCACATCAACGTTTGCAGATAGAGAGAAACACTTGGTTACATGCGAAGCCACAGTGACAAAGCGAGTGTTCAAACCATAGTAAACGATATTAACGGGCACCTTGGTGCTTTATTCGCGACTTTTACACATCGGCAATCACTTGACACAGTTTTCATTAATGCGATTTGCCACTGCTTCGTTTTGTAATCGAAACTCGCAACAAGTGCTTAAAGAGGTGTTGCTGCATGCGTGTCGGCCCTAGGCTACATGAGCTTTTGGCTTATCTCAATCAGTGTTTCGGACGGTGGCAGCATGACTTCGTTTTCTTTCTTTTCTTCTTTTTTTTTGCAATAAAACCTGCCTCTCTACGATCAGCGTTTTGTTTGCGTGGACAGGGATTTTTTCACCTGTGGTGCGCGAGCATTTTACGCGAGTCGCGGAGTGGCGCGGGCAGCAATCGCAAGCTGATGTATTATTGGGAGTTCATCGACGGTGATGACCTATAGATATTGAAAAAATGTCAGCACTGGCCAACTTGTGCTATAATAATAGCGCGTGGTTGCTCATGTGGAGAGGCGTTATCAGTATCACTCGCTCATCACTTAGTGCCATATGCACATGCTTTACGAGATTGTCTATGTGGCGAGATTTCTTGGATCTCGCGCTGCGCTCTTGGAGTTGGTCCTGCATGAGGTGACCGCGAACGGCAGTGCATCATGCTTTTGTTTGTTAGAAGCTCTTAACACTATCATATCAGGCTTTATTTTTTAAGCGAACGACCACTCTTACGTCACTAAGATTCTTGTGCAATCACAATTATTTAATTTCTTTTTGAGTGTGATGTGTTCTTTTTTAATGTTTCCACGGAACCTAGCTTTGAGCAAAACCTTTTTTAGATATTATCTTACGTGTTACGACGGCTAGATAGGTCACGCCTGTGGTATGTAAAAAAAGTAGTGCAGTTCATACCTAGCGATCATCTGTTCAAAAACTTCCTTCAAAATCTGTTTTAGTGTAATGTGTATTATAAGCCAATTAAAGTATGCACTGGTGCCCCCAAGTTGCTAAACATGGGTTTTTTTAAGCTCCCAGGACATCTTAGTAAAGGCTACTAACTGCTCCAAAATTGAAATTTCGCTGCTCCAGAAACTACTCCCAATTTAGTTTCAGCCGTCGCACCCCAGTTTGAGTAAAGAGTTAGCCTTAGGTCTAAAAACTGAAGGTTTTATTCCTGCGACAGTTTTGTCGTAAAGTGAAGTACGCTTCCATTACCTAAAGAGACTAAAGAGCAAAACAATTTTTTGCATATTAGTACTTCTAATTTCACTATCCAACAAACACTTCTCTTGCGGCGACATGATGCTCGGCAACGGAGAAAACATAGAAGAAGAAAATTTGGGTGGAGATTCACTGAGATTGCCGTGCCAAACACAGTGACATATGAAATAATGAAGGCGTCTACTGGGGGGGGGGGGGGGGCTCCCACATAGCTTCTACTCATTAAAAATGAAGTCTATTGTGTTCAGTGGGTGCTAAACTTAGCATACGATGGTTCGAAAATTTCATTGAGCCAATGTCATGAAAATATAAAAAAGACATTTTGAAATTTGCTACGTGATGCTCAAATGCAGGGGTGCAACAGCTGCGATGATTGCGTCGTCAATTTGATAAAATTCCTCATTTGTGTGCCGAGCTGTGCCAAAACCATAAAATTTGCCGAAATTGCGCCACGCTGCGCCAAAATGCCCGACAAGCCTCAAAATTTTCTCGTTTGCCCTAATTTGAGCGAGAAATGGAGACCACTTTAGAAACTTGTAGTTTACATCATCAATCTATGCGGGCAGACCCTAACCATCAACCGCAGTGTGAGACAGCTGCTCATTAGTTCAAGACACTCGCGAAACTCTATCAACCAGATAAAGTTACAACACCGCGTGCCTGTCAGTCTGCTGACCGCAGCAGATATATTTACTGGCGGGATGACGCAACTACAACACAAAAGATGTGTTGCCATAGCCAGCAACACTTCATTGGAAATATGAATTTTTTAGTCAGCAAGTGCTGCCATGGCATGTTAGGAACTAAAGCTGGAAGTGTAAAAACTCTCAGCACATCGAGCTTGTACACTACCAGCTTTTGCTCATGCCGTGACGTCAGTTGCCATAGCAACACCACATGCGATAGATATCTGGTGCCATTGCGAGGCTAACTGGCGGGTTGGTCTCGCAATGGTTTGACCAGATTACTTTATCTGGTCAAACGCGCTTGCAAGCAAGCCAAAACGTGCCCTAAACCTAACTCCTTCATGAAAAAAAAATGAAGAGAGGGGGGGGGGGGCTGTGGTTTGAAAATTTCTTAGTCTTGTTCTAACCTGTGCAGAAACACCGCTTAAGCCACCTTTGCCATAGTAAATGGGTGGCCTGCAGAATAGCGTTATAATATTTAGAAGGGGGTTTATAGTTGTAGTCTCTAGACACTGCACAGTTTGTTCAATGACTGATGTATGTATATGCCGCATATTTGAGAGTAAGAAAAATTACTGGCAAAGTTATTTGGAGTACATTATGACATTTCTGCAGCTGTAAAAAACTAGTTTTTTTTTCCAGTTTTAGGATTCTCATAGTCACCATCTTGGGACATCCACATTTGAATTCTCAAACAATTTGGCAGGCCTGGTGACTTCTAATGTGGACCTCATGATTGTTTGCTGAGTGGGGTGATTAAAGAAAATAATACTTTGTTGAAATAGCAGTGCTCATATTCACTGTGCATGATTTAGAGAATGTTAAATGGTTTGCACATATATATACCGTATTTACTCGCATAATAGGCGCACGCCTAGTTTGGTCGCGGACAATTTGATTTTTTTTTTTAAATTCCGCGCATAATAGGCGCACCTCGAACTCGGCCGTGATCAGAAACGATTCTACCCCCCAGCGGTACAGTTGGAACGCGGTCCCCGTACCCTGAAGAAAAAAAGAAGGCAAATCGACGAGCAAATAAAAAAAATTCGAAGTGCAACGACCTAACCAACGGCCGCTGCGGGCTGGTTAGTCAAGGTGACGAGGAACGTAGTGTGAAAAGCTTCATGCGGGAAACGTGTACAATTTCGGTGCTGCGGTAACGGCGGACAGTTGGCACGACAAGAGGCGTCACACGATAGTTGACAGGTGAAGTCTGCTCTAAAACAACATATGGGCCGATGAATCGAGGCTGGAACTTGTCGCAGAGACCAGGTGCGCGAATTGGTGTCAATAGCAGCACCTCGTCACCCGGTCGGAATGATACCACACGATGAGAGGTGTCGTAGACGGCCTTCCTTGCTTGTTGCGTAGCTTCCGTGTTCATACGTAGCGCGCTGGCGGCACTGGGCAAGGCGAGAAATATATTCTTCGCAAGAAGATCGTGATGTAGGGCCATTGCTGGTGAAGAAGGAAACATCGATAAAGAAGTAGGTGAACGTCTGTAAACGAGATAAAACGGTGAGTAGCCGGTTGTGCGCTGAACAGCGGTGTTGTAGGCGAAAGTGAGGAACGGTAGAAGTTTACCCCAGTTTCTGTGATCCGGTTGAATGTATACGGCGATCATGTCGGCAAGGGTTCGATGAAATCTCTCGGTCAGAACGTTTGTTTGAGGATGGTAGCTAGACGCCATCTTGTGTGTGGTACCAGAAACGCGAAGAACTTCACCTAAAAGCTGTGACAAGAACACCTTTCCACGATCATTCAGAAGTACACGAGGAGCACCATGACGTAGTATTATGGCCTGAAGGACGAAGTCAGCAACTTCCGATGCTGAACCAGTAGCTACTGAAGTTGTCTCGGCGTAGCGTGTCGTATGGTCTACGGCGGTGACTATCCATCTATTTCCAGCACCAGTAACAGGAAGGGGTCCATAAAGATCGACACCGACGACCTCGAAAGGTGTTGTAGGGCACGTCATTGGCTGTAACTGACCAGCCGGGAGAGATGTCGGAAGTTTGCGAAGTTGGCATGGAGAGCAGGAACCCACGTGCTTTGCTACGCTGGTAGAAATCCAGGCCAATAAAAGCGGACTTCGAATGCGGTCGTAGGTTTTGTGAAAGCCTAGGTGGCCAGCAGTCAAATTGTCATGAAAGGCGTTAGGTACATGATGAAGAGCGCGTGGCAGAACAGGTACCAAGCGTTGGCCGTCAGGATGATATATGTGACGATACAGCACACCATCCTGAAACTTGAAGTGCTCGAGTTGTCGACGAAGGCGTGCATTGGGTGGACGCAGTAGTTCCTGAAAGGTGGTCTATAATGCGCCGACAATACGGGTCAGCCTGCTGGCGAGAACTGAAGGGTTGTTCATCGTCGATTGGCGGTTGGTACAGCGAGGCGAGCAAGGCAACAAAAGTGAGAGTCACGTCCGCATTGGTGTCGTTGGAGGTGGCAGCTGGAGTGTCGAACGACGCCGTAGGTAGTGGGCAACGAGAAAGAGCGTCGGCGTCTTGATGTTTTTTGCCCGATTTATAAATAATCTCAAACTGATACTCCTGTAGGCGTAAAATCCAACGACCCAAGCGTCCGGACAAGTTCTTCATTGTAGAAAGCCAGCATAAGGCGTGGTGGTCTGTTACGATGGTGAATTGACGGCCGTACAGATAAGGACGGAACTTTTGTATGGACCAAACCACAGCGAGGCACTCCTGCTCAGTGATGGTATAGTTTTTTTTATCGGTAGAAGTTAGCACTCGGCTAGCATATGCGATGACCCTTTCCCGTCCAGAGTTATCGCGTTGGAGGAGAATAGCACCTATACCGCAGTCCGCTGGCGTCGGTATGCAGGAGTGTTGGGGCGGTGTCATCAAAATGGCAGAGTACAGGCTCTGACGTCAAAGCTTCAATAGGTGAAACGCCGACTGACATTCCTCGGACCACACAAAGGGTGCATTAGATGCAAGTAGTTTGTGAAGTGGCGCAGCTATTGAAGTGAAATTTCGTATGAAGCGACGAAAATATGATGCGAGGCCAAGAAAACTTCGCAAATCCTTAAGTCTTGTGGGGCATGGAAATCGAAGGACGGCAGCGATCTTTTCGGGGTCAGGGCGAATACCGTCTTTGCTGACGACATGACCGAGAACCTTGATGGATTTGGTGGCAAAACGACACTTCTTAGTGTTGAGCTGCAGACCCGCACCGGCGAGGCATGTTAGGACGTCATCCAAGCGGCTAAGGTGCTGAGAAAACGTTGATGAAAAGATGATAATGTCATCAAGGTAGCAGAGACACGTCTTCCATTTCAGACCACGCAGGACAGTGTCGATCATGCGTTCAAACGTCGCGGGCGCATTGCAGAGCCCGAAAGACATCACGTTAAATTCGTATAGGCCATCGGGGGTTGCAAATGCTGTTTTTTCCTTTGTCGTCATCGTGCATGGGAATTCGCCAATATCCCGAATGCAAATCAAGGCTTGAAAAGTATTCGGCGCCTTGCAGTGAATCAAGGGCGTCGTCGATGCGTGGCATGGGGTATACGTCCCTGCGTGTGATGTTGTTAAGTGCCCGGTAATCAACGCAAAAGCGCACGGAGCCATCTTTTTTTCGTACCAAAACAACAGGATGACCAAGGGCTAGTTGATGGACGAATTATTTCTCGTTGGAGCATGTCAGCGACGTTTTCCTCGATGATTTTTCGCTCAGCGAGAGACACGTGGTACGGGCGGCGATGTACAATAGATGTTCCCTCCGTCTGAATGCGATGCGCTGCAGGGGTAGTTCGGCCCAACGTTGAGGAGCAGGTGTCAAAAGAATTGGCGTGTTTCGTTAATAACGCAAGCAACTGCTGCGCCTGCATAGCTGTTAAGTCATCACTGATAAGAGCTGTGAAGGGAGAGGATGAGGCAGGCTTACTCATAGAATGGTCGTTGGTAGAGGCAGGGTCAAGTGGCGTGACGCTGACAGGCTCAGCATCCACAACACAGGCTACTGCAGTGCCCTCTGGCAGGATAACTTTCTCTGGCGTTTCATTCGTAGCAATGACGAGCGCGGAGCCATGGTGAAAGCGTACGACACCTGATGCAAGGACTATGCCTTTTGCGACGCAAGTCGACGAAGGGGACACCAAGACGTCACCGTGGTCGATGTCCTTAGAGATCAGGGTCACAATTCGTTCTTGATGTGGCGGTAGTTCGAAATCTTCGCGAGCGAACAGGCGTAGAGGCTTGTAGACGCCTTCATCGAACATGGAGTCCGTATTAGTTAGGGGCAGAATCCGTTCACCACAACATATAGCGGCTGACGAAGAAGATAGGAAGTCCCACCCTATAATTAGCTGGTGAGAGCACCGGGTAAGCACAGTGAACTCGATGTAATGCAAAATGTCATCAATAAACACACGAGCAGTACAAAGAGCAAAAGGGCGGATAGCGTTCTCCTGGGCTTCGACTAGATTGGGTCCATTATAAGGTGTCATTACTTTTTTCAGGCGTTTGCACAAATCATACCTAATCACAGAAACTGTAGCACCGGTGTCCACCAAAGCGTCCACGAGAACTCCTTCCACCGTAACAGAAACCATGTTGAAAGGGCGTGCTGGAGGAATATGAGTTCTACTGTTACATGCAGTTTCTCCTCCGAAAACTGCATCATTTAGTTTTCCGACCGGTTGTCAGTAGTAAACGAGGCTGGCCGAAGAGGAGAGGAGGAGCGACGGAAGGGCGAAGGTGATCGGCGTCGGCTTGAACGGTAAGTGTTCCGCGTCTCAGTCGACGCGGGCGGAGATGGAGACCGCTGCTGTCCAGATGAATAACGCCGAGCGTAAGAATCCCCTCTGGAAAAGTCCTGTTCGTGCATGTCGTACCCGCGACGCTAGTCCTGCTGGCGCTTGCGGCAGAAGCGCGATATATGGCCACGATATCCACAGTAAAAGCATGTTGGGCGAGACGGGCGCCAAGGCGGGTAGTAGAGGACGTTCGGCGCACCGGGAGTTAGCGCACTCAAGTGGACGGACGGAGGGTCGGGTGGGATTGGCCGGAAGTGAACCGGTGGTGCAGCAGCAACCGGCGTAAATGATGGCAGCGGTGAAGTAGAGTTTACGTTGCGAGGCGGCACGGCCGCAACTTGCGCGTACGTTGGAGGGCTAGACGGAGGTGGCTGGACGTAGGCTGGACTGGTGAATGATGTTAGTTCCTCCCTTACGATGTCACGAAGGGCCATGCTTGAAGGCTGTGTGACAGATGGGGAAGGTTGTGAGATGCCCATTGATTGAAGTTCTTCTCGTATGATCTCCCGTATCAATGTCACGCAGGTCCCGGTCTGCTGTACGGTGTTCACTATTGCCCGACTGAAAGGCGAACAGAATCAAGTTCGTCGAGACACTGACACGTAGAGACGACGTCAGTGACAGTAGAAGGATTCTGGGCAACAAGGGCATTGTAGGCAATGCTTCCGATGCCCTTCAGGATGTGGCGCAGTTTGTCCGACTCGGACATCCGAAGAATTGACGCGCCGGCAAAGCGCAAGGACATCCTCGATATAAGATGTGTATGACTCGCCGGGATGTTGTTGGCGAGTATCTAGGGCCCTCCTCGCTAGAGCGGATCGAACGGCTGGCGTGCCGAATACTTGGCGAAGCTGCTGCTTGAAGGCAGGCCAGTCTGTGAGGTCGATCTCATGGTTCAAGAACCATGTCTTGGAAACGCCCGTGAGATAAAGGGATACTTGGCGGAGCTTGTTAGAGTCTACCAGTGATTAGTTGCGCTTACTCGCTCGTAGTTATCGAGCCAGTCCTTCCACATCTTCGCCGCGGAGACCAGCGAAGATCGGAGGGTCACGCTGGTGTTTTATGATGTAAAGAGGAGGGGCTTGCGGCGCAGTGACGGCTTGCGGCGCTGTGACGGGAGCAGAAAGGGCATCCACCCACTCACTCTGAGACATGTTGGCGGACTGAGGGTCCAAGCAGCGGCCTGAACGGAGCTCCAGCGAGTAGGCGTTGTAAGGAGAGGCACTGGGAACGTCAATCCACCTCCACCACGTATGATGACTCGGTTGTAACGAGGTTTATTCGTCGTGAACTCGGGAACGAACAAGCGCAACGGACCCCACCAAAAAGCGCTCGTGCCAAAAAGATGATGATTGTCAGCCAGAACATATGATGATGATTGACTGCTGTTCAGATGAAGATGAAGCGCATAATAGATGCCTACAATATATATATATATATATATATATATATATTTAAATCTAAGCCTTTTTTCTCAAGCTGCTCGAAATTCGGTCTTTCGTGGTAAAAAAATAATGTTTTTTCACTTGTAACCTGCTCCAAATTTGAGTTTTAGTGCTCCAAAAGTAACATTCTGCTGCTTTGAAAATTGCTCCGAATTTTAGTTCAGCTGTCGCACCCTGGCAAATGTTTAGGCACGAAATTTAACACCGAAATTTCGTCGTTGATTTTTATTCATTATTAAAGAAATGATGACAGTGAAACTTGTAGCATTAGAGTTCTCAGACCACAGTTTGTTCATCTAAGTCAAGTAATTGTTTCTCTTTATTGTCCCGACTATATCTACCTGCGGCCGGTCTGGAGGCGCACGCTCGCTTTCTTTGCGGCCTGTGTACAGGAAGGAGGTTGTGCTTCTACCTATTGCCACAATCTTGTTCCAAACTAACTCGCCGCCGTCCATTGAAAAAAAAAAAAGGCTAGCGCACTCAAATAATGCTCAGGTTCATTTCTACTTTTGCATTTCCTGGTGGTACAAATGCAATAAAAACATGGTATGAAGCATATATGACACCTCTTTCTAATACTTCAATGACAGGAGTAAATTGATAAATATTCCATTCTGCACGCATGTACCATTGCCCGTCGGGTTCAGAAGGCTCGGCCACAAGATCCGTCACAAACTTGCAGAGGAAATGACAGACAACATAACCTTTTCTTTTTCTGAGAAAAATAGTTTTGGGAACGTTTACTTCGAATTCACATGCCGGCAGCCAGTGCCCATGAAAATGATAAATTTTACACATTATTGTTCAAGGTATCGCATTTCGTGCTTATTGAAATAAGTACTTCAAAAAAGTGAAAGTAAAAGCATAAGAGGGATGGTCACTATTTTTCACATGTAGGAGTGAATAGCACTCGCAATAGCAGGAGTAATAGCAGTAGTAATAAGAATGTCAATGAAAATAATAATTGTTCAAAATTAAAACACAAAATTTAGACATGAAAGAGCATGTAGTGATGCAGTTTTGGAAAGTCGTTTTAGTAAAGAAAAAAAAACCTCAAGCCCGCACAATCACAGATGCAATCTTCAGCGCCGATGAAAAAATGTAAAACATTTTCATATGCAATAAGGCTCACTAGAGACGCAAGGGAACACTATGATTTTTCAGAATCAGAAAGTGTCCTCATTAGTACTAATGTATTTTCATTGCGCCTGAAGAAAAAAGAAGCACTGTTGGCAAAAATTTGCTGTGATGCTTTTAGCTGAAGTAGCGACAGTGTTTCTAACCAGAAATGCTTTTGTGTGGACTTGTACACAAAGCAAGACGGCATGTCATTTCGATCCGTTAACATTTTTATGCAATTAACTAGAAGAATCTGCAGAAACGTTTCAGAAGCAATTAGCGCCGACGCTTTTGCATGACTCTTGTCCACACTTTCCGAACAGGCCAGCAGCAGTGAATCTTTATTGTATTGCTCAAGAATCAACTGTTATTGTCAAGAATTTTTGTTTGAGGAAGTTAGTTCACTGATATGTTTATGAAAGATGCCATAGTGGAACGCTCTTGGAATTTCGACCATTTGGAGTTCTTTAACGTGCACTTCAATGATAAATCCAACCACACGAGCCTCAAGCATTTTCGGATTCAGCGAATAGAATGTGTTCGAGCCTTAAAAAATATTTTGTGTTGTTGCGTGTGCGTATTCATTACCCAATGCATGTGTGCCAAAAAATGCAGGCTGTGCGAACACACACCTCTACTACTCTCACTGCTTCCTACTAATTGAAAAGTAATTGGCGTGAGAAAGTGGCCGAGGACAGCTGATTTACAAAGCAGCGCGTATGCGGCAAAATGAATTTTGAAGACATGGTAATAAGGACTGCAGCGCGAGCACGAAGGTGCTAGAAGAACCGTAAAACGAAAGGCGAGGCAAGGAAAGCAAAGAGGAACACGAGCGCTGAGTTGGCTCTCGACGCCCTCATGCGGAGTACGCTGACACTGTATAAAAACAACTATATTTTACTCCCGGCGGCTGCTTAGGCCATAAAAGCACGGAGCGAGCGAGCGCCTATAGACCGGCTGTGATCTACCATCCATTCGTTACATTGTTCCCTTCACAATTGATGAGGTAATCGTGCATGCACCAAAATACATACTGCCAAACCATGTGATATTGCTGTCCCGATTCATCTTGTTGGCATCAGTTAAAGGAGTACTGAGACGAATTTTCAATACTTAATATTGTTGTTCGATAGAAGAACCCTGTGCCCCTGTGCCACCTGCACCCATGCTGCTCTGGCAACCGAAGGCTTCGCCAATCTTCCGTGGTACAGCACTTGAAGGCCCGGAAAGCTGGCTGGAAGCATACAACCGAGTCGCCGTTTTCAATGCCTGGACCAGCCAAGACAAGCCTCGCCATGCGTACTTCGCCTTGCAAGACATCTCTCATAACTGGTTCAATAACCAAAAGCAACCCCTCACAACGTAGGAAATGTTTTCCACCAAGTTCCTGGCTACATTTACGAGCATCGTCCGCGGGCAGAGGGCAGATGCACTGATTGAATCCGTTCGCAGCTCCCAGAAGAAAACCCGATGCTCTCCACAGAAGAGACGACTAAACTATTCCGCCACGCCGACCTCGTGATGTCTGAGGCTGTTTGCCGGCCTGATGCAGAAACCACCGGGCACTGCCAAGCAATTCATCTCTAAATTAATCTCTCGCCCTCGAAGCAGAGGTACGCACAAACGTTCAACCACTCTCCTCCGATGACCTGCGCGAAACCATCTGAGCGGTCTCGCGGGAGGAGATGCGCAAGCTTTGACGCAGCTTCAAGTGGATTCTGTCGCTGACATTGTGCGGCATGAAAACCAGCAACCGATGTGTGTTTTTAATCAAGCAGAGCAACCACCGCAGCCTATAAGCTACGCTGCTGTAGCCCGATGGTCTGCTCCCCCTCTACGCCCACGTCAAGGGGCCGCACCGTAGCAGTTCCACTGCCACAGACTGCCGCCACCCCCGTCGCTCACAAAGAAAACCTCGACATCACCGTCTACGTTCAGCATGCTAAAGAAGCTCGTCAACTTGCCCACCTGTGCATCAAAAATCAGCAGACGACTGACCACTGCCATTACAATTTTCGACAAAGATTCGTGGATTACAAGCCCGGTGTCACAGAACGAGCGCTCCAGAAGGGCCCGCCGCCAAATTCTCGCGACGAAACGCCGGAGTGGAGCCGCGAGGACAACGATAAAGAAAAAAAGAGAAAACAAACATCTAAAGATCCCCGGGCGCGCGACCCTCCCCTCTCGGAAGCATAGGCTCGACGACGAACCTCCTCGCCCCCCCCCCACGGCGGCCGAGCAAGCACTCGAATTTTCTAGATGGAAAGGGGCGTGGTTGAAGCCTGGCTGAGTCATCTGTCGCGGACAGCATTCGAACCGTCTCGCCCCCTCCCCAGCCTTCGCTGCGTATCGCGCCGACGAAATGACGAGAACTTTCTGGAATCTCGCGCGGAGGGTATTTAATCAAGCAGCCGAGGTGAAAGATCAGGAGAAGACGGAAGTTAGCGCCAGAGCGCGTAGGGATTCCGCCGTGTAGGCGGCGAAGGTTTTGTCCGTAGAGACAAAGCAATGAAGAAGATGATTTCCGCCTGAGGGGTGACGACTCGAGCTACAGGCAAGAGTGTGTGTCTACCGCTATCGAGCGAAGACGCGAGGCAACAGCTGCGTGTGTGAAACCGACGTGTTTCCGGCGAAGAAGTTTGGTGCCTGGCGAGCGGCCAATTGAAGACGCGAGGTTTCTTGGAAGAGAACCTTCGGGGCAGCGGAACGACAACAACGCTGGACTTTGAGTGAGTGATTCTCGGAAGAATATCATCCAGACTTTGGTTACAAGAACTTTGGACTGAATAGCTTTTCTATCTCTTTAGTCGTGTCTTGGTTGTTCAATGCATGCGACTGCATTGTAGTGCGTATTGTTGTCTGTGTCCGTTGTTTCGAGTGAGGCTGATTGTACTGTGTAGTACGTTGTTTGATTGGTGACATATTGTACTCAACTATTGTGGAGTGTGCATACTTGTGTAGTGTTTTTGATCTGCCATTTTTGAGAATAAAATTTTTGTTTTGTTTATCAACTCTCGGCTCTGACTTGTTCTTTGGGCCACAGCCGGCGTCCGCAGGCGCGCCAAAAAGGACCACTTCTAAATTGTCCACGCTTTCGTGGTGCGGTTCGGGGGGCCGATACTTCGGCCTTTGGAATTAGCCCGGCGATCGCCTCCCTAATTAACAGGACCTGTGTGACAATTAATATGGCGTCCGCGACAGGACTCTTTTGGTGCACAGTGTGTCCAAAAAAGTGAGAAAGAGCCTAGAGTTGTTGATAGTGCTATCGGAACAATTTTGTGTGTTGCTCTGTGTTCTCGTTAACGAGTGCAGGGGAGTGTTCCGATAGACTGATTTAGGCAGATACTTTTTACACGCGGCAAGCTTTTATTTGCGAGACAAAATGGATCTCGAAAAGTTAGTAGCTCTTGGTGAGAAGATAGGTCTTTCTGGCGCCGAACTACGGAAGCAGGTAAGCCAGAAGGAGAAAGAGGCGGTGGAGAGAGATAGGTTGGCAGCTGAGAGAGCCAAGGAAGAAAAAGCAGCTGAGTTGGAGAGAGAAAGGCTGGCCGCTGAGATGGCGAAAGAAGAAAGAGAGGCAAGGGAGCGACAGCTGAAAGAAGAAAGAGAGCAGCAATTGAAGTTGGAGCTGGAGAGAGAAAAGTTGGCAGCCGAAAGGGCGAGAGAAGAAAGAGAGGCAAAGGAGCGACAGCTCAAAGAAGAAAGAGAGCAGCGATTGAAGTTGGAGCTGGAGAGAGAAAAGCTGGCCGCTGAGAGAGTGAGAGAACAAAGAGAGGCAATGAAGCGACAGCTGAAAAAAGAAAGAGAGGAAAGGGAACGGCAGCAGCAGCACGAGATGGAACTCGAGCGGCTCCGTTTGCAACAGCGAAGCGAAACTCCGGTCCAAGCTAGAGTTGAAAACAGCGAACGGGAGGACCACGGCTTCCGCTTGAACCCAAGCAAGCTGCTCAAAGCGTTTGATGAGAGGAAGGACGACCTTGACGCGTACCTTCATAGATTTGAGACGATTGCAAGGAGCCAGAATTTGCCAGGAACATCAATGGGTAACTGCTTTCAGTACTTGCTTGAGTGGTGAAGCGCTCAGTGTGTATGGGAGGCTGACGCCGACCGATGCAGCCAACTATGCAAAGGTGAAAGCTGCTTTGCTGAAGCAATTTAGATTTACTGTGGAAGGATTCCGGGACAGATTTCGGACAGGAAAGCCAGCTGATGGTGAGACGGCTACGCAGTATGCCACCCGACTTTGCCATTATTTCGACAGATGGATTGAACTTTCAGGGACAGCGCAGGAGTACGATGAGCTTAGAGAGCTACTAATTAGAGAACAATTTCTTACTAGTTGCCACCCAAGTCTGTCGCTGTACTTGAAAGAGAGGAAGGCTGAGTCACTTGAAGGAATGCTTGAATTGGCTGATAAATTCCTGGAAGCGCAAGGTGGAACTAATTTGGCCAAGGTCAAGAAGGAGTGTCCCGAAGATTCGAAAAATTTGGCACCCGAACAAAAGAAGCGTGCACCGGAGAGTGTTCCGCGATGTTTTCTGTGTAACCGAGTGGGACATCGCGCGAGCAACTGTCGTACTAACTTTACGATCCCTACGGTAGTAAAATGTTTCAAGTGTGGTCAGACTGGGCACAAAGCAGGCGCATGTCGAAACGGAGCGAGTCAAACTCACCAGGTATCCTGTGTGCTAGCAGTACCGAAATCCGATGATAATGCCGTCACCGATGGACTTGTAGAGTTGAAAAATGGGGAGAAAATCTCTATTGTGGGGGCTGTAATGACAAAACAGCCAACCGGTGTTTCGAAGGGAATGCCAACGCTGCCTGGAAAAGTTGCGGACAAAAGGATCACGGTGTTAGGAGATACCGGCAGCTCCACTGTTATCGTGCGGAGAAATTTGGTACGGGAAAGTGGGTTAACAGGCAAAACGAAACCGGTTTGCCTAATTGACCGTACGGTTCGGATGCTTCCCGAAGCAGAAATTGAGGTTGAAACCCCGTACTTCAGCGGGAAGGTTGCCCCTTTATGCATGACGACCCCCCCTGTACGACCTTGTCATCCGAAACATCGACAGGGCGCGAGGACCGAATGATCCGGAATGTTTGGGAGAAGACCCTAAGATAAAGCCCTCGCCAACCCAGCGACCGCGAGATACAGTGGAGGAGCATCCCGTGACGGATCCCACTCGAGCCCAAGGTGAAGCCGAGGTGCAAGAGACAATGAATAATAAGATGATCGTGCTGAATGAGTTCATGTACCGAGCAACTGGACTTACGTCGGCACGACCTCAACCGACCGACAGTGTAAACGTGACGGAGTTGGCCAGCCAGGCCAAATGTCGGGACGTGAACAGGCGGGTGAATAACCGGGCAGGATCGGTTGAGCGTCATGACCCGTTAGCAGTGTTGGAAGTGACAACGATGGCTGAGACGCCGCCTCAGATACCGTCGTTGGAAGGGGCTCGCCGGAACGAAACGAGCAAAAACAATAAGAAGAGACCGAGCGAGCACCGCAAGAAAGGACGCAACCGCAGCTCGAAATACACAAAATAAGTGCTGAGGTCGAACCGGAATGTGTTTGGCCGGGCTGAGTGCTATATGTTGTGTTAATGCTCTTGTTATCCTGTGTCACAAGTGTCGAAGGGTTTGTGCTGTGACGTGATGTATAGTATTGTATAATTGTTGTAATGAGAGAACTTTGTACATTTGTATTGTTTGGAATATGTGATGGAGTGTTGCATTCATGTACCTGTGTCTATATTTCATGTGTTGTGGAATTGAATTACAATATACAATTGTATTGAGTGATCTACCATGAATGTGAAGTGTCATGAGCGACGAATTGTGTTACAGTCTGTGAGAGTGTGTGGTGACTGTTCGCGCTCGTTTGTGTGGTTTTGAATATTATGAGATAATATTCTTAAAGTGGGGGGCAGTGTCACAAAACGAGCGCTTCAAAAGGGCGCGCCGCCAAATTCTGGCGACGAAACGCCGGAGTGGAGCCGCGAGGACAACGATAAAGAAAAAAAAAGAGAAAACAAACATCTAAAGATCCCCGGGCGCACGACCCTCCCCTCTCGGAAGCATAGGCTCGCCGACGAACCTCCTCACCCCACCACGGCGGCCGAGCAAGCACTCGAATTTTCTAGATGGAAAGGGGCGTGGTTGAAGCCGGGTTGAGTCATCTGTCGCGGACAGCATTCGAACCGTCTCGCCCTCTCCCCAGCCTTCGCTGCGTATCGCGCCGACGAAATGACGAGAACTTTCTGGAATCTCGCGCGGAGAGTATTTAATCGAGCGGCGGAAGTGAGAGATCAGGAGAAGACGGAAGTTAGCGCCAGAGCGCGTAGGGATTCCGCCGTGTAGTCAGCGAAGGTTTTGTCCGTAGAGACAAAGCAGGAGAAGAAGATGATTTCCACCTCAGGGGTGACGACTCGAGCTACAGGCAAGAGTGTGTGTCTACCGCTATCGAGCGAAGACGCGTGGCAACAGCTGCGTGTGTGAAACCGACGTGTTTCCGGCGAAAAAGTTTGGTGCCTGGCGAGCGGCCAATTGAAGACGCGAGGTTTCCTGGAAGAGAACCTTCGGGGCAGCGGAACGACAACAACGCTGGACTTTGAGTGAGTGATTCTCGGAAGAGTATCATCCAGACTTTGGTTACAAGAACATTGGACTGAATAGGTTTTCTATCTCTTTAGTCGTGTCTTGGTTGTTCAATGCATGCGACTGCATTGTAGTGCGTATTGTTGTCTGTGTCCGTTGCTTCGAGTGAGGCTGATTGTACTGTGTAGTAGGTTGTTTGATTGGTGACATATTGTACTCAACTATTGTGGAGTGTGCATACTTGTGTAGTGTTTTTGATCTGCCATTTTTGAGAATAAAATTTTTGTTTTGTTTATCAACTCTCGGCTCTGACTTGTTCTTTGGGCCACAGCCGGCGTCTGCTGGCGCGCCAAAAAGGACCACTTCTAAATTGTCCACGCTTTCGTGGTGCGGTTCGGGGGGCCGATACTTCGGCCCTTGAAATTAGCCCGGCGATCGCCTCCCTAATTAACGGGACCTGTGTGACAGCCGGCAACCACGTTTTGGTATGAATGGTTGAGTGACAAACTTCTGAAACGGTACTTCAGCCCATCCAGGGTAGTTGGATGTCTTGAAACAGTGGACTACGAGGTTGTCCCCGACGGCATTACGAATCCGCGATGACAGCATGCGCAATCTCACGTCCTTTATATCATGCGCCTAAAGCCGTTTCATGTGCGTTAACAAACCTACGGACTGCCTTCTATGTTGGTGTTTCTCAGTTATTGTAAATTATTGCTTATACTTAGTAATCATTATTCTGCTTTTATGCTTTATTATGCGACAGTGTTGAAGGGCTCGTTTCATAGAAATTTCGGCGTCACTGTGGTTGGTACTGAGCGAAAAATCATCACCTTTGCGTGAACGCCAACTTGAGCATTTTTGCATGAACGAAAAATCAGGATGCAAATAAAATACATTATAACAAATTCTGCGTCTGAGTAGGAATAGAATGCAAGTCATTTGCGAGGCAAGCGGGTGTTCAACTACACAGGAAAGCCTCTCCATGTCAATGCAGTGAAAACACTTCATCAATTTAAAAATACAGTGAAAGTAACTTTCATGCTTCACAAACCAAATACATGCTTCACAATACAACATGAAATATTGCTGTAATAATGCGTGGCACAAGCGTAGACTGCCCTCGGGCGTCAGAACATGGGATTAACATGACTTCATTGTTTAAAGCAAGTCGCCTACTACAAAAGGCACACACACTATAAGGCCACGTAGCGGGTGCAGAGCAAGCTCGAAAAGATTTCATACACTGTTTAAAGTACGCACGAGGAACATAGTATCGATATCACGTTCGACCCTTAAAGGCGAGGCTCAAGGCTTTCCCAAAGATTGTTGGTGTTTTTCCCCGTCTTCTCTTTTAAGAATCGGGTTGATCATTTTTTTAGAATAAGGCAATGTCGCACTCGTTTTTTTTTTTAGGGGCGAAGCTCTTTATAGCGGCCCCCGTTCGTCCCTTCTAGCCGTTGTAGTAGTGTGTAACAAGTATAACATTTTGACCTCCAAGGTGGTGCCGGTGAAAAATTTCTTTTGTGCGTTGATGAACAATAAAAGATAGTGCTCAATGTACATGCCAATGACTGCTAAGGGGGAATGAGAGACAGGAGAATTCGGCTTTTAGTTAACGTGCACGCTGCGAATTTTTTATTGCTCAACAACGCACATAAGACAAGAAAGGCTTGCTACGTTATACTCGCTGGGCGTAACCTCCTAGGTTTTAGAAAGGTTTAGCGAGCGTTGGGCCGCAGTGCCATGAATACAGTAACAGTAGTAATAGACTTTTATTCAGCCACAGTTTACAGGCTGAGCATTTCGACCGCCTGTGCGGCCAGTCGAGGTTGTTCTTCTTCCCCTTCGGAGCCGATCCAGTCGAGCCAGGAGGTGATGGAAAAGGATGGGGGAGGGTAATAGCTGGATTGCTGAGGGGTTGGGCAGTAAAACAGGCAGTGTGACAGATCGGCATATGGGGAGGGGCAATTAGGACAGCAGGGGTTATACCTATATTTATAAAGGAAAAGGCGAGAGGGGGTTATCAGGCAATTCATTTGGATGTGCCGTAGAGTTAGTGCCTCGAGCGCAGTGAGTGATGGATGAGGGGGAGTTTAAAGACGCTTGTTGAGCCGGAGCAGGAGATATACCTTTTTGATAGTGTGATGCAAGGAGATCTGCCCATCGTTATTCGCGGAGCTCTCACTGTCTTCCAAAGGTGTGGGCCAGGGAATGAACGGTGCCCGGTGCAATATATCGCAAGCAAGCTGATGAGCTAGCTCATTGCCGTTAATACCTGAATTCCCAGGAACCCAGCGGAGGAAGACAGTGGAGGGTTGAAGAGCAGAGGCCGCTCGCTCAACCTTCTGTTGAAGAGCAGGGGGCAACGTGTTGTTTTGTATGTGACGGATGGCGGCGTGAGAGTCAGAGTGAATCGTGTACTCGGGGACAGAAGTGAGGGAGGAAAATGACTGCATGGCGTGGAACATGGAAAGTACCTCGAGCGAAAGTACATTTCGCGGGTGCAAGTGTGGCCCGCTGGTGTGCGTGTCAGGTGCCGAAAGGTGTGGATGGTAGATAACGTAGCCACACGAGCCCCGAGGAGCCATGTATGAGGCATCCGTGTAGGCAACTCTCTGTGTAGAGCGAGGAGGATAATGATGTGCTGCCGCATGACGCCGGCCGGCGTGAATAACGGGAGACATATTGGATGGGAGGGGAAGGATGTGAAGGTTAGAAGCAGCGGTGCTAGCGCCAGAAAGCAAGATGGGAACGGAAACGGGAATGTGAGGGATACCGGCTTGGGCCAATAGCCATTGGCCTTGACGAGTGAGAGAAAGACGGGCAATCTGAGAGTCGTGGTGCAGAGAAATAAGAGAACGTAATGAATAGAAGAGGCCTGTGGCAAAGAGCTAAGTGGTAGAGGTAGGGACAGGGAGGTTTAGCGCTGTCTTGTAGAGGCCTAATAGAGCTCTTTCGAGTGTGTTGAGTTGCCTTTAGGTGAATTGAACGTAGGGTACAAAGTACAAGAACTTGTTAAGTGCGAGCGCATGTGCAACCCGGCAAGCGTGAGCCTTGTGGAGCACCGACTGCCGATTGACAACGCGTCGCAGGAGGTGAGTCACCGAGTGGCAAGTCTTCACAGCGTTATGTAGGGCCTGCGCGTTCTTTGTCGCGTGCAAAGGAAAGCCACGAACCTTGCATTGCTGAACAGTGGAGTTGAGAGAGCTAGAAAGATGTAGGGAGATCAGGGTGTTGTGGGAGCGCTGGTACGCAGACCGGTTTAGCGAAAGTAGTTCACATTTCTTCAGTGCTGGAGGCAGGCCAGCAGTAGCAGGAAAAGAAGTGATAAGGTCCAGGCCACGTTGCAAAGTATCCTGCACGTGGCCGGGACGGGACATTACATTCCAGCATCGTTGCAGCGCCACGGCGAGTCATGGTGCGAACTAATACGAGTGGCTGCGCCCTATGTGCTTTTCTGGTGACCGCACGCTGCCTAGGCACCCAAATCGCGCGAACATCCTTAGGCGCTTTAGTCCCTAGTGGTGCGCCGAAGTCGACTGTCAGCGCAAGTGTTCTGTGGCTTCTGAATTACGGTATTATTCCTCGCGAATCTGGTAATGTGGCAGTGATTCTCGGCCAACCAATCCTTCAGAGGGGGGAGATCGAGCGCCGTGGGTGTTTCGTGCAAACGGTAGCGTTTAATGACCAACATTCCGCGTCGATGTGGTGTGCTCAAGTGCTGGCTGTCTTTTGACTGCAACCCGTGGCTGCGTAGCAGGGCGGCTCAAAAGTTGCCGCGATGTGTGACGCCAAGCACGTTGTTGTCACCGAAGTAGGGTAATGGGTGGTATACGCGTATGAAATATGAGCATCGTCGCGATTGTGAAACACGAGCTGACGTTGTGGACACACATCTGGTTGTTGCCGTCCGGAGGCAAAGGCTCTGGGGAATGGTGGTGGTGGAACCCAGTCAGCGTGGGCTCGCCCGGAGTATTGGACGAGACACCTGTGCTCGTGTAATGACCTCCGATAGTCCGCCCACGAGGGTTGGCGTGCAGGTCTGCATAATTGATGGCTGCCTCTAGCCAACACCCCCTCGATCGCTCCACCGCAGGCGTTGTATGCCTGGTGAGCCCTGTCTGAAGCGGACCGGGCACGTCGTCCTCAAGCGCGTCAGTCATAGTCGCAGCGTCTTGGAAGCTTGGCCGTGGTTGATGGCTTTAACTTCAGCTGCGGGAAACTGCGAGGACGATGGCGGTCGATGCTGGCAGGACGTGCAGAGCATTAAGGCTGGTCGACAGTCGCCTTCAGACATCAGGAAGGGTGAAGGTTCCGCAACCGGGAGGTGAATAGCGGGCGTGACAATGCCCATAGTCATGGCAGCCACCAGGGCGTTCGGTGATGTTGCCGTCGTAGAACCTGACGCGTCAGCCGTGTTGTGAGCCATGGTGGTCGGCCGAGACGAGCTGGTGGTAAGCATGCCTGCAGCGTCGTCAACCGAGGATGATGAAAACACAAACCTCGTGGCTGACTGATGGCATTCAGCCCAAATGTCGAGAACCTTGGTGGATGGGCAGTCAGGTGTAGAACACGCGTCGCTAGTGGCCAGACGACAGGTTAAGTCTCGTTTATCAGACGTTGTTGAAGGCGAAAGCTTTGATGTCGGGAAGTCAATAACGGGCGAAAGGTCACCTGTGCCAGGGTCTGAGGCGGGCGGCAAGGTGGTCGTCATGGAGTCTGGTGGGGCCACGGTGTCGCGTGCCATTGCTTTCGTGGAAAACGTGCAGGTAGCAAGCGTGCCAGAAGGACCATTGGCCGAGGACTTTGAAAAAACGCACTTCGTGATGGACAGGTTGTCGGCAGCAGGACTGACTTTCAGAACCTCGTCGGATCTGTGACTGGGTGCGAGAATCACTGTGCTAGTGACCAGACCAAAGGTGGAGGGAGACGTTGTCGGGGAAGTTGGGTTGCGGTCTGATGAGAGGTTCGGGCCGGAGGGTCCGGCACGCTGCGACGCAGGGAAAACCTGAAAGTCGCGGGTTCCCAGCAGTGGGTGGTAGGTGAGGCCATAGCTGGCAAGCACCGCAGAGCAGAGATCATCGTAAGGCTGCTGGCTGGAGGTTGAAGGGGCAGAGAGATGACGCAACTCTACCGGAAGGGCGTCATGAAAAATGGTGAGCATCAGCGGCTGGTCCGTGACGCCATTCAACGCAAGAACAGCATCGAGCTGCATGAACCATACTTTGGGGTAGGTCGATTGGAACGGCAGCACTGGCGGGCAGAGTTGCGGGAACGTGGCAGTGGGCCACTCGGCGAAGGGCGTGTTCTCCAGGTCACCAATGTAGCGAGAGAGGAAGACGAGACGGCGGCCGACGTGGTCGTGTCGTTCTCTCGCCACTTTATTCCACGCCTGAAGCGGATCCGCGTGGCTTTCCACGTCCGCCACACCAAGTGCCCTAGCTTGTTCTAATCCTCGCGCAGCTCGAGCTAGCATCAGCTGCGCGAGAGGCGCGGCGCTGTGATTGAGAAATGATGATGGTGATGATGGCACTACAAATTCAAGCACATGTATGTATTCGGTCTTGTTAAATTAAGAGTATCACATGGAAAATTGAAGGACATTTCATTCTTTAGGAAGTACAACGTCATTTCGGGTCTTATTACTAGTTTTCCTGCGTTTCAAAAGAATGTGATGTTTACTTCACTATTAGATTAGCACATTTGTCCCCGCCTAGTAGTCAGTGCACCATACAAGCTTTTGGTCTTCGTTTGTGCGTGTGTGCAATATTAAATAGCATGAAGTTACATTTCTCAGCTCCTCTATTTTATAAATAACTTCATTTTCTGGGATAGGCAGAATGATAAAGTAATATGGTTCTTGTATTGAACGATATTTCGCGAAATTTTGTTGAGCCTTGTAAAAGACATGTCCACTTGTCAAAACGTCGTTTCCAGCACCCACCCCCCGTTTACAAAATTTTCATGGCTCTCCAATGAGTAATTTTTACTAATAAATACTAATAAAACTCTATCTAGCAAAACTATCTTACGAAGTTTCTAATCAATCGAATTTTCATTCACCAGCAAATATCTGTAGAATCTAACGTCTTCAGACTGATTTAAAGTTCTTTTAAAACGGCTATGTCAAAAAGCAGTGATTTTTTTTTATAATTTTGCCGCAACAGATTTGAGTATGCACTCTGACACTACCACATTGAAGCATTTATGTGCCCTCTCTTTATTTTTATGGAGCTGCATGCCATAACCCTGTGCATAAGAACATTGAATGCAGCCTTTGGCACTGCTCTTACGTTCCAGATGGTGGCAGAGGTGACGGTGGCTGCTTTTGTTATTTCATAGCTTATGTGACAGAAGGCACTGGTCACTCCTAGCCTTTTTCTAGCTTGAAATGCTTGCACAATCACTGCATTCATTCCCCTTGTCATTGCATATCGGTAACTTGGCATAGTCACATGTCTCCCTGGTCTGCATCACCCAGACAGGATGTCCCTCTTCTATGTCAAATTTGCCCCTACATTTTTTTAAGACACAAAGGTCAGGCTAAAAGTACTCTTTGCTATTCTAATCGGTCCATGTTCTTGTAGAAGCCACAAAGATATGGCTGTTTTTCATGACAAAGTAATGAGAAAAGGGGCTTAGAGGAGCTCAAAATTTTGACAGCTTATTCATCATATCCTGCATCAAAAATATAGGCACACATGTGTGGAGTAAGCTAGGCTCACATTGAGAGCATACTAACTAATCACAATCTGTGAACTTGTTCTCTACCAACCAGAAAGACAAAGTATCACTGATACCTAATGAACCACCTAATGAATGAAGCCACCTAATGAACCTCGTGATTTTATATAGAATGCATCCATGCATTCTTGAGTAGTAGTGTCCCTGCTTCTGCCAATAATCCAAACCTTATCCTGGTACTGCTCACACTTAAGAGAATCGCAATGCGTCAGCAAACGTTCCCCATCTTTTATTTTAACGAAAGCTCATTTTTCTGTGCATGTTCATTCACGTATACTCTTGCCCGGCCGACATTCATCTTTTGCTGTAGGATAGTGGAATTTTATAAACAACTTCATTGACACATTTTGTGTATGATTGGTGTGCCTCTTACCGCACCCACCTTTGTTGCTTCCATCAAATAGTATACACGAGAAAGCTGAGATGATTTTCGTGGCGCAGAAAAAAAGAATCGGCATGCCATCTCTGTTTGCGACCATTTTTAGGTCGTGTGCAGCTCGGTGCATACACGGTACAATTTCAGGTCTTGCTGTTCTGTGCTCTCCCTCTACCCCAGTATCGTGGTGTTCTCTCTTGTATAGTTCGGTGGAGCAACTCAGCTACAGCGTGAAGGAGCATGTGAAGGAAACCAACCACAGACAACCTGTCCAATCGGTTTAGAAAAGTCTTCTGCATAACGCGCGAGCATGACCCTGCACATGCACACTCTGGGCATTGTTCAGCTATGGCCCTTTTCACAGTTTTGGAATGCGTCAACTCGTATGTAACCAATTTTTCAGCACACCTAGACAAAAAAGCCAACAGCCGTGAGGACTCTGCAAGGTGATGAGCTAAGCCAAAAACTGCAAAAAGCCACAAGCTTTCAACTCGTGTGTAAACACCAATCCTTTTTCAGTCTGTGAAAGCCTGCTAGAACATTGTTAACAATGTGCTAATATGTGACGGTGGTTAGTTGCTTTAAAATTATTAAAAAATTATTGTCATACGTATGAGCTTCCAAAACCTCCCACTAATTAAAATGTTAGTGGACAGAATAAAAGCGGTTACTGTCAAACATAAAAAATTGCACAACACAGGAGCAACATACAAGCTACCTTTAACATAAAACTTGAGAAGGGCCATAAAAGCTTATACTGCCATGCCCGCGGCATTCCTAAAGGCAACCACACCGCTCTCGTCTGTGCAACTTTTTATGTAAAAAAAGAATTCACCGTGCAGGACAGAATAAAATAAGTATTCAACATCTACCAACAAGTACCCATCGAAGGATTCTTTCAAGAAAGTGGATGATACATGGGAAATTCCCAGTTTAAAATGGGTCTCTCATGACAACGGAGTCTAGCCGCTTCATTAAAAACTGACTAATTATGTTCTGCCAGATACCTCAATTGCTCGCAATTGTCCTGAATGAAACATCCGGCTTATACGTCTTGGCCATAAAAACACAGAAAGGGTGTTCTTTTTGCTAGCTGCAGGATGCAATAGACTCTGCTAGTCGTGCAAGTTCCAAGTCCTTACTCAGAGCCACTGCCTTGCTTTTCAAAACTCTTGCTTTGATGACTTTTAACTTGACGAAGTTCATGTAGACTGCTTGTCTTGCCTTGAAGTTACACAAATCTACATCCATTACTACGGAGCCACTACTTTTATCCGCTTGAAATGGGCACAAATTGTTGCACTTGAAGAATGACAACACCCACCAACGTATCCTCCTGACGAAGAGGGTTTTTCCCCTGCTCTTGCTAAAGCTTAGACATTGTCTTGTAAGCAATAGTCCCTAACTGTGACTTCGACTTTTGCTGCAACTCGTCGGTGCAATGTCAGTAATTAGTGAGCCAGCAACAGAGGTTCATGGCTAAATTTTGGGCCTTTGTTGAGTACATAGCGTACACTTTCTGCATTGTGAACATTTCCCAGCCTAGTGAGGCTTTCCCAAGTCGTGCGAGCAGGCTTCTTCAGTATGTAACAGCGGGCATGCCTCATCTTCAGGTTCCAGTTTGCCTCAGTGATTTGGGCTGCTGAACGCTTGGCATCAGGAAACTTCTTCAGTGCCAGCCACTCCAAGTTCAAACTGAAGCAAAGTCAACGAATCAGGTAAAGAAAGCACACCTGCCGCCACAAATCATGATTTCACATACTTTTGTAACATGACCAAATAAAGATGTGACTTCTCCAAAAAGAGCACTCACTTGTTGTAGAGCATGGCCTTTCAGAGAAGTCATGCCTTCATTTGGTTGTGCTAGCAAATATGTAAAATTCTAAAATCCAAATTGTGGTGGCAGGCGCACTTTATTTATTTACCTCCATCGTGCAATGTTCTTTAGTTTGGAACTGGAGTGGTTGGTGCTAAAGAAGTTTTGCAATGCCAACCGTATCATACGTGACCAGGCACAATAACAATTAGGTGCCTAGTCAGGCATGTGTTATCAGTCGAAACTCGTCATCTCTCAGAATTCACGTGCTGAAAGCGCCCTGAGGAACTATGCATCTACGGTTAAACAGGTACACCTTTCAACATGGTCACACTTGTGCAAAGCAGCCCTGCATGTCTATTAGGTCACACGTGCTCCTGGGAACACCAAGTCGGAGCCCACAACTTCCGCAAGGTACCACGAATTAAGCCTGGCTGCAGATGCACTATACAAAGCCGGGGACATGGCTGTACATGGTTCTTCTAAATGTTCCAGATATATTTCATCGTTGTTAGAAACCTGTTGAAAAGTAGTTGGTAGTACAACTACAACACGTAAGCAGTAGCACTGTGATGTGAGTTGAATAACCTGTTGGTATTGAAACCAACCTGAAATGTGCAACAGCTTGATAACACATGCTCTTTTTATATATCAGCCTTTTATTGTGTCCAATGCTATACAAAGGCTTCTCGCAATTACCTATATGTTTCCCAACCCTGTGCATGCTTAATCGATCTTATGCGTGCAAATCCCATCTAGCCTTCTGCCTTTCTCAGCTATTTTTCCTATATTTTCGTTCATTGTAGTTCAACAGCACCACTGCTGAAAAGCGAAATGTCATTTGCAAAGTGTAAATACCAAGATATTCTTTGTGAATGTTTATTCGTATTTTTTAACATGGTGGCTCAAATAGCTCTGCTAAGCATGCTGTAAATATTGCTCAGATTTGGTCTTCTTGCCAGATCCAGTTCACGAATAAAATTTTTCTGTTCTGCGACAGATCCTCCCCCATAAAAGGACTTTTCTAGTTGCCCTTCAAGACCTTAATAAAGTTCATTGTCTGTCTGTCTGCTGTGGACTCTCTGTAGATGTTTGCTAGAGTATTCATGCATGCATTATGCACTAGCTACTCTAAGACTGCTGGTATCTCTACCGAGTCGAATGCGTTTTATTAGTCGGTGCAAGCTAAGTAAATTGATGTATTCCGTTTGGCAGATTTTTCAGTTTGACAGCGCATGACTATGATCCACAGTGGGACATCTGTTGATCTGTGTATAATTTTTCAAATCTTTCATCTCTTTTTTTCTGTATTTGTTTGGTATTGGGATTTTTACAGTTAGGTTGTACATGTGATTCGCCAGTACGTGAGGCATTGTGCAGAAAGTGTCACAAGCTTTTAAACACGAGATCTCCATCTTTAATTGGGTCAACAATTTCGCTGCATGATTTTTCGTTAGTCATGTTTTGTAGAACTCTATTCCATTCTCTCAGGGTAGGGTATCCAAGCAGATTCGTTCCTGGTTTGGCTTCGGATTTTATGTTTCATTTAACTTTGTTTATATTCACTCATGGAGTTTAAGTGTTTTGTTGAACTTTGGCTTCTTTCTTTGTTAGGTGGCTTATACATGTTAGGTGGCTTTCTTTGTTAGGTGGCTTCTGAGTACTCGACAGTTGTCTCTCGAATGACATTGTATATCAATCAGACCCCGAAAAATTCAGACAACTTCTTCACTCTTTCTTTCAGTCATAGACACTTCGATTGGTTCCTTTTTACAAGTATTTGTTGCACCTCCTGTATCGTTCCAGTGTAATATATTCATTCTTTTTTTTTAACACTTTGTGACCGCCTGCATTTTCCTACTTTATAATGTTCTTATACACACGAGAAAAACTCTCTTATCGCCCTTTATTATCCTGTGTTTCTTAAACAAGAACAAATTGCTTTCTGCGCGCTGCTCTAAAATATTATTGGCTACGTGTGTGCTAGGTGTTTTTTAGTAAGTGTATTGTGGATATTTGTTCTCCTCCCACCAGCAATGTTCCGATGTGTAACTTCAAATGACTTTTTGTACATTTTCTCTTTAGTGACTTATAACGCGTTATTTTTTGTTGAGTTCTTTCAAAGTTTGATGTTTTCTTACGGTTTTGTCGCGACACTCACCCTTTTTAACCCCTCTTACACAATGCCCTGCAACAAGGGCCTGTAAGGTATTTTTAAATAAATAAATAAATAAACATGAGCTGTAGTAAAAGTTTTCTGCTACCTTACAATAAATGTTGAGACTGCTGATTATGTTACTCTGTCTGTTGGAGTGTGCATTCGTAATTAGTTTTTTTGTTGTCATGCTCTGTCCTTTCTTTGAGTTCTTCATCTAATACTTTGGTGCTATAAATCCCCATGTCGGCAATTTTCTTTTTGTTAATCAGCCATTTTAGCTGAGTTAATTCAACTTTAGATCTTGAGTGGGTAGCAGTACCAATTTTATTATTTTTTAAAAATCAGAAGAGTCATGTTATGAAACCAAAAAACACAGAAGTTGTGAGGAAGACAAGCTTAAAGAGATGAAACATTTGTGAACAAGGGTTGTCGCTAGAGCCATCGTCTCAACATGCAGACTTCTTCAAGGCTGCAACTGCCGACCTATCTGAATTGTGTATGGCAGATTTATCAAGATGAAGCGAATGTGGGATACACTGTTGCAAACAATCAAAAAATGACCACAAAACATTTCACATATGTTGTACCAACAAGGCCAAAATTCATCCCTTGCCTACCTTAGTGCACTTTGTATATTCTTCATACCCTCTCCTCCAACTTAAACAAAGCAGGGAAGGCCACATGCGAAAATGGGGAGTTGAAAACGAGAAGTTGGCATGCTGAATTGGGTGAGTTGAAAGTCAATCTCCAGTAATGAGTTATGCCAGCGTAAAAAGGGCAATCGATCAAAAGCCCATTGAACAGAAAAAATAAGGGACAGGAGAAAGCAAGTGTTTTGCATGGATGGGTAGAAAAGGAGAAGACATTTTGCTGAATTATCTTTGCCTCGAGGAAGCACCACCTGACAATGGGGAAAATCAGCCTTAAAAATTCCTTGAAGAATGGCTTATTTTTTATAGGTTTTCGTTGTGTATGTGCCATGTCAAATTGGTTCAAGTGCCCCCTTTGAAACATTTATACTTGTTGGCTGGAATGTATTAAACTTGTGAATAAGGTGCGGCAATTTGTCTTTTTCAAAAAGCTGGTTACTGTATTTAAGGTTTAAGGTTGTTGAATATATGTCCTGCCACTATATATTGCTGTGCCATTGCTTCCAATCATTTGCCATGTTTGCTTGATGCCTATTTAATGAAACGTTAACAGGTTGTCCTGTTTATTCAGTAGGGTTGAGAGCTGGACTAGTTGGTGAAATATCATTTTAACATGTGGCGTAGTAGCGCAACTTCGAGGGGGACACAGAGGACAAGAAAAGCGAGTGTCGTGTTTTCTTGTACTCTGTGTCCCTGTCGAAGTTGTTCTACAACACCATGTTAAAATGTCCTGTTTGTCACAATATGAATATTTAATCATGTGAATAATATTTGAACTACTGGAGGTAAAACTAGATTTTATACTATGCATAAATCACTTTTAGCGCTTTGAATTCTAACATAATCTTGAAGGTGTTTGCAGGTCTTAAATCATAGACGACAACTAGGTATTATGTGTACCAAAAAAAAATGCGGGTTTACTTTTGCATGCACTAACATGTCGGGGAACATTTTCCAAAGCGGCTCGTTTCTAGTTACTGTTGGGTAATACTTGCGAAAGATATTATTTAAGTTTGGAAATGCATTTCGGTATTTGATTGCAAAGGCTAGCGGCTTGTTAGGCTGTGCTATGGGACATGTTCAGCTAATGATGATTTCCTCATTTTCAAGCTTCATTTTGAATTTTGTTCAGAGTGTTGTGTAGGTCATTTCGGCAAATGTCTCCTTTGGCTTGCTTAATTGGTTAGCATAGTGATCGTTGTCTCTACAGCAATTTTTAAAGGCTTTGCCTGTCTGATGAATATTTCTTCTTTGCCGTGTCATAGATGATGGCTTGCGTAGTCTATGTACTATAGTTGGCTATTAGTTTGCATTATGTAGAGACAGTAACCTTTGACTTCTTTGTAAAAGAAAGAACTCCAAGACAGCCCCATTAAGATGCACATCACAAGAATTCACCACTGAAGAATAAATTGGGCCAGACATGTTAGCAGCAAGAACAACATTGTAAACCAAAGATTTTTTTTTCTTCTTTTTGTCTGGTTCGATTGGGGGTGGAGTCTGCTTTTCCTGCACATATTTCCTCCTCAAAATTTCACTTGGCTCTGCCCTGTTCATTTTTCTTTTCTGATTGGCATTGCCTGCTATATGTTTATGGTGTGGGCAAAGGATTTGTATTTTTTCATACCTCACATTAAAGAATGTTTCAATAGATACCGTCATATCTAGGAAGTTAATTTGCTAAAAGGGTGGTGCATGGTAAATCTACTACTAGCGTGAAACTTCTTACAATTGCCAATTAATGCAATTGTCACAAATGCATGTCAGAAAGGAGGCTAGCAGCAGAGATATTGAACCTATTTTTCAAAATGATTCTATTTTCAATAATATCAGTGCTACCTCAAGACAACTTATCCAATGAAAGATAAAAAAACAACATTTAAACCAAGAAAAATGCATGTGTTAGTCTCTGTTTATCATAGAGTTGTAAAGAACGAGTGGAATAATTGTCATGTTTTGCCACTATTGAACCCATGTGATTGAAACTGTGGAAGCAAACTCTGGAGGGATTTATAGGCCTCTGCTGCTGTAGCCTTGAGCAGTTTGGTTCCCTTCACTGCAGCAATTCGACATGGGTGAAATCACATAGTACGAACTCCGTACTCCCAACACCCGTTTGCTGTGCAGCTTTGCATCTGATCCACAAGCTTCTTGTGTGTATTTCACAAAAGCATTACAAGGATACTGAAGAGAAACAGTGACCTTGTTTACATCAACAAACTACACTCTGAGTACTCTAATGCCAATGCCATATGTTTCACTATCCCAAGTTCATTATTAGTGGAGAAATTTAAGGTAGAAGTTTCACTATTGAAAGTTGTGCCGAAATGTCCATGCGTGACGTCAAAATTTTTTAAATGTATTATTCACAATTTTGCAATTGGCTCAGTGATATCTTCTGAAACTTCATATGCTAGGTCTATGACACGCGCAGATGACAATGTCCTTCATTTTTATCAATCAAAGCTATGTAGAACCCAGTAAATGCCATCAAAATTAATGATGTCATGGTGTTTGGTGAGACATTTATGGTCTATGACACCCACAGATGACAATGTCCTTCATTTTTATCGATTATAAGCTAGGTAAAACCCAGTAAATGCCATCAAAATTAATGCTGCCATGGTGTTTGGTAAGACATTTTCTTTGCGCGGTTTCGCACTTGCCAAGCGTCGTGTCGTGGTAAGAGTGGTGATGTGAAATTATACTTTAATGGTATGCGAAAAATTATTTCACTCTTTAGTGTCCTTTCAACACCCAAAGAAAAAACTAATAAGAATGATGTAGAGTAGCTGACCAGCTCATTCACCTGGCCCAAAGAGAAATGAAAGTCGGTGTAGTTGTATTGTTAGGTGTATCACATCTCAATGCGTATAATCCTAGGAGGATGGATGATACGAAGCATGACAGAGGACAATTTATTGCAACAGACACACATTACATGTACATTTAAACAAGCCCGTGCACTGCTTTTCTCAAACAAAAAAAATGCAGTCTCGCAAGTCTGCAGCACTGTGATATCTTGTGAGGCAATATTCATACGCCCGAGCAGAGCACTATGAAAATGTCTTTAAACAATTTAACTGTTGTGCGCTCCGTTAAAAAAGGTTTGCAGTCAAGATAACTGGGTCATTAGCCTCTCATTGCAACAAAAGAAATGACATCTCCAGTTTTTGTAGCGGTACTCTCTTACCATTATTTACTAACTGAATTGGAACAACCAAAACAACCGCTAAACAAAGCACATCGCCTTTTGAAGGCATCTATTGGCAAACAAAAGAATGAATTATGGCCGTTGAATAGGCGCTGATAAAAACAGAAGTGGGCACGCTTTCTTCAGCTGTAAGTTAATGGTACTGCAGACAGTCGCCGCTGAGCGCAGGCCACGTGCTCATGTTTTCCCTTTCATAAAGGATGACAGTGTATAACCATGCTGACTGTGACTGGTGACGTGGGAAGTGTGCCCTCACAAGCTCAAAGGCTACACATGGCTGAAGATTGCCCTCAATTACACAACTTGTTTGATAGACATGCGAGTTTCATCTTGGTGAACTAAAACATGAAACAGTGCAAACATATTTGGTATGCTGTGTTTCATCTATTTCCGTAGGGGTACAAGCTGTCTAGGTTCTTAGTTCTTGAGAGATGCACACTGGCCCAAGCACTACCTCCAACTTCATAATACTGTAAAATCCCGAGAAATCACCCCCTCGACGCTGAGAGATGATCTGGAAGGGGGCCCTTGCTTGGTCTCGGACACTAACTCAATGTAGAAGTGCCTTTAAGAAAAATGCACACCTGTGTTTATAATAAAATGCTGAATTGAACACACACGCATTTACTGTTTTACAGACCCGAGGAGAATCCTTGTGTGAAATTTCAGGTGTTATGACAAGGCGGGAAAGACAAGGCGGGAAAGACAAGGCGGGAAAGGCGGGAAAGACAATTTGTGACAACTCAGAATGCAGCCCCGAGGCATCACACTGTAGGTGTGCTAAAAAAATCTTGCGCATATGTAAGGACTCTCAGAATTTTGGTTCCAAAGAACTGCTTCTGTAGAATTCCGTAGTGGAGAATAGGTTGAAAAATAATTGCAGGAGGGGAGGGAGTGCTTGCTCTGTATTTTACAGTTACCACTCACGATTGAAGTTGGAATAGAGGCACTAGCATGTGCCTTTTTCGTAGCATTGTCAGGGCTGCACAAGAGGCCCATCGAATGTGACTACCAGTACAACCAAGGAATGCTTGCCACCAATTCAGCTGCTCTATCTGCGAGTGTTCTGTTCACACTATTTTAACTGTGCAATACTTTGCAGTAAAAATGCACACCTATTTTCATATTGCGTTTCAACCAATTTTGCTCAAATATCTGCAGTCCAAACGAAGTGAACACTTATTACAGTTTCTTATGAGAGTTTATGCTTTCAATTGCAACCCGAGTCATGCAGTGAAGATCATGCATGCGCAGCTTACTCACTGCCACCTTTATTTGGGAGTGGAAAGATAGGCTGCTGCTAGAAATTGTACAGGAAAATAAAGGAGGAGGTGGGGTAATTTGCCATGTCTGTTACAGGTAGGTGTACTTGCTTCGAAGGACCTCAAAGGAGGATAAGTGACAGTGGTGGAAATGAATCTGCAATCTAGGCAAGAGCAAAAGCGAGCTAAGTCAGAAACATTATTGAAACAAATCGTAAGATAAGCATTTTAAAAACTGCTAATAAAGCATTGTCTTGGCTTCATCATCTCACATGTCGTCGTTTTCAAAATTCCTTGATTTTTCCTGCACCAAAAACCTCAAGCTGAGAATTCTGTTGTTATTACTAGCACATATGTTAGCAGGGGCTTATTTTACTGCAATCTTGGATAGGATATTTAGTAAAAGTGTGCAGTGGCATTAATGTTTATCTGCTCCCTCGTTTGGTTTTAAGATGCCCTTTTTTCTAGATTTTCACTTGTCTCTAATTGCAGAGAATTCATATTGATCCTTGAGGTGTGTAGTAAATAAGCAACTTTTTCAGGCAAGGTTACATTATCATTTTCGGTGATATGTGGGGTTCAACATACCAAAACCACCATATGATTATGACAGACGCGTAACTTTACATTTTCTTGTCAGTAACTTTTATTAAACATTTCTGTTTGTCTTGAAACATTATTTCTTTGACAGTATAGCTGCATGACTGCTGCACAATTATATAAAATTAGTTTGCCTAATGAAGATGAAGAAATTTTATTCATTTGCAAAAGGTGTGTGTATGGTCCAACTTTAACACAACCACCTGTTTCAAACATCCTTCCATGCAGTAAATGTTTTCTGGTGAACTTGTCTTCTGGTTTAACAAACGTGAAAAAAAGTCATGGAAATAGGGAAGGCCTTGAAAAATCACACTACTAAATAATGCCATAAATTCTGTGATGAACCACACATTCACATGAAAAAAACTGGGAGCAGGATTTCGCTGAGTTTCGGAATCAATCCTGCGATCTTGTGCAGAACTGCACGCAGTGGCAGATCTAGAAAGGGGGCGCTAGAAAAAACAAAAAGTAATGACCATGCCCCTCTCTCCATTGTTACTTTAAGCAACCCCCCTCCCCCTAAAATGATTGGCTGGATCCACCCCTGATGGTCTGGTACCATTTCCTTTTACCTTAGGGTCAGATTAGAGATACACTTTCTTTCTTTTAACACACTATTTCATATTTTAATAAAGACAGCCGCATTTACACTGATGATTTTTAAAGCTACATGTGTAGACCAAAAAAGCATGTATATGTGACCGATGGTATAGCGTCCTGTACAAACAAACAGTATTGCTCATATGCTCTACTGCAGAATGTTGAATAACCTCACTGCCTTGAACAATAGCTTAAAAAGAAACCTCTTCATGGTGAATGGAGATGTGACATATTAATCTCTTTTTTGGCATCTAGCATCAAATACTCTGCGAAGTAAGAGTGAAATGTGACGAAGACAGGCAATAATAGTATGCCACTTCCAGTTTGTTAAAATGTCTATAATGAAATGCAGAGGCATAAATAAGAGGATAAATATGGTGCTACAACATGTACATGCAACAAAGTGGAACCTCAATACTAATTACTAAAATTTAATTAGTTCTATGACTATGAAGATCACCAGGAATGCTTTTACTGAATGATGTTACCCTCTTCATGAGATACAATAAAACATCACATTTGAATTATACAAGTTTTCTGTTTACTAAGTTGAGGCATTTGTTATTAGATCATTTGTGATGTGTTTGACCACCTGTGAAAATGCATAGCAATTGAAACAGCACCTGTTAAATCAAAGAAAAAATACTCTATCCATTACAGTGAAATTCAATATGTTATGACACCATCCTGACACGCTAAAGAAAATCCGAATAACTTGTGACAATGTTGACTTCAGAAGTATTTGAATTTCTAGGCATTAAATGTTCAGGTATTAGCAGCTTGTTATAAAAGGATTGGAAAGAAGCTATATAAAGAGTAAAATAAAGCTTAGTATAACATTGTTCGGATGCCAGCAAAAGAGCTTAAGACCTAGAAAAACAGTTGACTTTCCTTGGTGCTAGCGAAGGGCTTTAAAACTCTATTGCCAAAGACTAGCAAAGGCTTTTTTAAAATCACAATCAAGAGGAGTCTCGCCTTGGTTTTTCTGCTAAGAAAGCATTTTCTTTTTGACCACTAAAGCCTCCTCAGGGGGTGTTATAGCATCTTAAGATCATAAGTACTTTTACCTTCTCAACTGACTCTAACCAAACAAACTTCCTAGTTGAAATGTATGGCTGCACGAGGTAAATCTAATTTTTTGATTATGCTTTTAATAGAGAGCAACGTAGGTTCCTTCTGCTCTGCTGTGCATGAGCCTGAAAGCACAGAAACTTATGCAAGTACAAAAGATATGCACATGGTGACAGACTCCAAATAGTGCTGTGATCAAGTGCTCCCAGCTTTTATTTAACTGCAAATAACTTGCTTAAAGTGCAGCAGCTGTTGTTTTGTACCTATTGACCACATACTTTAGACAAATACTATTACACTGTGCTATCCTCAGTAGGCATGGAGTACCATTTGAGTGCTTTTTAAAAACTAATAGACCAGCTGTTGTCGATCGTCTGAGCATGTTTTCACAACCAAAAGTTTACACAGACGAATGTTGCAACAATAGAATTTATTGTGCATTAAGTATGCCAAGCAGTGGTCTTTGAGTTGCACTTGAAAATTTCAATATGGTAGTGCATGATCAAAGTGTCAAGGCCCTCCACTGCCCTGGCCCTTTTATTAATGTATGAGATGTGATCTTTTATTAAATAATTTGCATTACGAAGTGGGGAAAAGCAACAAGACCATAACTGATATTTTTTGCCCAAAATAAATTACTGCTAGATCATGAAAAGAAGATGCACCGACCGAAATACGCTGCACTTAACTGCACCGTGGAATGTACCATAATGTTAACGTTATCGTGTGCCATAAACATATCAAACAACACCTTCACATACAATAAACACCTATACATAGTCTTCATACAGTACGAGAAGGTATTTGACTCAGTCAAGTCAGCAGCAGTAATGCAGGCACTACTGAATCAGGGCATTGAAGAATGCTACATAAACATACTGGAAGAAATCTACAGTGGATGCACAGCCACCATAAAGAAAGCAGCAGAATTCCAATAAAGAAGGGTGTAAGACAGAGAGATACAATCTCTCCAGTGCTATTCATCTCGTGTTCACAGAGGTTTTCAGGACCCTAGCTTGGGAAGAGTTAGGAATAAGATTTAATGGAAAGTATCTTAGTAACCAGCGATTCGCTGATGACATTGCCTCGATGAGTAGCTTAGGAGATGAATCACAGCTCATGATTACAGAACTGAACATGGAAAGCAGAAAAGTAGGTCTGAAAATGAATGTCCACAAAACTAACGTAATGTGCTACAGTCTCGGCAGAAGCAGCACTTTGTGATAGGTGGAAAGACGCTGGAAGTTGCAAAGGAATATGTCTACTTAGGACAGGTAGGAGCCGATAAGCCGAACCATGAGAGTGAAGTAACTAGAAGAATAAAGATGGGGTTGATCACATTCAGCAAGCATTCTCCAATCATGAATGGTAATCTGCCACTAACCCTCAAGAGGAAGGTATATAACAACTGCATCTTGCCAGTATTTATCGGCGGAGCAGAAACCTGAAGACTTACAAAAAGGTTTGAGCTTAAATTGAGAATGACCCAGTGAGCGAAGGAAAGGAAAAACGATAGGAGTAACTTTAAAAGACAAGAAGAGAGCAGAGTGGGTCACCGAACAAACTAGGGTTCAGGATATCATAGTTGTAATCAAGAATAAGAAATGGACATGGGCCGGGCACATTGCACGTAGGCAGGATAACCGCTGGTCAAAAAGGGTAACTGACTGGATTTCCAGAGAAGGCAAACCCACGAAGGGGAGACAGAAAGTTAGATGGGTCCATGAGATTAAAAAGTTTGCAGGTATAACATGGCAATGAAAAGCACAAGACCGGGTTGATTGGCAGATCACGGGAGATGCCTTTGCCCTGCAGTGGGCGTAGTCAGGCTGATGATGATGACACCTTCAATGTACGACGAGGTTTAGATTTAGGTTTTAAGCAAAAATTGAGCACACCAAAGTTGCGCTGAAGGCAAAGCACTCGCTTTTTATGCAGATCGCAATTTACAGGTGACCACTTGACACACCAATCATACTATATATGTATAATGCGGTGGTCCACTGCGGCTCATGTCAGCAGAACTCTAACAACAAAATTTGCCAAAAGCGTGAGCAATAAGCTTGTTTGCAAGACCTAACATGTATGTGGGCTTCTTCGCAGACATTTTATATTTTCTAGAGACTTGCCTAAGTATGATGCACCGTTTCTGCGTAATTTTGATGTAATTAGTAGACTGCTTTTTTCTTGCAATGTCATGTAAGCAGCAGCTAAAGAAAGAAGTAGAGGCCACAAAAGTGTACAGAACTGAACGGTTTAACTTGGTATAAGCATTCACATGTGATCACAAACAGGGGATATCGCAGTCACAGCTTTTTTTTTTTTCTCTATGCTACTTGAACTACCTGTGCGAGTAGTAGAAATAATGCGATATTCATACCGCCGGTGTCACACAGACACTTGTGATTGCGGTCAGGGCATCTGCGCCAAACTCGATGCTGTACCGCGCAGCAGCGACAAAGTTGTTGCGCGCGATCAAAATTTCTCGAGGAAAACCGGTATTAGTCACCGCTACATGGTCTGGATCAAATACATTGCAGCACGACCACATGCAGCAAGTACCCATGTGACAGCGTTCACAAAAACGCGTCAGAGCGCACCACGCATTCAGAACTAACGTCCATACAAAACAGTCAGCACTCAAGCATAACCATATTCGCAAGGAATAATATCGCAATAATACAAACTGCCGCACAACACCAAAATAGAGGAAGCACTGACACACACATTTACATACCTGCACCGCTCCAGCCAGCGCGGGCGCACCGCTAAGGACTAAAGTGCCTAGGGATGTTCACGCAATTTGGCACCTACGCCACGCGATCGTGAGAAAAGCACCTAGGGCGCGGCCACTCGTATTAGTTCGCGCCATGGCTCGCCGTGGCGCTGTAGTCACCTGTCTGGAACGGGGCTGGAATGTAATGTCGCGGCCGGGACATCCAGACGTACACCAGAGAGTGATGTCGTCTGCATAAAAAATACGGTGGAGGTCAGGTATTTGGGACAGTTTGGAGGCAAGGGGGGCTATAGCCATATTAAATTGAGTAGGAGGTAGTACGGCACCTTGAGGAGTGCCCCAGGTGAGAGAATGTGGGTTATACAAATGAGTATTGACTCTAAAGGGAGCAAATCGATTGGAAAGAAAGGATCCGATGTAAGAATACATGTGGGAGTCACATGACAGAGAGGAGAGCTGAGCGAGTATGTGGTCATGACTCACGCCATCGAATGCCTTCCGTACATCGACGGTTACAAGAGCATAGATATGACATTGAGAAGGTGAAAGAAAAGTATGCTGAAGAACAAGAAACATGTCCTGCGCACATACGTGGTGTCGGAAGCCAATAAGAGAAGGAGGGAAAAACTCTTTCGCCTCAATAAAATCAGACAGTCGAGTCAAGGTCATTCGCTCAAGAGTCTTGCCAAGGCATGACGTCAAAGAGATAGGGTGAAGGTTAGAGAGAGATGAAGGCTTGCCCAGCTTCAGAGTCATGCAAATTAGAGAGAATGTCCAAGAGCTTGGAAGACAGCCGCTGTTCCATGCTTCGTTGAATGTGTGTAAGAGAAATTCCTTCGCATTGTCGGAGAGATTACATAGCGTAGTATACGTTATCTCATCCTCACCGGGAGCCAAGTGGGTAGATTAAGTGGCTAAGGCAGCTTCCAGCTCCCTGAGGGTGAATGGGCGGTCCAGGTCTGGGTTAGCTTCGCCACAGTAATCTGGGTAGCAAGGTGTGAGGGGGTGGGAGATACAGAGAGTTTAAATTGTCAAAAACATCAGATGGAGTCCCTTGAGTGAGAGCTTTAGCTAGGATGGGAGCAACGGCAGACTTCATACCTAAGAGAGACCTAAACAGAGACCATGTAGAGCGCGAGTCCAGTGCGGAGTCAAGGCCATCACACAGCGTGTTCCAACGAGAGTGCTCGAGGCAGGTGCCCTAAGCGATATTTTCAGCCTGCAGAGCATCAATGCGGGAAGAAAGTTGGACGTTGTGTGGCTGGGAGCGGAGGGAGCGTTTCAAACATTGATGACGTCGCCATAAACGGAGGAATTGAGAGTCAGGGTCAGGAATGGGGAGTTGAAAACGAGCGTGGCGACTACAGGATGTCATTGCTGCAGTGATTCGCGACGTCCAGTTGTCATAGGTTTTAAATGAGTTAGACAAAAGGTTATTATGGAATGCTTCCCAGTCAGTGTGAGCGACTCGTTTCCGCCTGTTGTGGGAAAGAGGGGTGGTGATGTGTATGGGAAAGTGATCACTGAGAAGGTTTTCAGCAGACACCTGCCAGTGAAAAGGAAGAGAACTCCGAGAGAAAGTGAGATCGGGTGTAGTAGAGCGCTGTGAAATAGTGCCCGCTCATGTAGGGGTGCCAGGGGTATTAAGAAGGGTGAGATGGCATTCCTGGGCGAGGCAGTGTGGAAGATGACCTGGTTTGAGTGTTTGGGGGTAACCCCAGAGCCTATGAGGAGCATTAAAGTCACCCCCCAAGGAGGATATGGTGGTCGATGGAAGGGAGTGCAGGAATTCGCCAAGAGCACTAAACAAAGAGTATGTGACAGGGAAGTTGTAAAAGGACATCAGAGTGAGAGAAATACGGGTAGATGGTTCGTAATAGACCACACCAACTAAATATTTCAGGAAAGGGGAGGGTACGTCTAGTGGTTCAAGGAGAACGTCATTGCGTACATAAATGAACGCAAGTGGTGTTCCCGTCGTAGTGTGATATGCACGGTAGCCCGGGACGGCAAGGGCCGTCCGAGTTTCCTGTATAAGGAGAAAATGGGGTAATGTGGGGTGGGTGAGAAGATATTGGTGGAGAGCGGTCCTATTATGACAAAAGTTGTGGCAGTTCCACTGCAAAACCTCGAGGTCCTTTTCACGCGCTATCTAGGTCTTTGAAGTAGAGGAAGCGCCTGCGCGTGTGCATTCCTTCTTTTTTGCCGGCGGAAGCGACTCTTGCAGGGAGTTAAGCATATAAGAATTCCATTTGCTTGGATTAGGTTTCGAGGGTCCCAAGAATCCTGACAATTGAATTTTCCAGCTGGACCAATTGAGTGTGATGCGCAGTGGTGGTGGTTTCGACCATGTCGGCCAATTTGGTTACATGGGAGCTGTAGGTCGGGGTGGTGAGTGTGGCGAGTTGCTTATTTAGCTCCGTGAGTTCAGAGATAAAAGAGGATGTGGTAGTTGCGAGTGTCTGCATCAGTGCGAGTATTTTCTGTTGTAGCTCATCTGAGACGCGCTGTTGTTTGCGCTGGTTGTGCTCCAACACAGCCAGTCACAGATCGAAGGAGCGGCTCTCGTTACTCAAGGATGGTGAAGGTGTGTTTGATGAAGAAGTGCACACGGGAGGTGTGCCCTTAACCTTTGCGGCTTATGAGCCCGGGGAGGATGTTGCGGGAGGTGAAAGGAACTCATGCACTGAAGAGGAGGGCGGCGAAGGCTGAGTGTCTCGGCGCATGGCTGTGCGACGGAGAAAAGCTGCTTTGGCGCAATCGCGTCGCTTAGCTAGACGGTAGGGCCAGGTGGAGTCGAGAGATGACTGGGTGTGGACTTCGAAATGGATGCACAAGGGTTGGGCGCAAACGTGAGCACCGGGATCTGCTGGTAGAGGAGACGCACAGCGGCGGCACTTGGCCGGAACGCTGTATTGGGGACATTGATGAGCGCGGTGCCCTATAGCAAGGCACCGAGTGCAAGTAGGGGGTTTTGGTTTATGTGGACGGCATCGGAAAGAGACGCGTTTAAAATACACAAAGTGCGGGATGACGGTTCCAGCAAATGTTATGAGGACGGATTCAGTGGAGCCCATCATACGTGCAGCGAGTATGTCCGAAGTAAAGGATTCGAGGTCATGCAAGAGCTTAGATGATGTGAAGTGACCACCGACGTTGTGTATGACGCCGAGACATGATATTGGAGAACTGGGGGCATAAGGCTTAATGGTGATTGGCTTACCATTAAGTTCCAGAGTTGCAAGGGACAGTAGGAGGTGGGCAGGGAGGGGCGAGTGCGTTTTCAGAAACACAAGGCTCTGAGCAAGTTTGGCCTGAACGGAGACTTCTGCACTGGTCTTGGGAGAGAGATTTGCGGTGGCTATAGTGGTAGAAAGCAGGTCATAGAGAGGCAGTTTCAGCGCGAGTGTTCCGGGTGGAAGTTGGATTCCGACGGTGATGAGCTCGGAGCGGAGGCGGGCGGTCGAGGCCGGTTTTCGATTGGTACTAACGGTGTTCCAGCTGCCTTCAGGAGATGGCGTGTTGTCTTCGTTGACCTGCGATGCTGTGAAGTCCATTTTCGTCGATGAGTCGTCAGCTTAAGTGATGGAAGGCAAAACTTTGGTGATTAATGTAACGATGCTCGTCGAAACGCGCTTGTCGACAGACTCGAAATTTCTAATGGGTAGGCCAGACGCAGATACGGTGAGAAGAGCAGCAGGCATGGTTGAGTACAATGCCAACGCTGCATTACGGCTCTCGGGCTCCAGCGCTTGCGTGGCTATCAAGCTGGGAGTAGCAGAGACGCCACCAGCGTTGCACGTTGCTGGACCATGCGCGCTGTTGAGGAACGCTGCCTGTTGTATTGTTGTCGACGCGGGGCTGGTGACATTGCCAGATGTTGACAGCAGAGGCACAGCTGTATCAGCGGTATGACCGGAGGAAGCTGGGCGTACTGACAGGGCGTCAATTGTCATTGGTGTCGAGTGCTGGGCGGGACGCTGTATCGCAGAGGTGCAGGGGCCGCGCGTTAGAGTTAGCGCGCCGCCCCGCCGCTTCGTACTTTTGAAGGAGCCTGGAAAGCCAGCCTGGGGTTGGACCGGGGCCCGGATGGTGTCGGCGTGTCCCGGAAGTCTTCTAGAAGGAACAGTGAGCTTGTCCAGACATGGGCGGGGCCCGGTAACGGGCTAAGAACACGTGAAAGCGGAGCACTGTATGCAGCCGATGAATGGATGGATGGATGGATATGGCTGTACCCTTTAGATCGGGCGGCGGCTAGCGCCACGAAGCCGTAATACTGAATGAACCAAAAACTAGATTTTTTTTTCCTTAAATAGTGAGGTTGAGGATTCGCACTCTGCAGTGAAGGATTTAATTTTCATGCGTGCCTTGACTTGAGCCACCAGTCAGACAACCTCCTTCTAGTTAATTTACCCGCTTAAAGTCTATTTTGCCCTCGCTGTCTCTAAACCCCAGTGCTTTGAAAAACTCTGCACCATCATCCTGAACTATAGGATGAAGCCCTTTACAGAACATTATCAAGTGTTCGGCAGTTTCTTCTTCCTCTCCACACGCACTGCATACCATGTCTACGTGAAGAGTTGCAAAAGGCTGGTGTAACACCTCATCCTACGGTTAACTCTATTGCAACTGTGATCAAGGATGAGCTCCACCAGGCCCTTCGGGACACCTTGCCTCCTGATACAGCTGCGTAAGCTCCTGCTGAATACCGCCGTGGGACAACCTACGCGGAAGCCTTGAAACGCCCTGCTGCATCGCCACCATTGTTCGTTCATCCTGTCCCTGCCGTTTCACTCGAGTCAGCGAAGCACTACGAAGGCACGTACACACCACTGCCCCTGTCCTTTGTCTGTGGCGCTTCTGTCGCCCGTCGTTCGGTGCAACCGGTCCAGTACATCGACGATCGGCACACGTCTCCTCGGAAGTCTGATGTGTGGCGCAAACCCAATCACCGGCCTCTATGCTTTTACTGCGGAGATGCTGATCACTTGTACCGCCAGTGCCCATATCGCCGTCTTGGGCTTCGCGGCTTCTCTGCGTACTCGACGCCACCCCGTTACGGCCAAAGACCACGCGACATCGAAAACTACCTCTCCCAGCAGCATGCACCACCATCTGCCGGGCGCCAGTCGCGCTCGCCATCACCGTGGCGATTTTCATCAACGCCCCAGCGGTATTCTACCACACGATCTCCCAGGCCCCACCAGGATGGATGATGGGTGGCGGCGGCGGCGTCTGGCGACGGAAGTTCGACGGGAGCGGCGACTTTGTGTGGGCGCGGAGGAGGGACGTAGCGTAAAGGTGCAGCAGCGTAGCTCATCGCTTGCGGCTGAGGCTGCGGTGCTTCAGAAACTCCAAGCGATTGCCGAATTTCATCGTGGACAATGTCTGAAATCCAGTCTACTTAGAGCTGCGACGAAGGCAGCAGCCTCTGAATTCCTTCCAGCACAATTTGTCGGATCGTTTCACGCATGTCCTCGGAGCTGAGGGCTTGAACAACTGCGCTGTCTTGCAATTATCGGCGATCGTACTGGTGGTTACGCATTTTGAGCATCTTTTCGATCGTCGTAGCCTCTGAGGCAATCTCTTGAACAGCTTTGGGTGCGTTCCGCACCAGCCTACTAAAGAGGTGTTGCTTAACCCCTCGCATCAGCAAACAAACCTTCTCCTCAGCGATGGCGGGATCAGCGTCGTGAAACAGCCGGGCCAAGACTTCGACAAAGAAAGTCACGTTTTCATTAGGGAGTTTAACTCGTGAGTGACGTTTTCATTAGGGAGTTTAACTCGTGTCTGGAGCAGGGTGGCGGCCGTTTTCTTGCAAACAACTCTTGTGGAGGTGCTCAAGAGCGTCGTCCGAAAGATATTCCAGTTTCTCAGTGTCGATTCCCGGTTGTCAAACCACGTCTGCGCGGCATCTTCAAGGTAGAAGTATACGCGGGCGGTGCAATTTTTCGTCGAGGTCCCAGCAGTTGAAGGCGGCGACATGGCAGTATGTCTGCAGCCAGGTCCCCGGGCAATCAATAGGTGATTCAAGGAAGCTCGGAGGCTCTCGAGGTGGCTGCATCACGATCGCTGCAAATGGTGGCGCAGCGGCTGTCCTGGTTTGTGTCATCAACACAAAACACTTCAGTGGTTCTTTCTAAGCATTCAATGCTGTTTAAGTGACGAGACTTACCCCAATATATATATATATATATATATATATATATATATATATATATATATATATATATATATATATATATATATATATAAAAGAACTTACGACATCAAAGCTGAAATTACAGCAACTCAGAGAAAAAAACATAAGCGGCGCTCTGAAAAGTTACTCAGGCAAATAAAAAAATTAATGTTAAAACGTGGCAATGTACAAAATGTGATTAAAACACCGCATCTAACATTAACACCAACTATAAACTAAAGATGAACTAATATAATGAAAATATTTTCATACAAAATCATTAGGGCCCTATAAAAATAAATATAAGGAAAAAAATTATGTTCCGCTAATTGAAGTGCCAGAGCCGACATGAGAACCGGGAAGAAATTTACTTGAGAAGCACGGCCGGCTAGGCGAGTTGGTGATTCATCTTAACTGAGTTGCGCGAAAAATTTTGAGCTACAAAAGGTGTCTTCCTTTTGTACTTCAAATTATTTTGCGAAACTCAGTTGAGAAGAAATTTAGATGTGCTGGCCATGCCACTGCTAGGCAATAAATGATTTTTTTTTATTATGATGAAAACTACATGGGCAGTTGATGGGTTTATGCCGTTGTTGCCATGTTCCAGGTAAAATACAAGTTGGTAACATTTTCCGCGCATCATAAGTTCTACCCGCGTTTTAGTTGCGCAAGACGGGATGGTGAGCACTGCTCAAGCAGAGAATAAATAAGGCGACCGATCTCGGTCGCTCGAAGGGCGCACGCGATACTGTCGCACCGCGTGTTAGACTATATACTCTCGAATGTGCTCAAGCAGAGATGAAACACGCCACACGTCTTGAATGAGCGGAAAAAAATACGCAGAGGAAGGGGGGGGGGTGGTCATTTGAGCAGCAGCGGTGGAATCAGATTCTAAGGGCATGGTTATGATAAGCTGTCCCACGCGCTATCGGCAAGCATCAGCACACGGCTCGTCAACCCTTTTACCTGGTGCGCTCTCAACGGAAAAAAATCATGTGACCAGAGCATTTCCTTCTGAAGTGGCCATATGTCTTTTCTTACACCACCAATTTATAGAGTGAGGAGATATAAAATCAAAACAAGTTTGCTTTCAGCACTCTATTTGTCACGGGGTCGTGAGGTTGATGAAAGCAGCAGCTGCTGTTTTCATGAGTGAACCCTATTTGCGCGAATTCGCGCCCTGATAACGAAACATCACACTAAAAGCATTACAAGCTGTAAACTGATAGCAGCAAACCAGAGCGTCAGCGGTCAGTATTCTGCAAACAGCACGTGCGTTGGCATTTATACATGTGCCATCGAAGATTCCCGCGTTATCGCTAGCGGATGGGTCCCAGAACAAACTAATGCGCGCGTAGTGCACGTAATCTCATCGGAGGGCTTTAACATTATCTAGATTGTTCCCAGTCATTCGGGAGCAGTTTTCCCAAGGGTGCATTACGCGCGTATTGATGCGGTAGCAAAAACAGAAAAGGAGGGTGCGGCATTACCATTACGTTACAAATTTTTGCTATTGCAGTCATCGCTTCACCGGTGAAACTTAATAACTTTTTATAGTCTGCATGGCTTGGCTAACAGCTTTGCTGGTAAAACATACATATATAGAGTCGCATCGCATATGGAGGAATGTACACGAATGCCAACTTAACAAGATTTATGCATGAACCGAAATACGACATGACCGAACAAATTTGATATGGACGCCGTTGCGTCCTTTGTGTAGCCCATGCGTGTTCCTAGGTCAATGATAAAACTCGACTAAATTTGACGTTGCACACGCAAATTGCCGTTTAGGCGCAGCAGATCAGATTAGCGCAGAATAGCGCAAATGGCGCAGCACTTCCACCACTGCACAAGCCACGCGCTTCCGTGTTGCCTTCCATAAAAATGGACAGTGTACAACGCGACACCCTCACATTATTGTCTACGCCAGAGGTACTTATCAGTAGCAATGTCTAATATAAGAGCTGCAAAACAGTTGTATTATATATGTGCTTGCTTTTTGGATTCAATATTATATTTTTTCTTGCCACTACAATATTAACCATTTTTTATCATCAATTACTGTAGCTGAATTAAATCCAGACTCACCAATAGGCGCTCAAGGGTGGCCATGGTGGCGCAGCCTCTGAAATGAGATCGGAGGTGAATAAGTAAAGTACATTCACGGTCACTTCATATTACACTGACTTGAGAGTAAATGCAAGAAAGCTGAGGAAACGAAGGAATAGATGAAAATCTCATAACAAAGATGCCGCAGGGTTTCGACTAGGGGCTTGTCAAGACACCGTCAGGCTCCTTTGCGCCCGCATGTGTACGCACCTTTCGCTCCCTCTCAAATGACAAGAGCATGCGAGCAGCTGCCTTCGTGTCGACAAAACGTTATCCCACTTTCAGAAAGTTTGACACAACGGACGTTATTTTGTCTCTATTCTAAAGTTTTCGTGTTGGTGACTAAGTTATTCACGGGTAGATGCAATTCATGCAGGCTAGTTCAGTCGAAACATTGCAAATGACCCGAGCTCACAACCACGTGCTTGTGGCACAAGGAAATCTACACGGGCAATTCAGTGTTGTCGAAAAATTCATCCTGGTCCGAAAATTGAACAAATGCCTTTCTAGGGTGGTCGCTCAACCAACTGAGCTAGTCATTTGGCAGCGCGAATGCATTCACAATTCAAAGCATATGGGTCTCTTTTTCCGGGGGTGCACTGAGATAACACTATGTTTAATATTACGATAACAATTATAAGGACACCATTGCCATCATGTACTTGATGTGTATATGAACTTATTTATGTAAAAAAGGCATAAAGAAAAAGAACGCCATGCCCGCGCGGAATGAGCAGCAGAGTCCAAGCGAAAGCAGGAATAGCCGCCTTTCAGAGCCGTTTCTAAGCACTCTTTGGATAACTGTTAAAAACTTGCATTGTGCACACTGCGCAGTAAATCATCATCACTTTTGCTAGTAGGGAGGTAATCGGTTTGTTTGTTTATTGCCTGTATGTACTGGCATGTACTCACTCTGGGGGATTGGCCATAAAATCTAGTAGTACACTATAAAAACTGTTCGCCAGAGGCACGGCAAAGATCAACGTAAAGCTCACGACTGCCTCTTAGTTCGCAGGAAGGAGAAAATGGCCGTGGGTGCCAACGGACATGGTGCTGTTATTGTAGGTGACAATGTCCTTCTTTAAAGGACCTTGAGAAAAATTCCAGAAGTTGGCTGTTCTGATTAGTGATTTTCTCTCTGATTAGTGATTAGTGATTTTCAGGTAGCATGATTAGTGATCATGATACCTGTGCAGAACACATAGTACGTTGCAATTTTTCTATGAACCCTGTGTTCACTTGCAGATGAAAGTGTGCCCAGAAACTAAATTAACAGCGTGTCCAGCCAACAAAACTAAAACAACACAAATAACTCACATTCAGAGGCACGCAGAACATAAATGAAATCCTCCATTCTATATTTTGCAAGCAAGCTGCATGGCACAGCTGGGGTGCGGAATACTGTTGTGCGGAACAATACAGTGGACTGTTGCATGGAACAATACAAACATTTTTGTATAAGTTGCAATAACGGATAGAATAAGTAAGAACGCCTTGTTTGAAGGAAATTGTATTATGATCATGGAATAAGATGTGCCATTTTAATAGAGTGACGGGTTGTCCTATGGTAACTGTGCTGAACCATGACTTCCGTGAAGAGGCTACGTCTTAAGGAGATAGTAGTTTTCTTGCTCATGAAAATTGCTCTGCACCGCTATAGCTTCAGCATTCTACGTGAAGGAGGGTCCTCATTTTTTACAGTGTAGCCTATATGTGATACATTAATTGTGAACCCACTACACACTTGCAAGGCATTTTGTCCTATTTTTTATTGCTGTGTATGACGACGTAGCATTATGCTTGACCCTTTTGCAATGGTGTGAATCATTTGGCAACCCACTATTCAAACTGTATGACGCGTTGTTTTCTTGCTGTTCTATATCACTTTATTAGTCATAATATAGCGATTTCTTTCCCAACATCAAGTCTGCCTAAGGCCTAGTTTGCAACGAGGTTTGGAGCACCGGTGAGGCTCAGGGGTAGAATACCAGGCTGGCCCGCGGCAGACCCGAGTTCGAATCCCCCATATACTTGGTTTTCGTTATTAACTGAACTTTTTGTCTTCTTATTTTTCACGACAGTGGTTAAGGACACCAACAGCGGTGGTGTCCCTAACCAATATGACGCAGGCGCTTTTTGTTGTGACCTCATAACAGTTTCGCTGTAGAAAATATTTCTGTAGAAAAACATTCAAAACCAACATGCTCGGAATTCGCACCAGCACCCCTCGCTCTGCAGCCCACTGCACTAACCAACAGAGCCACTTGCCAAGTCGCAATACAACGGCAAGCTATTCATTTTTACTTTTAAATGCGAAGCACTTTTTAGCGAACTTCAACGAATTTAAGCGTGCCCACCCGCCCGCCCGCCCGCCCGTCCGTGCGTCCGTCCGTCCGTGCGTCCGTCCGTCCGTCCGTCCGTCCGTCCGTCCATCCATCCATCCATCCATCCATCCATCCATCCATCCATCCATCCATCCATCCATCCATCCATCCATCATCCATCATCTATCATCCATCCATCCATCCATCCATCCATCCATCCATCCATCCATCCATCCATCCATCCATCCATCCTTCATTATAGGGGCTTGGCTGACAGAAGAGAACTGGGAGTGGGGTTCCTAATTCACAGAAACATAGCTGGCAACACATAGGAATACTATAGCATTAATGAAAGGCTGGTAAGTATCGTAATTAAACTGAACAAGAGATACAAGATGAAGGTGGTACAGGCTTACGCGCCTACATCCAGCCATGATGACGCTTCAGTTGAAAGCTTCTAAGAAGATGTGGAATCGGCAATGAGTAAGGTATAAACACAGTATACTATACTGTTGGGAGACTTTAATGCAAAGGTAGGGAAGAAGCGGGCTGGAGACCAGGCAATACGAGATTATGACATCGGTACTAAAAACGCCAGAGGAGAGCTACTAGTAGAATTCGCAGAACGCAATAATTTACGGATTTTGAATACCTTCTACCGAAAACGAGGAAACCGCAAGTGGACATGAAAGAGCCCTAATGGCGAAAATAAGAATGAAATATACTTTATAATGAGTGCACACCCAGGCATCGTGCAGTATGTGGAAGTGCTTGTCAAGGTACGATGCAGTGAACATAGAATGGTGCGGTCTCGAATTCGCCTAGACTTGAAAAAAGGATCGACAGCAACTAATACGCAAGAAGCCAGTAAATCATCTAGCATTTAGACGGAAAGTACAGGAATTCAGAGTCTCGCTTCAGAACAGGTACTCAGCTCTTAGTGAGGAAACCAGCCTTAGCATTGACACAATGAATGATAATCTGACGAGTATTATTACGGAGTGTGCAGTACATGTTGGAGGCAGGGTAGTTAGACAGGACACTGGCAAGCTTTCCCAGGAAACGAAGAACCTTATTAAGATGCATCAAATTATGAAAGTCTCAAGTACAACAGACAAAGTAGAACTGTCAGAGCTTTCGAAGTTGATTAATAGGCGTAAGGTATGCGATGCAGGAACATATAACATGGAGAGAATTGAACACGCTCTGAAAAACGGAGGAAGCGTCAAAGCAGTGAAGAGGAAACTTGGGATAGGGAAAAATCGGATGTATGCACTAAGGGACAAAGAAGGTATAATAACTACCAGTATGGATAGGATAGTTAAAATAGCGGATGAGTTTTACACAGATCCATACAGCAGCCAGGACAACCACGACCTTAACACTATAAGAACTAGCAGTAACCCTGATGACACCCCACCAGTAATGATGAAAGAAGCCAGAAAAGCTTTGGAGAGCATGCTAAGAGGCAATGCTGCTGGTGAGGATCAGGTAACATCCGGTCCACTGAAAGATAGAAGACACATTGAGTTAGAAAAACTAGCCATCCTGTTCACATGTGCCAAAATCAGTATTACACGACACGGACGAATGAAATAGGCAAATGACTCATCCAAGCATGACAATCATGACATGCGGTCACATAACAACATGACTACATGTCACTCATGATGCACTCGCGGCCGTTTCGCTAGCTTCACATATGCCAAGTTTGGTATTACGTGACGCCAATGGAATAACGAAGGTATGTGACTGGTGCAAGCATGATAATCATAAGATGCATGTCATGTGACAGCACGACTACATGCCACAGTGAAGGCGCCAATACACTTGAACGTGACCCGGCGCGCATGCGCGCCGACGTTCCTTTCGTGGCGTCACGCCGTTGTTGCCAATCTAGGCACCACTTCTGCCATATACTCGCAGGCGCACGCCGCGCTGCGTCGCTTTGACGCATGCGCGTTTCAACGCATGCGGCGTCCCTCGGTCACGAAAAGAGGCAGATGCAGTGTTGTCTGGGAAACGCGTCTACGCCAAATGCAGCCATGTCGCTTTTCACGCCGGTTGCCGTCGGGCCGCGTCGACGGACGCTGGTCGCGCCGGCCGCGTCTGGCGTCAGACAAAAGGGTGCTAACGTTTTGCTGACGTAGCGTCGCTGTCCCCAGCGTGCGCGCGCGTCAAAGTTACGGTGAAGTATATTCGGCCTTTCATGATGCACTCGCTTCCATTTTGCTAGCTCCACATATACCAAATTTGATGTTGTGTGACGTAATTGGATGTCGAAATATATGACTGGTACAAACATGATAATCCTGACACGCATGTTATGTAAGAGCATGACAACACACCACATTCATAGCGTGGTCACGACCGTTTCACTAGCTCCTCATATACTAAATTTGACACCACGTGATCTCAATAGATGACGAAGGTACACGACACATGCAAACATGATAATACTAACACGGAAGTCGTGTACGGCATAATTTACCTCCACCTCGTAACGTTGTGATCATTTTAAAGTGACATATCAACCTTTCTCATTCGTGCTTCGCATATCATCGGTTCCTAATGTACGTGGAATCTGCCAATTTTTTGAAACACCCGACATCGGTAGCATCTACCCGACTAATGCAAAGAATAAATGTCAGGGTCCCAGCTGGAATTGAACCCAAGCATTCTGCGTGGCAATAAAGCGTTTCCCCACAGAGCTAAGCCAGACCTCGGAACTACGTTTCAAAAAAGACGCTAATCTTCATGAAACGTCAATAGTGGTTGCAGTGCAGCCTACCAAATTTTATTTACATTACATATGTACTCTTTAAATACAGCCATCACGTCGGGTTAATGTCAATTCGGGTTAGTTGTCATACGCTGAAGTTGATTTATGTAGGAGTGTCTAGGGCCAGCATCTTCACGAGCATCAGCGCTTCATATCAGCTTCTGGTGTTGCTAATATGCATGTTCTATGCGGAATCATTGCGCATAGACAAACAACCATTTATATAGGCATCTGCAACTCCTCAACATATATCTGTGCGTGCAACATTTGTACACATATTTAGCGTCATTTCATGATGTGTCGACACAGTCACCTTCCCTCCACATGCTTCGCATATTGTCAATTCCAGGGTACGTGGGATCTGCCACTTTTTTTATTTATACAATACTGCAGACCTTGATTATGTCCTTGCAGGAGGGAAGCACATATATGCATACATTCATGAGTGAAGCCAGAAAGTACGACATATGAAACATGCTTCCTCCTTCGTATGAATGTAAACTTCACTTCACTTCACAAAAAGAGCTATATAAAGAACTCAACGAAATATAAGTTTGTAAGACCCTAAAAATGAACGGAAATAACCTCAGAAACAAGATATAATAGAGAACTCGATGCGCTCGCATAAACATCAAATAATACTTAAGATAAAAGACAACAATATATCTTTTTGAACTACTCAATAACAGCAGTGCCAACTCAAAGGAACGAAGGGTTGCTTAATGCGACACTGTTGATAACATTAAATATATATAGGTTCCATTAAATCTGCGTTTAATATTTCTGATACCTCCTGGTACTCGCGCTACACAGATCTCTGAATAGCTCGAAGCGTACTTTTTTTATATCACCAACGCTTTTACGTATTCTTTGAAATGGGAAACTGCCCTTGAAAAAATAAGCACACGGGGCACACTAGGCGTCAAACATCGAGAGGTCATTCGACATGCCGCAGTTTAAAAAAATAAAAGAAAAATAAAACAGCGTCGACTTTTGCATTGCGCACATTGTCAATGCGTTCCTCAAATGCAAACACGTAACAACTATGACAGTTATTCATACTTCTCCAGTGTGTACCTATACGTTTTTGATAACATTAAATATATATAGGTTCCATTAAATCTGCGTTTAATATTTCTGATACCTCCTGGTACTCGCGCTACACAGATCTCTGAATAGCTCGAAGGGTACTTTTTTTATATCACCAACGCTTTTACGTATTCTTTGAAATGGGAAACTGCCCTTGAAAAAATAAGCACACGGGGCACACTAGGCGTCAAACATCGAGAGGTCATTCGACATGCCGCAGTTTAAAAAAATAAAAGAAAAATAAAACAGCGTCGACTTTTGCATTGCGCACATTGTCAATGCGTTCCTCAAATGCAAACACGTAACAACTATGACAGTTATTCATACTTCTCCAGTGTGTACCTATACGTTTTTGAGCGTCATTCAATGTACCTAAGTATAGTGGTGGTGTAAAACATTTATACTATATTTACACCGAGAGGAATGGATGGGGCCAATCTGAAGGGCTCGCCCTTCCCTAACACTCCTAGGCCTCCCAAGTCCGGTATCCCTGCATCCCTATAGCCACCCTAGCTTTAGCCAACAATGCCTAGCCACCAATGCTGTAGGGCTAGGAGTTCAGAGCAGCCGAGCAGGAGAGTTTTCCAGTTTTCTCAGGCGGGGTGGCCGTAGAATGGGTAGGTGGGATCTGAGGGCCATGTTTACATTATGGGATGTGCTACAACACTTCTCTTCAGAGTGCGGGCACACGCCTGAGAAGGCTGATATGAAATAATTCAATACTGCTGATCACAGTATGGTGTTATTGAAGAGACGGAAAAGTACGCCCCTGTGAGGCCCTTACACAAAGGACGGTGGGACAGACACTATAAGAAAATTAATAAAGTTGATCTCCCTAAAGGTCATAGACTGATTGAAATCAGAATCCGGGGCTGGATGCCGATGAGGCGATGCCCAGTGAGTAAGTGCGCGGGCGGCAGCGTCGGCAGCCTTGTTTCCTTCAAGACCTGTATAAGCCGCAGAAAATACGATAGCAGCGTGATGTATATATCAAGCCGCCGGTCATTTTTCGTGGGATATATCCCAATTCTATGCTGTCACATTTGTTGCTTCGCCCTGGTGGCGAAACTGTTACTTTTATTGCGATCGCAATTATTCGGCCACTCTCGGCTGAATTTCGCCATCAGCGTCGACGTCAGCGTCACTCGTCGCATATGCATACGTATATATATTTTTGAAAACGCAAGACAGAAAAAAAATTCTAGAAAAAGACTTTAGCGAGCTGAATAGAACGTGTAACCGCTGCATCATGAGTGCGAGGTGTTAGCCACTGAGCCACCAAAGAGCACATCTTTCAACGTGCAAACGGGACGCTATTTATACATCTACCACTTACCGCTGGTGATAAGGATATCGGAGGGTACCTACCGTGTTTTCAGCATTAACAGCAAGATGGCCCTCATCTCTCACGCGTACTCTGCCTCGCGGAGACCTGTGGGTGGCTTTAAGCCCCTGAACGCACCTTCGCGCGTCCTTATCACAAAGTTGGAAGCATCCTACGTCTCAGCTGTCCTTAAGCTTTCACCGTAACGATTCTGTTGAGGTCACCCGGCGCCCAAAGGTCACTGCAATCATTGCAGTCTCCGTTTGCGAAGAAAAGAGCACGCTTTTAAGACACAAAGAAGTAACAACTGAGACGCTTATTCGCAATAATTTGTACCTGTAAGTACATTTTGTGCGTTATTTGTGCGCGAGAAACGCGGGGCACATTTCGATCTGCTTACCACTTTGCGCGTGACCTTCCAATTTATTGCTATCGCGTTCATTGCTTCGCCTTCGTGGCAAAGCTGTGACTTTCTTTGTAAGTTGTTTCACAACGACGTTTCCGTTTTTTTTTAATACTTTCTCATTCCGCACGGAGTGGCGGCATGTTTCGAAGTCAGTATTGTTTCTTCCTCTTTTTTGTTTCTTTTTCTTCTACGGGTAGTAGTCGTGTTGATTGTAGACATGACACCTAATTCAGCAGTCCAATAAGGATGACGGCACAGCATCAGGGGTAGGGTAGAGTGAAATATAGGGCGAAGCACAACAGAGGAACGTAGAAGGGTAAGCAGCCGGTGCCTCATTGATTCGTCGCGGAAACCGATGGGGAATAGAGTGCTCCGCAAACCGCGTAAGCCTAATTAATGGCGATGATTCCAGTCACCTCCAGGAACTTGAACAGGCTGTGGAGAGTCCGCAGGTTGGGAGGCAAATGCGAGTCGCTGGGGGTGGTCGCAGGAAAGCCGTTTAGCCTGTAGGCAGTGGTGAGTCTTAAGCGTTCCTTCGACAACACTGGGCAAGAACGGAAAAGGTAGGTGCTCGAGTGTCTCAGAATCACCGCAGTGTTCGCAGGCTGATCATGGGGAGCATCTCTCAACTTTCAAGCGTTCTCCTGGCCACACACAACCTATGCGCAGGTGACAAAGAGTGGCGCGCCCCCGCTCAGTATTGTAACTATGTGGAGGGCGGTTGGGACCCTTGCAATTGGCCACTCTGGCACCTAAATATAGGGTAGTGAGCAGTTGCTTTGACCACTGCTTCAAATATTCAGAGGCAGTCAGTACTCGCCTAAGTGGCACACCAGGGTGGTGGGTGTTGGGGGAAGGGTGACCACTTGATGATTACATGTGATTGCAGTGGGTGCCACCATCTAATGAAAAGAAATGGAAAGCTCCGCGGCAGCTAGCGTGGACAACTTGTACCTTAGCAAGACCAGTTCATCGGTGGTTCACGGGGTTTTGGAGCCCTGGCTTCGACAGGCTAAGGACTGCCACTGTTGCCCAGAAGGGTCCACTGCCGGAATGTGAACGGCTTGGCGGAGAACTGCTGGCTCTGCCGCCATACAGCTTGCCGTGAACTGGAGCCTGTATTGCCAGTTCCACACCCTAGCTGAGATGATGCAGTCTCAAGCGGCGGATCCGGACCGAAAAGTCTGTTTCGTGAAGGGGCGGTACGTGACACATGCGAGCCTTGTTCAAAACAACAAAGATCGCAGAACTTGTTCAGCGCTGCCTTTTGATACACTCTTGAAAGGAAAAAAGTCCCCGATTGTGTGGTGCCACAGAGGTTGTGCAGAGACGTCAGAGCATGGAAGGTTTACGTTTTGTGCACTCGACATTAGAGAGTTATAGTTTACGATTAGCGTGATAGCGGAAGTTAAGGAATGGCGTCACCGTGCAGCAAGCGTTTGTTCTAGACAGCATCTTATAGTTTAGCGGGATAGCGTTTACGTGGCCTACTTGCCCCAGCTGGGACGGTGGCGCCATCTATTGATTGGGTAGTAAGTTAAAAACAGTCAAAAATTAAAGAAAACGACATTGTTTGCCTATGCCAACGCACCGAACATTGTTACAAGTTTATTTTATAATAATAAAATAAATGAATATGAAGACGCAACAAACGCGATGACATTTATGTTACCTATTTGTTTACGTATCTTCTAGTTAGGCCTAGAGACATTGGAAATCCGAAACTATCTCGAAAATTACACCAGCTTACTCCTAACACTCGGTCATCAAAGCTAACTGCAGACGAGTGAAGTCGTTTCAACAGCCGTTTGCAGCAAACAAAGTGAATCTTTCAACAACTACGCCAAAATCACTTCCAAGCGGGCGTTCGAGAGTGTCGCCATGTTTTACGTACAGTATACGTACACCTACGCCAACATAGTAACGTTAAATCTAAAAAAAAGCACGCGTACGATAAGCGGTGCGAGTAACGTACGTATCTGCGCATGCGCACTTCGGTCTCGATATCACGGTACGCCCGGTGTACTATAACTGTCTATTAGCAATCAGTATGACCGCAAATCTGAACCGTTGAGTAATGGTGCGTGGCAAATTGTCGCAGCAAAGGGACTAAAGTTGCGAGTGTTCTCGTTTCCTAAGGACAACTGAAGAACAAAATAAGAGCGTGTCATTCGTAAAGCTGGTGTCGACATGTGTTTTGTTCATGACCCGAAAGTGCGTGTGTCCACACCAGGAATTTCTAAGTCGTTCCAATGGCCCCATCTCTGGAATGTTCCGCTCTTGCTCTAAATTAAAGGTGTCATGTGGGCTTCCCACTTACTGGCGTATCCCTTGGTAATAAAATAATAAATGCGCATGGCAGTACGTTTTCAGAAATGGCGTTTTCCCTTCACAGTCGGTAAACATTCTGTTATTGGCGATTAGCGCCGTGGACTTCTTGTACTAGATCTGCTCGTCATACAGTCATGTTATGCCATACCGATTTTGGTGCATGATTGAGAAAATGGAAGGACTGCTGTTGCATTGCTTAGTGCATTGGTTTTGTGCATTGTATTTTCTTGCTGACGTTCCTACCACTTGATTGCGGCATTATAATTTTGCGCGAGTCTTGTCAGCACTTTAGCCTCAAATGCTTTCATGAAACTTGGATGCGTGTCGACATTTGCGGTAAGACGCGTTTTTAGTTAGTTTTCAAGTGTGTGACTTCTCGTTCAAGCTACATTAATTGGGAATCACTACTGAAAAATAAATTAACCGATTCCACGAACAATCGATGATATGCGAAGCACGAAGGAGAAAGGTTGATATGTGTTTTGTTTTCATGAACACATTTCATACTTGAAAAGCTACAGAAAAACGAAGTAAAAGTAGAGGCCTTTCGGTCTGAAGTGGCTTCACTACGCGGAAGATCAAAAGCAATCAGCAAGCAGTGTAACATTTAATAATAATTATAAAACACAAGGACCACAGAAATAACAGAACACAACAATAACAACAATAGTCACTTTCAAATCAGCACGATGTTACGAGGCGGACGTAAAATGTCATACATAACTTCCTTGTCATGATTATCATGTTTGCGCCTGGCATTAGTTTTCGTTGTTCATTCACGTCACGTAATACATAATTTAGTATATGTGAAGCTGATGATTGATTTGTGGGGTTTAACGTCCCAAAACTACCATATAATTATGAGAGACACCATAGAATCCGGAAATTTTGACCACCTGGGGTTCTTTAACGTGCACCCAAATATGAGCACACGGACCCACAGCATTTCCTTCGGCATCCGAAAAGCAGCCGCTGAGTACCTTAGCCACTAGACCACCGCGGTGCGGGGTATAAGTGAAGCTAGCAGAACGGCCGCGATCGCCCTATGAACGTAGCATCGTCATGTATTACGTGACACACATATGATGATTATCACGTTTGGGCATGTCAATTACCTTCGTCGTTCATTCACGCCACCTAATCCCTAATTTGGTGTATGTCAAGCTAGCGAAACGACCACGAGCACACCATGAGTGTAGTATGTAGTCATGTTCTTACATGACAGCATGTCATGATTATCATGTTTACGCCAGTCATATACCTCTCATTCATTCTTGTCACGTAGCACCAATTTTGGTATGCATGAAGCTAGCGAAATGGCCGCGAGTGCACTATAAGCGTAGCATGTAGTCATGCTCTTACATGATAGGCATGTCATGATTATCATGTTTGCACCATCATATAGACGGCCTTTCCGCAGCGGCGAACGGGCCCTGCCATGTTTGAACACGTGACCTTATGGCCTTCTCTGTTCCACTTTTTCACCTCAATGATAGCCGGTCGATTCGACGCCGCCGCCACTAACGGGTTGAAGGTCAGCAAATCAGGCGCAGCTCTAGTCTGCGCCGCCCGTTTCTCTCTTTTTTGCTTTTTTTTATTCTCTTGGACACTGCGCCGTGTCCCCTTATGGCTGACAGGTATTAGGTGCATTTTTCCTTTTTTAAGAATCACAGACAGCACCGTTTATCGCTGTAGCTGCTGGGAAACATCCACCACACGCTACATCACGGTTGCGCTGCCGAGAAGACTGTGGCGCGTTGGTGCGGTGGCGCTATCTAGTTTTTCATAGACAAAATAGCTGCGGGAAACGGTCTATACTTTCGTCAATAATTCACGTCGCGCAATACAAAATTTGGTACATGAGGAGCTAGCAAAACAACCGCGAGCGCACGATGAGCGTGGCGTGTAGTCCTGGCTTACATTCTTGGCCAATCCTCCATAGTGAGTATGCGCCACGATCAATAGGTGAACAACAACAAGACAAGCATCTCTTGATTTCCCCGCTAGGGCCTGTCACTTACGCTTGCCATGCATTCATGCCATACCATACCAGTTTTGCAATATATCATGTGAGCGAAACCACCACAAGAGGAGCAAAAACATGTCTTGTAAATGATAATATTCATGACATACATGTGATTACTTTCATGTTATGACTACTCAATTATGCTCGTCATACAGTCATGTTATGCCATACCAATTTCGGTACAGATCCGATAATTGAAATGGCTAGGAGAGCTAAAAGTCCTAAGCGGCTAGATAGGTCAAATCACCTAAGTTCGCTAAGAAATGCTTCGCTTTTAAAATATACCAATCCATAAACCAGCAGGGCAGTAGGAGCGCCCACGGGGGCTACGCGTTTTATATAGACCCAGCGCTGACACTTATCTTACGCCCTAAGTTATATGACTGACTACGCACCACTGTGAGAGGGGCCAGAGCAAAAGAGGTAACGCCGCTACTTGGGTCCGTCGCAAGAGATTTTTGTGACACGAAAAATTTTGTTTTTCTTGCATTGGTCATCACCCTCATATTGCGCTGATTAACATACCTAAATGTGGCAGCAGCACACACTCTCCTCAATAACTGTCTATGAAGACGGATGCTGGAAAGAGTACAAATAAACGGTTCGTTACCGGAGGACTGGAAAACTGCGAGAATCAAACCACTCTTTAAATCTGGTGATAAATCCAACATTGAAAATTATCGGCCCCTTTCGTTGACATATACTTCATGTAAAATCTTCAAACACATAGTTTATAAACTTATAGTCAAATTTCTTGAAAAGTGTAAAGTTTTAACAGATGCTCAACATGGCTTTAGACGTGGGTATTCTACAAGTACACAATTAGTCGCAATCACGCATGATTTTGCCAAAGGTCTAAATAAAGGATGTGAGACAGATGCTATATACATGGATTTCAATAAGGCCTTTGATAAAGTATCATATAATAAATTACTTGACAAACTAGGTTTTAACATAACAAATGATACTCTACTTGAATGAATTAGAGCTTACCTGATGAACCGTTACCAATACGTTTGAGTAAACGACACCTGCTCAGGTTGAGTTGACGTTGTTTCTGGTGTACCTCAGGGGTTCGTGCTTGGGCCTCTAATACTTTTGTATTTATAAATGACATCACCACTGATAATAATTTTAAGATTAAACTCTCTGCAGACGACTTCGTGATTTATGAAACAGTTAGGTAATTGAGGATCAGAATAAATTAAATGTAAACTTCCAAGGAATCGTATCATGGTGTGCTCAGTGGCAAATGACTATTAATTACGACAAGACGGTATTTATGGGAATAACCCACAAAAAGAAACCACCTTTTTTCCTTACAAGGTAAGCGGCAACACCATCTCGGAGGTCGATGAGTGTAAATACCTGTGTCTTTGGTTCACAAACAATTTATCATGGTCAAATCATATAGACGTTGTTACGAATAAGGCATTATGGAAATGATTCTTTTTAAGACGATCCTTAAAATCATCAACTTTTTCCGTTCGTTTCCTTGCATACCAGTTCATTTTATCTACTATGTTTGAACATGCCGTAACAATTTGGGACCCATATACCAAAACAAATCATCGGCAAACTTGAAAGAATACAAAAAGGAGTAGTTTATTACATATATAACTCATATGGTCGTTCATCAATCACTGAACTCATCAAACCGTCTGGGTTGCCCTCAGTTAGCAATAGGGGTGGAATTTGCGGCTAAACTTATTTTACCGAATAGTTGAAGGGCATTATAACATAGACTCCTCTCCCATTGTCAATTATTCGCAGGGCTACAAAACCAGGCAAAGAAATTCTTTCACGATAACCCCTTTACTTCCACGAAATAACGGCATTAAATGCTCATTTTTCTCCAGAACTATTCTTGATTGGAATAACCTCCCTGAGAATATTGTAACACAATCCTCGCTTATCTTGTTTGAAAAATATTTGCAGTATCTCGTTAGCACCGTTTACTATACTTCTTTTTATTGTGCGTTCCAATTTATCGCATTATCCTGTTTAATTTAATAAATTTTCTTCCTGAAATTATATTCTTTTTTGTGTTTATTGAGCTTGTTCTTGTACTCTTGCCTTTTACAGTTATTATTTCATGTTCAATTCCGTTGTGTTCTTGTTCATTTTCTTAACCTTATTGTTTTATCTGTTTGCATTGTATTTTTCACTTAATGTATATTTTTCAGAAACTATTGTGCCTTTTTTATAGCATGTCTCAATGTATCTTACCTGCTATAGTCTCTGCTTTAGACTGCAGTATCAATTAATAAATAAATAAAGTTGTAGAAACTTTGGAAATGAGTTAGGAACGGTTTCTCTGCATCCTCTAGATAGAGGGAGAGAGAGAGAGAGTGTGTGTGTGTGTGTGTGACCAAATGAAGAATGAATAAAATTTAGCGTATTTATTTCGTCAATTTGTTGGTCCATCAAATTCTTATGAATCACCCGCATGTTCGATTGCGTCAATCTGTTGCGTTTTCGTGGACGAAATGGCTCACAGGTGAGCCTATAAATACTTTTAAGCGCAATACATTACCTAAATTTTCATTACCCAAAAGGCAGAATAAAGCTGTTAAGGATATAAAACTCGCCGCGAACCTTTTATTTCATAACGGGAAACGATGATGGCAAGAGATCCACAGCGTCCCGTATGCGCGCTCCCGTATGGCGCTTGTGCTTGGATCTGTTTTTTATTTTGTTTTGCTTTGCACGCCTGTTCATATTGTGTGCTATAGAAGTGAACCTGCCTAAGACAGTTTCATATGCTGTACGTCCTTTTTTTAATTGCTATCATGAATTCTGGTGGGTAGCTGAACGTATGCAGGTGTGTGCATCCGTGCCAGCACGCATCTTTGAACTACCGTGCTACTCGAGTTATGTTCGCGTGCAGCATGTTGCTTCGTTTTAGGTAGGGCTCGCAAAGCTTGCACTTAAGTTCAAGTAGTCATGCTGCCCATTTAGTCAAATCCGAGCTTACAACATACACCCGCAACATAGGTTCACGAATTCACGAGTTCTGGCCCGATCCGGCCAGAACTCGTGAATTCTGAGCTGTTCGTTAAAATTGAACTGTGTTTTCGAACAAATCTTTGATGGCTAATTGTGGCCGAATCACTGTATCTTAACTGTGCGATCCCTAATTCGATATTTAGACCACTTGGTTGAGCAGATTTGATTTCATTCAGCTTGTTTTCATTATGCTTGGATTTCGTTCTTTTGTTTCGGTTTATAAATACTGCGTGCGCCTCGCCTAACCTTGGTGTTCAAACTTTGCTAAAGACTTTTACATGTATAAACAATAAGAACAGTTTAGACCACCACCTCCAATAAAATTTTCTAATAGATGACAAGCTTAAACTCATCTGGTCAAGAACAGACATACAAAGAATTAAAAACCACACACTGACCACGAATAAAAGCACAATTATTTGTTACTTGTGAGCAAGGCCCTTGTCATCATCATCATCATCATCATCAGCCTGTCTACGTCCACTGCAGGACAAAGGCCTCTCCCATGTTCCGCCAGTTAACCCGGTCCTGTGCTTGCTGTTGCCAATTTATACCCGCAAACTTCTTAATCTCATCTGCCCACCTAACCTTCTGTCTCCCCCTACCCCGCTTCCCTTCTCTGGGAATCCAGTTGGTGACCCTTAATGACCAGCGGTTATCCTGTCTACGTGCTACATGCCCGGCCCATGTCCATTTCCTCTTCTTTATTGCAGCTATGATATCCTTAACTCCCGTTTGTCCCCTAATCCACTCTGCTCTCTTCTTGTCTCTTAAGGTTACACCTACCATTTTTCTTTCCATTGCTCGCTGCGTCGTCCTCAATTTAAGTTGAACCCTCTTTGTGAGTCTCCAGGTTTCTGCTCCGTAGCTAAGTACCAGCAAGATACAGCTGTTATATACCTTCCTCTTGAGGGACAGTGGCAATCTACTTGTCATAATTTGAGAGTGCCTGCCGAATGTGCTCCACCCCATTCTTATTCTTCTAGTTACTTCAATCTCGTGGTTAGGCTCTGCGGTTATTACCTGCCCTAAGTAGACATAGTCTTTTACAACTTCAAGTGCACTATTACCTATCGCAAAGCGCTGCTCCTTTCCGAGGTTGTTGTACATTACTTTCGTTTTCTGCAGATTAATTTTAAGACCCACCTTTCTGCTTGTAGGCCCTTGTACGGAGGCCAAAACGTCGTGCTTTTATTTGCTTTCAAACGAGGCCAGTGTGTTGTTTTAATTGCTTTCACCTCAGATGACAAGCTTAAGTGTTTGCAGAAACGAAAATTTTATTTATCACCCAAGCTTGAGATAATGTTATATATCAAAGTATGCATGCATAAGGCATGCACGTATTGCTGTTAAAATGTAAATTGGACATTGTATATATCTAGGAATTTAAATATAGACTGAATGTTCCTAAGCTGTTTGCATTGAAGCAAATATACGTCGGAAAGCAGTCTCATATAATGTTTATTGTGTATAGCTTCCAGGATTTTGGTTACCGGAGATTGTCGCAGAAGCTTGCATGCTTTGTGCTGACGTTATGTAGTTCGATATGGATGCCTTGTATATCTTAGCTTTCCCCCTTTTTTTTTCCTACATTCATAACACAGCCTGTGATAAGAGGTGTGTAAAGGACGAGTGAGGGTTACTGTCTATTTAGCAAGAATTATTGAAACTAATGGCCATTATTTAGCAGCAAACAATAGTCATTTACTAAAACCGATTTCTGATAATATAAGTGTAATCGTCTCAATGTAAGCCGCCGAAGGAAAGCTACATTAGCTGTGTTCAAATTAAAATTCAGAATTTAATTTTATATGTGACCTGCAATGGATACTTGCTGATATCCATTGCATTGCGTGCTGGTATCCATTGAACTTCTTCGCCGGAAACACGTCGGCTTCACACACGCAGCTGTTGCCACGCGTCTTCGCTCGCCTGGCGGTAGACACACACTCCTGCCTATAGCACGAGTCTTCACCCCTCAGGTGGAAATCCTCTTCTCCTCCTTTGTCACTGAGGACAAAAGGCTTCGCCGACAAGGTGGAACACCCTACGCACTCTGGCGCACAGTTCCTTCTTCTCCTGCTTTGTCACTGAGGACAAAACTTTCGCCGACGACACGGCGGAAACACCCTATGCACACTGGCGTGAAATTCCTTCTTCTCCTGATCTCCCATCTCTGCTGCTCGGTTAAATACCTTCCGCGCTAGATTCCAGAAAATTCTCTTCGTTTCGTTGGCGGGATAGGATATGCAGGGAAGGCTGGGGAAAGCGCGAGACCGTTCGAGGGCCGTCCGCGACAGATGACGCAACTCTGCATCACCATGCCCCTTTCCCTCGAAAACCTTCCAGGGCTTGCTCGGCCGCCGATGTGAGGAGGTTCGTCGGCGAACAGATGCTTCCGAGGGGAGAGGGACGGCGCACCCAAGGAGTCTTTCGATGCTTGTTTTCTTCTTTATCGTTGACTTTGAGGCGTCTCTCTGGGGCTTCGTCGCGAGAATTGGGCGGCGCGCCCTTTTTTGAGCGCTCGTTTTGTGACACATGCCTGTGCGCAGATATCCTACTGGAAAGTTTAGTTCCGGCTGGCATCCTTATGTATGCAGAACAGTGTGAGAACTAGGACAGACTCCCTGATGGAATTGATGCATTTATTCTGACCATAAGTCAAAGGCATAGGTGAACATCTTAATAATGGTTGCCCTTTTACTTTTGGCTGGCGAAAGCAAGAACTGGCTGCTCGTCCCACCAGGGATTAGTATTTTGCTGATTCTCACTGCCTTGCATGCATAATCATGAAAAGGAAAATTAACTTTAGAACGGGATATCTAGGAATATAAACATGCTCGAAGAATTTTTCCATGTGGGACTGCGTAGAAACACGCCTGCCTCCAACTTTCCAGCGCAGACATACCCGCTTATTTCGGTCACTAAAATTTCACTATTCTTAGTTGATTGGGCAACTGACAGCATTATGTTTTTATTTGTGTCCCCCTGGCCACAAGGTATCTGGAAGGTGTTTTTTTTCTGCTCTTGAAGCTGAATTTCACTTCACTTACAAAGCACATTTCGGAATGTGTCAGTGCTACTTACTAAGCTCTTTAATGCATATTTAGTTTTCTCAATATCTCCTGAGTGAGTTGCCCTCCAGACTCGTATGTCATGTTTTAATTGATGCCTTGTTCATGTTAGGCGAACATTGTTAATGATAATTGATACAAGTCATTCTGGAATATTGTAACTTAAGTTCATGGATTGATGGGGGGGATGGTGAATTTTTCTAACTACGTGGTAATATCTGCTTGCTTTATTTTTTGTGAAGTGTAATTAGGACAATGTTTGTTAAGTTTGCGTTAAAACCACTATATAATTAACCGTAGAGACCGGAACTTTAGAGGCACAAAAATTGTTTAAGGTGCCTATAATAGGCTTTAAAAACTGCCACTTAGGCATAAATAGGTGTTAAAAACTATAATTTAGGCATATATAGGCACTGATTCAGTAGTGTGCTCAGGACAAATATTCTATTTCTAAAAAACAGCAGGCAAATTCTGTGCTTTGAAAAAGCTCAATTTATATTTTCCATGAAAAGAAATAGCAAGAAGCACAATCATTTGAACAGGTTTAGGTGAAAGCCGAAGTAATTCAACATTGTGAGAAAAGCTTTGAAAACAGTGACAAACTACCATCATCTCAAGGTTTTCAGCCTTGAATTGTGCTTGCTTTCAGTCAGTATTTTGCTTTTATGCGAAAAAGAATGCCTGACGTTCACTGAAGTTATTGAAGCGTACTTGTGGCCTAGCACTTTTAATGCTTTAATTGCATCCAGAATATTCGAATCAGCAAAACTCGAAACTTTAAGACTTGTTGTATGTGCTTTAGCACATACAACATGCGATTCGTTCCAAGGAAGATTTAAGTTTTGAGGCAACCCTGTCAGCGACGGGTCTATTGGGGACGAGGCGAACCTTTTCTGCACATCCGAAAAAAAAGAGAGAGGAGGGGGAGGGGGAATCTTTAAGCTTTCCCTTTAAGCGTTAAAACTCGATAGGAGCCCTGTCCCTGTTGCATACTTCTACCACTTAGTGCATACCTTTATTGCATGATGTTACTCAACAAGTTTAAATTGTGGATTACTATACAGTATAATGGATAAAGTTGAAAGTGGCTTGTGTCAGTGATGCTTTCACATGTGGCTGCATTCTGTGTAATATGTGCATGCGAGCTCACAGACGTGGATATAAAAATAAGAACATGAATCTGTGTGCCCCTGGAATGCCCACAAAATACACGTTATTCGTGCAGAATCAGCGGTTGTGTAAATAAATTGACAGTTACAGAACCAATTTCGGAAGTTTTATGCCTATGGGTGCATCAGAGTGGGCATCAAACTTAATAATATTGTTGACTTTTCCCATTTCTTCTCCCCGGCTTCTCATGTGGACCGTTTCTCGATCGACGAAGTAGCACTATGATCCACTGGTCCTTTGCCTGAGAAGGTCATTTTACAGCTTCTATTTATTCCGCATTGCTCGGCAGACTTCCGACAGCTGTCGTTATGAAAAACATAAATGCCAACAAAACTTATGCGTAGGCTGTAGTCGGCAGCGCTAGGCTAGCTCCGTTTCAGCTGATTAGTGTACGTTCTAGGTACACTGTACTCTAGCCTCCCAAACGCAACCGCCGAGCTGCACTACTCTCGCACCTGGCGACGGGGATCTCGAAGGAGCAGTTCATACACTAGCGTTAGCCTCTCCTCGCTTCGCTACAGCACACTCTATAGCCACGCTCAAGCAGCCGTGCTGCACTACTCTCGAACCAAGTGACGGAAGTCTTTTAGGGGGGCTTGCTAGCACTACAGGTGTTAGCCTCGCTCTTCCTCGCAGGGGTACAAGCTCCGCTCACGTCAAAGCGCGTTTAGAGTGCCATGTTATCGGAGCGTTTGCAAACGTCACATGCGTCGGATAACAATGGCCGAGTCTAGATAAATGTCGGCTGTGGCAGTATGTCATTCTATGATCTGTTTTCGCCAATTTAACACAGCGTACGCGCGCGTTCACCCTACGTCGAACCATAATCGCACTTTACCAGTAGTTAAAAACATGAACAACAAAAAAATGAGCACTGTATGCATAATTTGATCGATTTGATTGATATGTGGGGTTTAACGTCCTAAAACCACCATATAATTATGAGAGACGCCGTAGTGCAGGGCTCTGGAAATTTCGACCAACTGGGGTTCATTAACGTGCACCCAAATGTGAGCACACGGGCTAAACACTGTATGCATGTGTTGTCGTTAATATAGCGACATCAAGTGCTTCTTGTTTTCCTTCATACCAAGAGATCATTTCAGCAAAACGTTTACTCGACGAACATAAAAAAGAATTTTTGGGCACTGAAAAGCTCATATAGGCATGAAGCTCGAAATAGGCCCAATAAATATCTGATTAAAATGTTTCCCATCTCTTAGTTCATGTTTATATGTGGAAGAGGCTCGAAACGGACTCCAGAAAAAAATAGGCACTTTGCCGAAAGTTCCTGTCTTTAATTATCAGGGACACAGAAATTTTGACCACCTGGGGTTCTTCAAAATACACCCATGTCTAAGCGGACAGGTCTCGACCATATCTTCTTTGGTCGATATTGCGGCCACAGCCAGGGTTTGATTCCGCGGCCTTCATTTCCGCAGTCGAAGGTTATGTGAACAGTATACTAGTTGTGGGCTGTAGTCTTGCTTCCAATGCTGCATGTTAAGTAGAGCGGTTTGTGCCATCCAGGCATCTCTGCTAGTGCTCTGATGTTGTGTTTCCAATCCTAATTTACTGCAATATTGAATTATTTAACATGCACGCGTTCTTCAGCAGCTCTGGGTAGTCTATGATTATGGTTATCACATTCCTGATTTTTCGCAATACTTATTGACTGTCGCATGTATTCTGAGTTGTGAAGTTATGATTGTTCCTTCTTTTATAGTTTGTAAAGCTGCATACAATTGTTATTAGCCTTCAAAGCCCATCAAGTCACTGTGTTACACTTTGCATATCGTACATGAAATGGCTAATTTCAGTGTGCAGAGCCTATCGAAACAGCCCATAGTGTTTTGAACACCTTGAAAATTGCCTTGTGATCAGATGTTACTGTTGTGAAGAGTGTGTTTTAGAGAAATGAATGTAGTATCTATTGCCTAGAAAGATGCTGAAAAATTTAAACCTTTAAAATGTTAATAATGTGCTGAAGCTTTAAGAGGTTAAGGCTGATCTGTTAATCTTATCTTTCTTCAGCCGCTGACAAATGTGCATTACCTGTTTGAATATTGTGTGTAAAATGCTCTAAACTTAAGTGTAAACGATAATAAATCAATCAGTTTACAGAGTTTCGTATATATGTACATTTCAATTACAGCAGCCGTATTATGCCACACCATGCACGCAATGCAATGGACCTAGTTCCTGGTCTACATAAAAGGTGCTTACATACAGGACACATCCAGGATGGAGACATCGAGGCGACATAAAAGCGGCGGCAAAATCGCGACAGCTGGGAGACATACAGGACCGTCACAGATGGGAAACACAGAGGACGGACACTTTCAGGCGACATAAAAGCAGCGGCCAAATCGCGACGTTTGAAAAACATACAGGATGACGCCTTGAGTCAACATGAAAGCAGCGGCCAATTCGCGACAGTTGGGAAACATACAGGTTGCCTCCTCATGTTGTCTCGGGGAACCCTACAGTACACTTTCAGGACGTTGCCATTTTCATAGGGGAAGGTCCACGTGGAAGCCGGCGCTTTGGACACTCCCCATATTCTAGGTCACTCTATCCATGGCTCCAATACCCGGCAAAAAATAATAGCTTCCAGTGTGCTGCCATATATCAACGGGCAAGGTTCCTTTTGGCGTTGCATAAGTGGTTGCCATACTGGAAGGGTGGCTGTTTCCAAACTGCCGCTAAATTTGGCAGAAAAGTTTTTTCTTGTAGTTGTGGCTTTTTTGCAAGAGTTTGGTGCTATCCGCGGAGCATTTCTTGGCTGAAAATTTTTCTTCTGTAGTTGTGGCTTCTCCGTAAGAATTTGGTGCTATCTGCGGTGCATTTCTTGGCTGAAAATGTTTCTCCTGTAGCTGTGGCTTCTCCGTAAGAGTTTGGTGCTATCCGCGGTGCATTTCTTGGCTGAATTTTTTTTTTTGTAGTTGTGGCTTGTTCGTAAAAAATTGGTGCTATCCGCGGTGCATTTCGCAAGTGCATGAGCGACGCTGGCCGTTTTACTTAACGGAATGAACCGAGCCTAGCAGAAGTCGCGCGTGGTGCTGCCGTGCAATTAAGAGGCCGTTTTAATTCCGTTTTAATTAACGAAATGAACCGCGCATTACAGGATTCGTTTTATTCACGAAATGAACCGCGCCTAGCAGAAATCGAGCGCGGCGCTGCTGCGCAATTAAGAGGCCGTTTTAATTTCGTTTTAATTAACGGAATGAACCGTGCATACAGAATTCGTTTTATTTACCGAATGAACCGCGCCTAGCAGAAGTTGAGTGCGGTGCTGTTGCGCAATTAGGAGGCCGTTTTAATTAACGGAATGAACCGCCCATTACAGAAGTCGAGACACGTTCTCTTGCTGTGTGCGCAGCTGTGCGATTAAGACATCGCGTCTCAGTATTAGGGATTACGGGGAAAACCGAATAGAGTCGCAGGAGGTGATGCGCTGCCCCCCTTACTTTTCTTTTTTTTTTCTCTCTCAGCTGATCGTGTCGCGTCGACCGCGCGCTACGACGGGGAACGCTACGCTTCCCCGAGCTGTGTCAGCACAAGACATATCGTTCGGACTCGTATATACATGTGATGAATAAGCGTTCCAAGCCTGGTTAATCGGGCTACGTCAGATATGCTACAGCTATGTACGCCTGGAAGGCTGTTTTATCGAAGCAGAGGAGCGAATTAAGCGCGACTTGCGCGTACCTGTAAATGGGAACCGGCCGACGAGCCGCCGTCGCTTACAGGGCCCCACCCACAATAAGCACAAATTGTCTCTGAGCTCAAGAGCGCAGTATAAAACAATAGGGTGGGTACATAAGAATAAAATGGCATATGTCTCACTACACGCTCATCACTCACGATATGGCAGGGATCCCTAAACGGTATATCGGCGAGCGATCACCTCCATTAATCGAAGGACAGGGTCTTTCACGTTGAGACGTGCAACGACCAAGTACGTCTCGAGAGGCAAAAAAGGAGCCTTTCCCCTGTCTATCCTGCATCGTGAGTGTCCCGCGGAGCTGGGACAGCTAGCAGTTTCCTGCAACCATTGTACCTGAAGTGTGGATCTGCTCGTTTTTTTGCCGGGGCGATTGTACGTGACGACTTGCTGCATCCGGGGTCACCATAGTTAAGCCGAGGTCCTTGCGAATTCCCCATCACTCGGATGTCAGCGGCCGCTTCTGTGCTGTTCCCGACTGTCTACAGGTCGAACTGCCGCTCGAAGCGATGGCGTCTTCGACAGTCCATTAACGCGACGGCTCCTGAAATGGTGACAATGTACTTTGCACAACTAACATTACGGCATGTCATAAGGATCACGATCCTAAAGCTTAGTTAGGGATTGCGATCGAGATAGGGAGCACCAAAAAAAGGAAATTTAAGAGGTCTACGTGAGCAAGTTTGGCCATGTCTCGACGCCCAATGCACTGAGGTGGAGTACGTGCCCTGGGTGGTGTACTGTTAACGTGATACGTGGATCACATCACGTAGCATCACGTAACGTCGTTCGCACTCCCGCTCAAGTCACCGTTGCTGTGGAGAAGGAAGGGCACCGAAGTGGAGTACGTGACCTAGGTGTTGTATGATTCCAGCTGTCTTCGCCTATCCCGTATTTTCACACATACGCTCGCGTCGCGTCGGCGCCGTGACCCACCCCCTCTTTCTCCGCAGACACTCGCGTCGGGTCGGCGCCATGTCAACCAATCTTAGAGGTACAAAAAGGTTTTTTTATGTTTTTTTTTTATTCCAGGCCTCTTTGCCCATCCCGTCTTTCTCCGCAGGTGCTCGCGTGGCGTTAGGGCCGTGGCCCATCCACTCTTTCTCCCCAGATGCTCGCGCCACGTCGGCGCCGTGACCCACCCCCTCTTTCCCCGCTGATGCTGCATCACGTAGGCGCCCTGTCAACGTGAGAGCGCTCTATCCCCCTTTCACCTCATGACCCTTATAAAATGCCGTAGAATTAGCCATGCAAGCTACACTGTTACCAGTTCAGGAAGCGTCTCGTCATGGCCACGCCACGGATAGACCCCAGCATTGTCGAAATCGCCGACATCATAAGGTACCCTGCCATGGAAGAGGCCTTCCTTCGTGAAATCGGACTGTCACCTGCGCCATCGCTTCGACCGGCAGCACATTCTTCCCGGGACGACGGTGTACAGCGACGAGTGGGCCGCGTACCAGTGCATACCCAGACTTGTGGATGCCAACAGAACACCGCTAAACTTGGACTGGCACACCGTGAACAACAGTGTCAACTTCGCTGATCCTACGACAGGCGCCAACACGCAAAGGATTGAAAGTGAATGGCAAAAGGCCATGTGCTGTCTCGTTCGCAACAGCAACAAGACGACTACCTCACTTACGCCGTCTCACCTCGCCTGGCTTTGGTGGAGATCAATTAACGCACGTCCCAACGTGAAAGACCCTTTTCTTCGATTAATGGAGGTAATTGCTCGCCGGTATCCAGTTTTATTGTGATCAGCGCGTAGTGAGACATATTGTCATTTTATTCTTATGTTTATGTTGTCATTATGTTGTATTACCATTATTGTCATTATTATGTTTATTTTGTCATTTTATTCTTATTGTTGTATACTACGCTCTTGAGCTGAGAAACAATACACAATCATTATTTGGAATTTTGGTAGTTAGTGCTTATTGTGGGTGGGGCCCTGTAAGCGACGGTGGCTCGTCGGCCGGGTCCCATTTACAGGTACGCGCTGTCGTGGATCCCACCTCCGGTTGACGAAGGAAGAAGCAGGACGTTGGAGGATGCGAAAAACAGAACAGGGTTTATGGCACTATTTACAAATATTTACAGCATGAAAGGTTAGGAGTTCACAAACCACGAACGTGGTGGTTGAACCTTTACTTGGTCCAGAGCGACGTCCCGCACTCGGCGGCGTCCTTATAAGCCCTGTCGGGCTCCTCCTTCTTGCGGGGAACACCAATCACACACACACAATAGGTGAAAGGTACGAGCAGGCACGGCGCACGCGAACATCCAATTTCGAGTCAAGATCACTGCACTTAAAGGTGGCGCCAGAGAGGCTCTTGCTCGTCGTGTATGTCGCTGGTCGAGGGGTCCCAAGCTTCGGACAGCAGACATCAAACGGTCCGCCAATCTGTCCGCTCAATTAGCAGGGCACTTTGTGGCGGCGGTCGCCGTTTCTTCAAAGGAATATGCTGTCTTTGTTGTCCCCTCTGGAACGACTTACAGCTTCGTGGCGACATGATGTCTCATCCGCCGGCTAGCCGGGACAATACCTGGCGGGCATAGACAAGCGGCGAGTCGGCTACTTCTTTGAGGATTAAAAGAGCGCCGCTCCTCGACGCTGGTTCCAAGAAAACCTGGGTTCCAGGCGTGGGAACGCGGCCCGGCTACACTTCTCAGCGACAGCATGGCGCCTACCGATGACGGTCATAACAGCTTCCCCCTCGCCAGATGAGTCACGGAGGGCAGCGGTCAACACTGCTGCTCGCAGGGACGACGAAAGGGTCAGTGGTTGAATGCCAGGAGCTGGCCTTCGCTTGTGGCATGGTCCGGGTGATTGCCGAATCTTCGACACCGTTTCTGAAACTGGACCACATGCACAAGCAAGCACTCGGCCCCCTTCGAACAAACCAAGCCAAAAGAGGGATGACAAACCAATTTTAATTACTAGCTTTAACAAAAGCTCACTCTCAGAACTCTCAGGACTCACTTGAGCTGAAAAACCAGACGTGCTCCCTTACAAATTTACATAATAAGATGCACGACAAAAAAAACTAAAATATCAATTTTGATACACCAAGAGCATTCCAGAATGGTTTAGAAAGAGCGACGGAGCACGCCAGCGTTTCCATTCAATTTGCCCTTTTCCTAATGCCAAAATGATATTTTCGAAGAATCAAGCTCCGCCTCACAAGGCGACTGTTCTTCGATGTCATGGTTTGCAGCCAAGGGGACAATGGCCTGTATCTACTTTAAATTTAGCCCTCCCATGAGATAACACTGCCACTGATGAATGCTCTACACAATGCAGACGCACTCCTTTCCTGAAGCGCAGTACGTTATCTCACGAGAGCCCAAATTCTGGCGCAAGTAACGCGCAGCTTTGCTTGATACCATTGTCGTCCTGATATAAAACGGCTGTCTCCTTCTTTTCGTCGCTGACTACTTTCATCGGTTCTGTCCCGCTGAGAGCATCAGTCAGGAACTCGGATTCAGTGAGCGCTAATTTTGTCCGAACGTCCGTCTTTGTTTATGGTCGCCCATAATTGTCTACCACTGAGACATAAAGTTCACCAGCCTCCCGAAAGCTTAACCAAAGCTTTGACCTAACGGGCTACCTCAACGGTTAGGGAAAGCTTAAATGATCCGCTTATATGATCTCTTGATCAATGATTCTTCAATGAAAAACAACAGCAAACATAGCAGACAAGCACTGCTTTCTGGCAGGTTCATTTGGTTAATGTAAACTGTCTATGCTAATGCCTCTGAGTAAAACTCACTGGGCTCTCCTGAGCGTTCAATTACTCACATTTCTACAGCATTGCAAAATACATGGTACTGTTAACCAGACGCATAATCCCTCACAGTTTGTCTTAATGTTCATTCAAACGTTACGTTGTAACACAACGTGTACAACACAAAAGTAATTCTAGATAAAAACACCTAAAAAGCAATTGCACAGGTTTCTTTTTCAAAAACCGTGCAATAAGATTCTCAATGCGCGCAACGGAAACTCTACCGTGTCGCGCCAAACTTAATCATTTTACGAATCACTTGGTCTGTGTTAACATCTTCCTTCAAGTGCTCGTTCACTCCAAATCCACTTGACAGTGAAGGCATACGATATAATACTAAACCTTTTAAAACAAACGAGAAAAATAACATATTTTCTCGGTTTTTACCTTATGGAAATTTTCGCACTCATCATTTAACTAACTTCAATTTTCAGCCTTTAGTTCGGCGGTTTTCTTTTTGAAAAAATGTACTCCGCATTAAGCTTACCAAATTTAAAGTGGCTCAAATCTGCATCTCCAATGCAGTATGAGTAGACACAATTAACACGCACGCACCAAAATTACTCAAACTGACCGCCCCCTTTTCTCAATTAGATTCGCTTGAATCGCACTCGATGGGGCCGCGGTCCCGGCGGATTTCGAGCACGCCGGAGGCTACAAAATGCACCAACTCTAAGCCGTGCACGGCCGTCACACCTCATTTTCCATTTCGGCCTGTTCCTCTCAGGAATTTGAAAGGGACGCCAGAAACACTGGGAAAACTGGGGCCACTGTCCCTTTGTGTTCGCCCCGACGCGGTTTTTAGCTTTTCTGCGCTTTCGACTTTGACCACCCGGGTAAGGCCGCTTTCCCGAAGTCGTCGAACGCAACCGCGCTTTTCGTTGGGGTAACGCACCTCGTTTCCCACCTCTACACCTGGCTGGCCGCTTGTGCCTCTCGGAACGCCACCATGGACGTTTCCTGGAATGGATTACCGGCCGACCCTCTCGTCTTTCTTGCGACTGAGTGGGGCCTGACTTAGGCTTGCGCAGTGACGAACGCCTCCGCTTCTTCCTTTTTCTGCGATGTTTGCAAACCAGCTCGGTATTATCGCTGCACTGCTGAAGCGTGGCGCTCTTGCTCTCATCAGCCACTGCGCTATCCATGCCTACATTTGAAAATTTCGAGACGTCCTCTTGAGGCATGGGGATGGTTTCCAGCTCCCTATTGAGCCCATTAGGGCTGCTGGCACACACCTCATCCTCGCAAGGACCGTCTTTTGATACTGTTTCTACCTCGAGACCGGCCAAGGGCTCGTTCTCGACATGCTCTATCTTGATGAATTCTGCGATACGCGGGCCCGTTACTGGCGCGATCTCTGGTTCAAGCGCTTCCTGACGCGCCTCAACTTCCGGCGCTTTACGACGCGCCTCGCTTTCAGACTCCGGTGCGAGTCTTTCTTTCTTTTTGCTAATAGAAGTTCCAAATCTTCTGATTAGCTCTGCTTTCACAACTTCGTAGTTGTTCGCGTGCTGCTCACTGAGTCGCGCAACAACATCCGCTGCCTCGCAGGGCAGAACCGTGCGTAGCTTCTGAGACCAGGTGTCTCGCTCACACTTCAGTTCACTACACTTTCGTTCAAAGAGTCTAAGATACAGGCCCATATCCCATGATACTTCATATGGCTGCATGTACCTAGACATCTCGAACACTGCCTCATTTTTGAGAAGTACTCCTTGCTGGAGTCCCAGCCTCTTACTCAACTCGTAGTCTTGTTTGAAAAACTTTAGCTTGAGGCTTTCTCTTTCGTGTTCACTCTTTCCTTCCATCTGAGCTGCTCTTAGTTTTCTTTCGATGATGAGGTCCCATTCTTCACTTAGTTCCTCATCATCAGCCCCCAAATCATTAATCGCTTGAATGATCATGGGTTTTCGTGCCAAACCCTTTGTATCGATCCCCAATTCCTCACACAACAGCAACAAGTCTGACTTCTGCAGCTCCCGTAAGTCCATGATCGCACTGAGTGCTCGCTACTTCCAAAATAACTTTCCGAAACGGCGAAACTGAGTCTTTCGGCAAAGTTAACTACCAGTTCTAAATTTTAACCCTCTTTTAGAACCTGGTTTACTCAAAGGAAAAGCCAAGCACTCACCCATACGTGATCCATGTCTCGAGCCAACTGCTTCTCTTGGGCCGACTGTTGTTGTCACTTGTAGCTTCGAATCCGACCGCTGCCGACCAGTTGTGGTGATCCTAGGGTGCCGAGTCGTATCTCACCGCTGCCACCAGTTGTTGGGAATCCCACCTCCGGTTGACGAAGGAAGAAGCAGGACGTTGGAGGATGCGAAAAACAGAACAGGGTTTATGGCACTATTTACAAATATTTACAGCATGAAAGGTTAGGAGTTCACAAACCACGAACGTGGTGGTTGAACCTTTACTTGGTCCAGAGCGACGTCCCGCACTCGGCGGCGTCCTTATAAGCCCTGTCGGGCTCCTCCTTCTTGCGGGGAACACCAATCACACACACACAATAGGTGAAAGGTACGAGCAGGCACGGCGCACGCGAACATCCAATTTCGAGTCAAGATCACTGCACTTAAAGGTGGCGCCAGAGAGGCTCTTGCTCGTCGTGTATGTCGCTGGTCGAGGGGTCCCAAGCTTCGGACAGCAGACATCAAACGGTCCGCCAATCTGTCCGCTCAATTAGCAGGGCACTTTGTGGCGGCGGTCGCCGTTTCTTCAAAGGAATATGCTGTCTTTGTTGTCCCCTCTGGAACGACTTACAGCTTCGTGGCGACATGATGTCTCATCCGCCGGCTAGCCGGGACAATACCTGGCGGGCATAGACAAGCGGCGAGTCGGCTACTTCTTTGAGGATTAAAAGAGCGCCGCTCCTCGACGCTGGTTCCAAGAAAACCTGGGTTCCAGGCGTGGGAACGCGGCCCGGCTACACTTCTCAGCGACAGCATGGCGCCTACCGATGACGGTCATAACAGCGCTTAATTCGCTCCATCTGCTTCGATAAAGCAGCCTTCCAGGCGTACATAGCTGTAGCATATCCGACATACCCCGATCAACCAGCCTTGGAACGCTTATTCATCACATGTATATACGAGTCCGAACGATATGTCTTGTGCTGACATACTAGGGGAAGCGTAGCGTCCCTTGTCGTAGCGCGCAATCGACGCGACACGATCAGCTGAGAGAGGGAAAAAAAAGAAAAGTAAGGGGGGAGGGGGGCAGCGCATCACCTCTTGCGACCCAATAGTATTCAGTTTTCCCCGTCATCCCTAATACTGAGACGCGATGTCTTAATCGCACAGCTGCGCACACAGCAAGAGAACGTGTCTCGACTTCTGTAATGGGCGGTTCATTCCGTTAATTAAAATGAATTCTGTAATGCGCGGTTCATTCCGTTAATTTAAACAGCCTCTTGATTGCGCAGCAGCGCCGCGCTCGACTTCTGCTAGGCTCGGTTCATTCCGTTAATTAAAACGGAATTAAAACGGCCTCTTAATTGCACGGCAGCACGACGCTCGACTTCTGCTAGGCTCGGTTCATTCCGTTATTAAAAACGGCCAGCGTCGCTCATGCACTCGCAAAATGCACCGCGGATAGCACCAAACTCTTACGGAGAAGCCACAACTACAAGCAACTACAAGAAAAAAATTTTCATCCAAAAACTGCACCGCGGATAGCACCAAACTCTTACGGAGAAGCCACAACTGCAGGAGAAAAATTTTCAGCCAAGAAATGTACCGCGGATAGCACCAAACTCTTACGGAGAAGCCACAACTACAGAAAAAAACTTTTCAGCCAAATTTAGCGGCAATCTGGCAACAACCACCCAAAGTCTGGCAACAAACTCATGCAACGCCAAAGGAACCTTGCCTATCAACGAACGTAAAAAATAAGCGGTGCTACGTAGGTCATAGTTTAGAAAGGCAGATCGTGAGCCTGCGCTACTTTCCTCGTACGATGAATGTTATGAGATTCATGCACTACGAAAGCACTGACGAATGCTATACGCACGTAAAACAAGGTTAGTTTTAACTTTAATGGTCAGACGTTAACATTTAACTATCCAAAGTGGCTTGAGAAAATCTTATATGTGTACTCTGCGGGCTATAACCGAAAGCGCGAGTTGCTACGTATTTTCACGAAAAACTTCGCGTCTCACAAGAACGAATCAGATTTATCGTGCCACGGACGCGCCGGTATATTCACTGATGCACGAAACATACAAAGTGGTTTGTGTTCGTTTCTTGCTAACGCGTTCACACTGCGGCTAGCACCGCTGAACAAGGCAGCATGAGCGTGAGTGTACTGATCATCTATGAGATGACGCTCCTGAATTTCGCTAGGCATCGCGACAGTCTACGAACAATGCAAATTCAGTTACCCCGTCATCTCTAATACTGAGACGCGATCTTTTATTTGCACACCGGCAAACACAGCAAGAAAGCGCGCCCCGACTTCTGCAATGCACCGTTCATTCCGTCAATTACGTCGCACGCACACTCGCGCACAAGTTCATCACACACGCAATCGGGAAATGCACGGCGGACGACGCGTCGTTGATTCCCTAACACTGATACACGATATCTTGATTGCCCAGCAGCGCACGCAGTAAGACAGCCCGCCCCGACCTCTGCAATGCGCGTTTTACGTTCATTCCGTTAATTGAAACGGCCAACGTAGCTGAAGCACTCACGCAATTCACCGTGGACGACACCATTCCCTCACGGAGAAACGACTACTAGAGGGGCGAATTTCTCCGCGAAATCTTGCGACAGTCTGGCAGCAAACCCCCAAAAGTCTGGCGATTGGGGTAAAAGACGCCAAACGAAACGTTGTCCACTTATATTACAAAGAAAGGCATGCTGCACAGTCATTTTAGCAAAGCGTACACTTGTTAGCCAGGAAAAAAAAATAACAACATAGAGAGTTCCGGCCTCCCGCTTCGTAACACTAATCAAAATGAATGTTTCTTTACTCACGAATATAGAAGCCGGCCTCCTAATAGCGCAACGTTGTCGAGCCTCTGCGGGCTCCTCTTTTTGAGGCACTTCGACGTCCAAAAGGCGCACTGTCCCGTTCGCACTGCCAGATCAACCGACACACAGAACAACTACCTGACTGACACTCGTCGGAGAGACATCGCTCTCCAACCTTGAAGGGGGAGGGTGGTGCGGCGCCGGCGGCGCGCTTTCCCGCTTCCGGGGTTTTGGACACGTGAGTGCCATACTGGCGCCAAACTGCCGGGCCCACAGACACGGAGGCGCCGTTCAGCGTGGCCGTCGTCTGGGTAGCTTTGAGGATGCTGCGGTCTTGCTCGCGCACGGGCATAGGCGATATTACAGGCGACGGTGCGTCACGGCACAGAAATGCTAAATGGTGTGGCGCCTCGTTTGAGCTGTATCTATAGTTAATTAAATTATTGTACAGTTGATCGGTTCGCTTATAGACGTCAGATTTTTCCCCGCCACCAGCGTCCCGTCGACGCGCCCGCCATAAATGGGTAGTGCAAAGCGAGCCGCCCGCAAGCGAACATGCATATGCGCTCCTCTTTCCTTGGTCTTGCGGCGTGATTTCCTGAAAATCAAGTGCCTGGCAAGCTTCTTTCTTCAATCCAAGCTCGCTTCAGAAAACTCCCAAACCAAACTGCGCGTACAATAAAAAAGGTGTTTCAGTTGTTCAGGCGTACAGCAATTGGCAATTTAAATGCAAGCGAGCATCGCATGACATCGAGTTCGAGGCAAGCACTCCAACGTTGGTTCTGTAACGTCTCCATGCGTTGAACTTGGTCCCACACATGATGACATAGCGATGAAGTGCGGCATACACGAGCAATTTATCTATACGAAGCCTGCTTTATCCGGCAAGAATGACCACGTCGACTTTCGCCTTTGCAGTTGCATTCTCGATCGATCTCTCGCTTCCTGTGCGTTGAACTGTTTTATTACGCATGCTTGAATGTTCTGTTGACGGTTGTCGTCCATTTGTTTGATTGATTTGATTTATATGTGGGGTTTAACGTCCCAAAACCACCATATGATTATGAGAGACGCCGTAGTAGAGGGCTCCGGAAATTTCGACCACCTGGTGTTCTTTAACGTGCACCCAAATTTGAGCACACGGGCCTACAACATTTCCACCTCCATCGGAAATGCAGCCGCCGCAGCCGGAATTTGAACCCGCGACCAGCGGGTCAGCAGCCGAGTACCTTAGCCACTAGACCACCGCGGCGGGGTTGTCGTCCGTTTGTATATGCTGTAAATAGGGACACATGTGTGTCCACTTTCTCAGTGTGCAGCGAAAAGCTATCGCGAAGACCAACGACAAAAAAAAAAAAACCCTGATTGATGTTACAATCATTTTGCGATTTACCTGTACGACGTACGTGTTCGCATTTCCTAGTTAAACCCAGAACCTAGAGCCTTCAAAGCCCTCAGGCACAACACTGTGCAACTTCAGAAAATCGATTATTCCAGCGTGTGTGACATTTATCGCTCACGTCACCTGTCTAGAGCTGCACGGCACGCACCACGGTCATGGGCTCTGTTAAGCTTCATAATCAAAGTTACCACGCTTCTTTGTCAAATCTACTAAGAACAATAACAGGATACCTACTTTATCACACTTTGTCATGCGAACGGCTGTGGAAAACGCGAGTAATTCGCTCACCCAACACGTTTGCAACGGCCCGTCATCAAGCGTTTTTGCAGTTGCGCTTCGCTAAAGCTGCGGAAACCAGTACAACTGAAGTCCATTGCGTCCGTAGCAATTCACAACGCAACAGTATAGTGTCGACTGGGGTCTTTTTTTTTTTCGTACAGCGCGAAGCTGTTGCGTCTGCTCATGTTTTCGCCGTCGTCTGGCGAGTAAATCAGCAAGAACTTCACGGCGGTGCGGTGACGCGTCCGACTAGCGGAGAGATTATCGTAGCTCCTTTTTTTAGTGCTCGATTTGCAAAGACACCTAATCTTTAGCTCAATCGTTGCTTCCTACGTTGTAGTTGCAGCTGATTGCGCAGCAAACTGTGCAAGGGAGTCAAACTTTGCACTACTAACTAAAAACTGCGTTGAGAAGTGGCGCTGCTTGTCCACAAATTTCCAGAGTCTTACGTCGCTTTCAGCTCGCTGAACGTGGATGTTCGGATGAACGTTAGGTTTTTTACGCCCCAAAAGCTCGACATAATTACGAGAGACGCCGCTGTACATTGTTGCCAAAATATGGATCACCTGGGGCTCGTTACTGTGCACCTCACGCTAAGCAGACAAGAGTACAACATTTGGTCTCCACCCTGATGCTGCTATCGTGATCATGATTTGGTCTGGTGGCCTTCGGTTGAACAGTCAAGCGTCACGACACCAGAATTTGCATCCGCATGAGATTCTACATCAAACGCCAAAATCGACCGGCAGCGTCGGTGTCATAACGCGATTACGCCGCCATACCACGCCATTTTAGCGTTATTATTCACGTGAAGTCACCTTCAAATTTATTTTAGCAGCACTGCGGTTCTGAGTCAAAGCTTCCTCGTCCATTGGCGTAGCGCTGGTCACGAACTCTTGCGGCGTGGCGAGAGTGGTATTCATTATAAAGGCAGGGATGTTCCGCACTACGCCGACAAACTCCCATATCGAGACATGAAATTTCTTTAATTCGGGAATTTTTCCCTGCGTACGCTGAAAGGGTTTCCAGCGTACTTCCCTGTACATTGGTTGTAATATCCCCACGTTCCGTCACAAGCACACATTTATAAATGCATGCGTTAAACCCCACATATCAATCAATTAAACGCACGTGTTACGTATTTGTGAATATTCACACGAACATTATCGCCTGCACTCAAGCATGACTTCATTACCTTTTGTGCTGTAAGTACATCGCAACTAGTGGGGTTGGAGTCAATGCCAGGTGTGAACTTGAAGACGCTTCACATAAATATCAAACTGATCTAAGCTTACATGCTGCACTCATGCGCCTCAGCCGGTTGCACAAGCCAAAGCTATACTCCGATCGCCGTGAACCGGTCTGCATTGGTGAATTACACAAATGCGTATATTGCCAGCAATTCCGCGAAAATTCCCAAAGCTGTGCTTAGGGATGCTCGACAAGATAAAACCAACCAGTACAGTGGCTTTGCGAGCAAATGTATGTACAGGCAATCGACATTGAGTCAATACTGTCAAATGCAGCTCTTTACAACCTCGCGTGCGACTTGTGTACACATATAAGGTGCGTCAATAAAATAATAATAAACACGGCCAGCTACACTTCCCCAACACTCAAAACAGCGACGCGGATCACGACTTCGTTACGCTCACCCTAACCTATATTGGTGTGCCTGTGATTGGTTGACCCCTTCCACCAAGCCAATGCCACCAATAAAAAATTTTCAAGATGGCATTATCCATGCCTCGACACTACTCGACACTCTCCCTCGCAGCGCACCTCTCATTGGTTCACCCTTTCAAAGGAGTCTCCCTTACCTAACTCGATGCGGCGCAACCCTTTCTTCGCTACAGTGATGTTCCGTGCAGGGAATTTTTCCTTATTCGGAGCATTCTCAGCCATCATATTGATCGAAAGGAAAAAAAGGAAATGTTTGAAAAATTGACTGTAATGTCGCGAAAATTCCCTTTCTTTCTCTATTCCATGCGAATCTGGGCCGGTGTTGTCGGCATACAGGCGAGTGATGAAAAAAAGAAAAAAAAACGATTACGCAATTCCATGAAAATGTAAAAGGTATTATTACTTACGTGTCAGAAATATATTACATCGTCGGCTTGGCTAAGTTGGACCAATCATAAAGGCTGCACGAAATCAAGTGAGATGCCGATATTGATTGATTTGTGGGGTTTAACGTCCCAAAACCACCATATGATTATGAGAGACGCCGTAGTAGAGGGCTCCGGAAATTTCGACCACCTGGGGTTCTTTAACGTGCGCCCAAATCTGAGCACACGGGTCTCGACATTTCCGCCTCCATCGGAAATGCAGCCGCCGCAGCCGGGATTTGAACCCGCGACCTGCGGGTCTGCAGCCGAGTACCTTAGCCACTAGACCACCGCGGCGGGGCAAGTGAGATGCCGATAACTTGCAACGCCTCTAATCTTGGAGCCAGTGCAAGGCAGCATTAGGTGCAGTAAACCTCGACATGTGGGTGGGTGAGGAAGAGCCCATCGATTAAGAAGAAAAAGCCAGATTTCACCTTGGAGTCATCTTATATCCGTGTGCAGGGTTGGGGGGGGGGTGGAATTCAGGGAGTTCTTGATAGCCCCCTCCTTCCCCCTTTGGTAGGGCTGCGCGGGCCACCCCTTGCAAGTATTCCTCCTCGAGATTTAGCGTTCGAGAATCACATTTTAATTACTTGACCATTAAACAAAACACAATTCACTACTCTACTAGGCTGTTCCTCAAAGCCATACATGATGGTGTAAGGAGTTGTAGTTAAACAAACGCTGCACTGATTGTGCTAGTATTTGGGTTTGGTTGCTTAACCAGAACGACATATTTATTAAAAATATGCCACAGCGTTATCAAAAATTCAACTCAGTCTCCAACGTAAGTTTTTACCAATGACTATTCACTGCTGTTAGATCAATCTCGCTGGACCAGCGCCAAGGCTCATACGCATTTCATTTCGACCATGACTTTCATTTCTGCACAATTAAAAATAAAAAAAAACTGTATTTATGAAAGCCAATTGACCGTCATGACAGGATGTGCCCCCTGTCCTCTCGCTTGGGATCTTTCTGGATTTACACCACCAGGCGAATGCATAAGTTACCTGTGAGTTTATGGCCTAGCGCCTTTACTACCGCAATGGCGCAGTAGTAAATGCAGCAGAAATAAAAATGAGGTGCTATAAGAAGCGATGCTCGCAACTAACTGTTTTGGATCTGTGCCGTAAATCAACGAGAACGCTGTTTTAAGTGAATATGGTCACTCCATGGAGCGAAGTGGTTTGTTTATTCGCCTTCGACGAAACGCAAAGCGGTAAAGCATTATTTGCATATATTTGAGCTGTCCTGCAGCTGAAGGTATACTGGAAATAGCGTCAGATAACGTGACCACGCCCTCATGATCTAACTTGAGTTGCGGCTCAAGCTACACCCCAAATACCTAAAACGCGCCACATATAATAATAATAATAATAATAATAATAATAATAATAATAATAATAATAATAATAACAAGGATAATAATAACTCTTTTATTTTTCATTAAAAGGTTGAATGAGGCTGGTAGCACAAGCTGACAAGCAGCTTGACTAGCTCCAGGTTCCGAATGTACACTTAGGCGCGCCTGCAATGAACTGTGCTGCACACAATTAGGTCCCAAACGAGAAACAATTGTACAGCCACACATTAGTATACAGTGACGCTATAAAGCACTTCATATTCCTTCCCTCGTGGAAATGCAGGTGGGGTGTCTCTTCTGTGCTCACGGAGCCATCGATGGCCTCGAACACGGCGCCATGTTATCGCACGCGGCCTTCGTGCGATTGAGACGGCCGGCTCGTTTCTTCCGTGCTTCGTTCAGGTTCATCCGCAGCGCTGTAGCACTTTCACTAGAGCCTCGAGGAGCGTTCTCAGGCTCATTCTCAGCTCAGAGCACTAAACTCAGTTCCACAGGGGCTGCATTAGGGAACCGTGTTCACGCAGGAGGGGGTGGGGGAGGGGAATGTAGTCAACAAATGCCAGTGATCCATACCTTCCACTATCAAATAAATATAATTCACTTCTGGAGACTTTTCGGCGTCATGTTTTAAGAAACACATGTAGTCATGTGCAGAGTGACTGAAATTCAGGGTACCAAATCTGAAATATGGTGTTTCACAGTTATGTTTCAATACATTGTAACCTCAAGGGGTGACAAAAAGTAAGAAATGTACTTATTGTTGATGTCAGTAACATCTGTGCAGATCCCCCGAACAGAGCGTTGTCAATCGCAACGTGGGAGACAATATTGTGAGTTCCGCTTCATCATCATCGTTTCATCATCTTAATCTGGCTTCATATATGTTACAGTTAAAAACGTGATCCACATAAATTTATCTGGATCCGAACTGTTAATAAGTAGAACTAGATATATAAGTGAATGTTATGTGGAGCGTTCATTTTGTTTATGTTTATCGTTCTTTTCTGGAAAGAGGAGGAGGCAGTGTTGTGTGTAGCAGATATTATTCCGCTTACGTTCCAGTAAAATTTCAAGACGTTGCTGTTGTATATGCTTTGCTTGTGTCTTGTTGTACATAAAATGTGCTGCAGTGAATAGTGCATTGTCCAGCATAAGTATGGCGCTCTTCAGGTGAAGATGCCCTTGTCACATACACACATGGCTCATACAATTGCGGAAACCCAGACTTTACCTGCGACGCTACCTTACAGCAGCTGACACTTATGAAGTGATGAGAAGAATTTTTAGAGTTTTCATCGTACATTAAAAAATTTCCCTGTTCAACAAGCTGTAGGAATAATAAACGATGGAAGCAACGAATACATATTAGCGAAAAACCGAACTTGCAGGAACCTTTTGCAAGATTTTCTGCGCCGCTCAACCTTCTTTGTGCGGTTTCGGGACGTTACACCCCACATATCAGCCTTCTTTGTGAACCTTCTCTTGCTGTCACCAATTTCAGACGCATATTACAGCACACCATTGCCCTCTCTTGTGCTTGCCTCAGTTTACGCTGCTGCTTGATCATGATGCTCATTGAATGTCTCTTCTGTCTCCTGCAGTGCAATGAGGAAAATATTGCTGCTTCGAATGAAAAAAAACAGTATCTGAGAAGCCTGCAGCAAGTGACCACGCTTCTATAGCAACCCCTTCCCGTGTCCCGACGCCCTCCTTGAACCACGGTGTAAAAAAAAATAATTTTGGTGTAGACACTCCACCCGAGGGCGCGTCCACATAATGTTCCCCTCTTTCCTTCTCTCGGCCCCCATGTCGCAGCACCTCCCACGCAACCGCGGCCGGCGTGTGTACTATAGAAGACGAGCTGCGTGCGTAGCATCCGTAACAGCGTTGCACACGTGAGTAGCCTAATCCTTTTTTTGGGGGCTAAGCCCCTTAAAGCGGCACCAGTTTGTCCCTCGTAGTCGTAGTCGTAGTGTGTAACAAGTGTTACATTTTGACCTCCAAGGTGGTGCCGGTGAGAGATTTCTTCTGTGCGTTGTTGAACAACAAAAAATTCGCAGCGTGTGCGTTAACTAAAAGCCGAATGCTCCTGTCTCTCATTCCACATTAGCAGACATTGGCATGTACATTGAGCACTATCTGACGAGAAAGAATTGATACGTTATACTCGCTGGGCATAACCTCCCTGGTTTTAGAAAGGTTTAGCGAGCGTTGGGACGCAGTGCCATGAATACAGTGAACTAGTATATACCATGAACTCAAGGTGGTTAAAGGTGGGAGGTAGACCCGAAGCGCAAGGCGTAAGAAAGTGTGCGTAGGCTCCAATACCCGGCAAAAAAAAAAAGAATAGCTTCCAGTGTGCTGCCATATATAAACGAACGTAAAAACAAGCGGTGCTGCGTAAGTCATAATTTAGAAAGGCAAATCGTGAGCCTGCGCTACTTTCCTCGTACGATGAATGTTATGAGATTCATGCACTACGAAAGCACTGACGAATGCTAAACGCACGTAAAACAAGGTGAGTTTTAACTTTAATGGTCAGACGTTAACATTTAACTATCCAAAGTGGCTTGAGAAAATTTGATATGTGTACTCTGCGGGCTATAATCGAAAGCACGAGTTGCTACGTATTTTCACGAAAAACTTCGCATCTCACAAGAACGAATCAGATTTATCGTGCCACGGACGCTCCGGTATATTCACTGATGCACGAAACATACAAAGTGGTTTGTGTTCGTTTCTTGCTAACGCGTTCACACTGCGGCTAGCAGCGCCGAACAAGGCAGCGTGAGCGTACTGATCATCCATGAGATGACGCTCCTGAATTTCGCTAGGCATCGCGACAGTCTACGAACATTGCGAATTCAGTTACCCCGTCATCTCTAAGGGCCAAACCTCATAAGCGCGAAAATGCACGCGACAGCGACGAGGGACGCTATGAGCGACGAAACAGGGCGTTCGCGCGACGTGGCGCGTGCTCGTTTTCGCGCGATCGCTCGGTTCTCCAGATTCGGAAACCGTCGCTCATCACCCGGAAGTGCTGGGCTCAAGCAGCCAATAGCGAAATACCGGAAAAGACAAGGACTACATAGGTGCACGTGACCCTGCCCGAGTCACGTATGCGCAACAAGAAATAACGCAGTGTTTATTACGCATATGCATATAAAAAGTGCTGTAAGGCAATAATAAATACTTTCCGTTTCATTACACAACAATATATCATATTTTTAAATTGCATACCGCTCGCTACGCGGTTTTCTTGGTGCGAGTAGACGGCCTCATGCCAGCAACAGTTGAATTCGCTCGCCGAAGCCGTCGCGGGAACGAGGTTTGCCTGCGCTAGCGACTGATCGCGCGAAGACGATCTATCGCTTGTCGCTGTCGCGTGCCTTTTCGCGCTTATGAAGTTTGGCCTTAATACTGAGACGCGATCTTTTATTTGCACACCGGCACACACAGCAAGAAAGCGCGCCACGACTTCTTCAACGCGCCGTTCATTCCGTCAATTACGTCGCACGCACACTCGCGAGCAAGTTCATCACACACGCAATCGCGAAATGCATAGCGGACGATGCATCGTTGATTCTTTAACACTGATACACGATATCTTGATTGCCAAGCAGCGCACGCAGTAAGACAGCCCGCCCCGACCTCTGCAATGCGCGTTTTACGTTCATTCCGTTAATTGAAACGGCCAACGTAGCTCAAGCACTCACGCAATTCACCGTGGACGACACCATTCCCTCACGGAGAAGCGACAACTACAGGGGCGAATTTCTCCGCGAAATCTGGAGACAGTCTGGCAGCAAACCCCCAAACGTCTGGCGATTGGGGTAAAAGACGCCAAACGGAACGTTGTCCACTTATATTGCAAAATAAGGCATCCTGCACAGACATTTTAGCAAAGCGTACACTTGTTAGCCAGGAAAAAAAATAACCACATAGAGAGTTCCGGCCTCCCGCTTCGTAACACTAATCAAAATGAATGTTTCTTTACTCACCAATATAGAACCCGGCCTCCTGCTAGCGCAACGTTGTCGCGCCTTGCGGGCTTCTCTTTTCGTGCCACTTCGACGTCCGAAAAGCGCACTGTCCCGTTCGCACTTCCAGATCAACCGACACTCCTCATGAGACATCGCTCTCCAACCTTGAAGGGGGAGGAGGGTGCCGCGCCGGCGGCGCGCTCTCCCGCTTCCGGGGTTTTGGACACGTGAGTGCCATACTGGCGCCAAACTGCCGGGCCCACAGACACGGAGGCGCCGTTCAGCGTGGCCGTCGTCTGGGTAGCTTTGCGGATGCTGCGGTCTTGCTCGCGCACGGGCATAGGCGATATTACGGACGACGGTGCGTCACGGCACAGAAATGCTATATGGTGTAGCGCCTCGTTTGAGCTGTATCTATAGTTAATTGAATTATTGTACAGTTGATCGGTTCGCTTATAGACGTCAGATTTTTCCCCGCCACCAGCGTCCCGTCGACGCGCCCGCCATAAATGGGTAGTGCAAAGCGAGCCGCCTGCAAGCGAACATGCATATGCGCTCCTCTTTCCTTGGTCTTGCAGCGTGATTTCCTGAAAATCAAGTGCCTGGCAAGCTTCTTTCTTCAATCCAACCTCGCTTCAGAAAACTCCCAAACCAAACTGCGGGTACAATAAAAAAGGTGTTTCAGTTGTTCAGGCGTACAGCAATTGGCAATTTAAATGCAAGCGAGCATCGCATGACATCGAGTTCGAGGCAAGCACTCCAACGTTCGTTCTGTAACGTCTCCATGCGTTGAACTTGGTCCCACACATGATGACCTAGCGATGAAGTGCGGCATACACGAGCAATTTATCTATACGAAGCCTGCTTTATCCGGCAAGAATGACCACGTCGACTTTCGCCTTTGCAGTTGCATTATCGATCGATCTCTCGCTTCCTGTGCGTTGAACTGTTTTATTACGCATGCTTGAATGTTCTGTTGACGGTTGTCGTCCGTTTGTTTGATTGATTTGATTTATATGTGGGGTTTAACGTCCCAAAACCACCATAAGATTATGAGAGACGCCGTAGTAGAGGGCTCCGGAAATTTCGACCACCTGGTGTTCTTTAACGTGCACCCAAATTTGAGCACACGGGTCTACAACATTTCCGCCTCCATCGGAAATGCAGCCGCCGCAGCCAGAATTTGAACCCGCGACCAGCGGGTCAGCAGCCGAGTACCTTAGCCACTAGACCACCGCGGCGGGGTTGTCGTCCGTTTGTATATGCTGTAAATTGGGACACATGTGTGTCCACTTTCTCAGTGTGCAGCGAAAAGCCATCGCGAAGACCAACGGCAAAAAAAAAAAAAACCCTGATTGATGTTACAATCATTTTGCGATTTACCTCTACGACGTACGTGTTCGCACTTCCTAGTTAAACCCACAACCTAGAGCCTTCAAAGCCCTCAGGCACAACACTGTGCAACTTCAGATAATCGATTATTCCAGCGTGTGTGACATATATCGCTCACGTCACCTGTCTAGAGCTGCACGGCACGCACCGCGGTCATGGGCTCTGTTAAGCTTCATAATCAAAGTTACCACGCGTCTCTGTCAAATCTACTAAGAACAATAACAGGATACCAACTTTCTCACACTTTGTCATGCGAACGGCTGTGGAGAACGCGAGTAATTAGGTCACCCAACACGTTCGCAACGGCCCGTCATCAAGCGTTTTTGCAGTTGCGCTTCGCTAAAGCTGCGGAAACCAGTACAACTGAAGTCCATTGCGTCCGTAGCAATTCACAACGCAACAGTATAGTGTCGACTGGGGTCTTTTTTTTTTTTTTCGTACAGCGCGAAGCTGTTGCGTCTGCTCATGTTTTCGCCGTCGTCTGGCGAGTAAATCAGCAAGAACTTCACGGCGGTGCGGTGACGCGTCCGACTAGCGGAGAGATTATCGTAGCTCCTTTTCTTAGTGCTCAATTTGCAAAGACACCTAATCTTTAGCTCAATCGTTGCTTCCTACGTTGTAGTTGCAGCTGATTGCGCAGCAAACTGTGCAAGAGAGTCAAACTATGCACTACTAAAAACTGTGTTGAGAAGTGGCGCTGCTTGTCCACAAATTTCCAGAGTCTTACGTCGCTTTCAGCTCGCTGAACGTGGATGTTCGGATGAACGTTAGGTTTTTTACGCCCCAAAAGCTCGACATAATTACGAGAGACGCCGCTGTACCTTGTTGCCAAAATATGGATCACCTGGGGCTCGTTACTGTGCACCTCACGCTAAGCAGACAAGAGTACAACATTTGGTCTCCACCCTGATGCTGCTATCGTGATCATGATTTGGTCTGGTGGCCTTCGGTTGAACAGTCAAGCGTCACGACACCAGAATTTGCATCCGCATGAGATTCTACATCAAACGCGAAAATCGACCGGCAGCGTCGGTGTCATAACGCGATTACGCCGCCATACCACGCCATTTTAGCGTTATTATTCACATGAAGTCACCTTCAAATTTATTTTAGCAGCACTGCGGTTCTGAGTCAAAGCTTCCTCGTCCATTGGCGTAGCGCTGGTCACGAACTCTTGCGGCGTGGCGAGAGTGGTATTCATTATAAAGGCAGGGATGTTCCGCACTACGCCGACAAACTCCCATATCGAGACATGAAATTTCTTTAATTCGGGAATTTTTCCCTGCGTACGCTGAAAGGGTTTCCAGCGTACTTCCCTGTACAATAGTTGTAATATCCCCACGTTCCGTCACAAGCACACATTTATAAATGCATGCGTTAAACCTCACATATCAATCAATTAAACGCACGTGTTACGTATTTGTGAATATTCACACGAACATTATCGCCTGCACTCAAGCATGACTTTGTTACCTTTTGTGCTGTAAGTACATCGCAACTAGAGGGGTTGGAGTCAATGCCAGGTGTGAACTTGAAGACGCTTCACATAAATATCAAACTGATCTAAGCTTACATGCTGCACTCATGCGCCTCAGCCGGTTGCACAAGCCAAGCTATACTCCGATCGCCGTGAACCGGTCTGCATTGGTGAATTACACAAATGCGTATATTGCCTGCAATTCCGCGAAAATTCCCAAAGCTGAGCTTAGGGATGCTCGACAAGATAAAACCAACCAATACAGTGGCTTTGCGAGCAAATGTATGTACAGGCAATCGACATTGAGTCAATACTGTCAAATGCAGCTCCTTTACAACCTCGCGTGCGGCTTGTGTACACATATAAGGTGCGTCAATAAAAATAATAATAAACACGGCCAGCTACACTTCCCCAACACTCAAAACAGCGACGCGGATCACGACTTCATTACGCTCACCCTCACCTATATTGGTGTGCCTGTGATTGGTTGACCCCTTCCACCAAGCCAATGCCACCAATAAAAAATTTTCAAGATGGCATTATCCATGCCTCGACACTACTCGACACTCTCCCTCGCAGCGCACCTCTCATTGGTTCACCCTTTCAAAGGAGTCTCCCTTACCTAACTCGATGCGGCGCAACCCTTTCTTCGCTACAGTGATGTTCCGTGCAGGGAATTTTTCCTTATTCGGAGCATTCTCAGCCATCATATTGAACGAAAGGAAAAAAGGAAATGTTTGAAAAATTGACTGTGATGTCGCGAAAATTCTCTTTCTTTTTCTCTTTCTTTTTCCCTTTATTCAATGCGAACCTGGGCCGGTGTTGTCGGCATACAGGCGAGTGATGAAAAAAAAAAAAAACGGTTACGCAATTCCATGAAAATGTAAAAGGTATTATTACTTACGTGTCAGAAATATATTACGTCGTCGGCTTGGCTAAGTTGGACCAATCATAAAGGCTGCACGAAATCAAGTGAGATGCCGATAACTTGCAACGCCTCTAATCTTGGAGCCAGTGCAAGGCAGCATTAGTTGCAGTAAACCTCGACATGTGGGTGGGTGAGGAAGAGCCCATCGATTAAGAAGAAAAAGCCAGATTTCCCCTTGGAGTCATCTTATATCCGTGTGCAGGGTTGGGGGGGGTGGAATTCAGGGAGTTCTTGATAGCCCCCTCCTTCCCCCTTTGGTAGGGCTGCGCGGGCCACCCCTTGCAAGTATTCCTCCTCGAGATTTAGCGTTCGAGAATCACATTTTAATTACTTGACCATTAAACAAAACACAATTCACTACTCTACTAGGCTGTTCCTCAAAGCCATACATGATGGTGTAAGGAGTTGTAGTTAAACAAACGCTGCACTGATTGTGCTAGTATTTGGGTTTGGTTGCTTAACCAGAACGACATATTTATTAAAAATATGCCACAGCGTTATCAAAAATTCAACTCAGTCTCCAACGTAAGTTTTTACCAATGACTATTCACTGCTGTTAGATCAATCTCGCTGGACCAGCGCCAACGCTCATACGCATTTCATTTAATTTTGACCATGACTTTCATTTCTGCACAATTAAAAATAAAACAAAACTGTATTTATGAAAGCAAATTCACCGTCATGACAGGATGTGCCCCCTGTCCCCTCGCTTAGGATCTTTCTGGATTTACACCACCGGGCGTATGCATAAGTTACCCTGTGAGTTTATGACCTAGTGCCTTTACTACCGCAATGGCGCAGTAGTAATTGCAGCAGAAATAAAAATGAGGTGCTATAAGAAGCGATGCTCGCAACTAACTGTTTTGGATCTGTGCCGTAAATCAACGAGAACGCTGTTTTAAGTGAATATGGTCACTCCATGGAGCGAAGTGGTTTGTTTATTCGCATTCGACGAAACGCAAAGCGGTAAAGCATTATTTGCATATATTTGAGCTGTCCTGCAGCTGAAGGTAGTGGAAATAGCGTCAGATAACGTGACCACGCCCTCATGATCTAACTTGAGTTGCGTCAAGCTTCACCCAAAATACCTAAAACGCGCCACATATAATAATAATAATACTTATAATAATAATAATAATAATAATAATAATAATAATAATAATAATAATAATAATAATAATAATATTATTATTATAATAAATCTTTTATTTTTCATTAAAAGGTTGAATGAGGCTGGTAGCACAAGCTGACAAGCAGCTTGACTAGCTCCAGGTTCCGAATGTACACTTAGGCGCGCCTGCAATGAACTGTGCTGCACACAATTAGGTCCCAAACGAGAAACAATTGTACAGCCACACATTAGTATACAGTGACGCTATAAAGCACTTCATATTCCTTCCCTCGTGGAAATGCAGGTGGGGTGTCTCTTCTGTGCTCACGGAGCCATCGATGGCCTCGAACACGGCGCCATGTTATCGCACGCGGCCTTCGTGCGATTGAGACGGCCGGCTCGTTTCTTCCGTGCTTCGTTCAGGTTCATCCGCAGCGCTGTAGCACTTTCACTAGAGCCTCGAGGAGCGTTCTCAGGCTCATTCTCAGCTCAGAGCACTAAACTCAGTTCCACGGGGGCTGCATTAGGGAACCGTGTCCACGCAGGAGGGGGTGGGGGAGGGGAATGTAGTCAACAAATGCCAGTGATCCATACCTTCCACTATCAAATAAATATAATTCACTTCTGGAGACTTTTCGGCGTCATGTTTTAAGAAACACATGTAGTTATGTGCAGAGTGACTGAAATTCAGGGTACCAAATCTGAAATATGGTGTTTCACAGTTATGTTTCAATACATTGTAACCTCAAGGGGTGACAAAAAGTAAGAACTGTACTTATTGTTGATGTCAGTAACATCTGTGCAGATCTCCCGAACAGAGCGTTGTCAATCGCAACGTGGGAGACAATATTGTGAGTTCCGTTTCATCATCATCGTTTCATCATCTTAATCTGGCTCCATATATGTTACAGTTAAAAACGTGATCCACATAAATTTATCTGGATCCGAACTGTTAATAAGTAGAACTAGATATATAAGTGAATGTTATGTGGAGCGTTCATTTTGTTTATGTTTATCGTTCTTTTCTGGAAAGAGGAGGAGGCAGTGTTGTGTGTAGCAGTTATTATTCCGCTTACGTTCCAGTAAAATTTCAAGACGTTGCTGTTGTATATGTTTTGCTTGTGTCTTGTTGTACATAAAATGTGCTGCAGTGAATAGTGCATTGTCCAGCATAAGTATGGCGCTCTTTAGGTGAAGATGCCCTTGTCACATACACACATGGCTCATACAATTGCGGAAACCCAGACTTTACCTGCGACGCTACCTTACAGCAGCTGACACTTATGAAGTGATGAGAAGAATTTTTAGAGTTCTCATCGTACATTAAAAAATTTTCCTGTTCAACAAGCTGTAGGAATAATAAACGATGGAAGCAACGAATACATATTAGCGAAAAACCGAACTTGCAGGAACCTTTTGCAAGATTTTCTGCGCCGCTCAACCTTCTTTGTGCGGTTTCGGGACGTTACACCCCACATATCAGCCTTCTTTGTGAACCTTCTCTTGCTGTCACCAATTTCAGACGCATATTACAGCACACCATTGCCCTCTCTTGTGCTTGCCTCAGTTTACGCTGCTGCTTGATCATGATGCTCATTGAATGTCTCTTCTGTCTCCTGCAGTGCAATGAGGAAAATATTGCTGCTTCGAATGAAAAAAAAAGTATCTGAGAAGCCTGCAGCAAGTGACCACGCTTCTAGCAACCCCTTCCCGTGTCCCGACGCCCTCCTTGAACCACGGTGTAAAAAAAATAATTTTGGTGTAGACACTCCACCCGAGGGCGCGTCCACATAATGTTCCCCTCTTTCCTTCTCTCGGCCCCCATGTCGCAGCACCTCCCACGCAACCGCGGCCGGCGTGTGTACTATAGAAGACGAGCTGCGTGCGTAGCATCCGTAACGGCGTTGCACACGTGAGTAGCCTAATCCTTTTTTTAGGGGCGAAGCCCCTTAAAGTGGCACCAGTTTGTCCCTCGTAGTCGTAGTCGTAGTCGTAGTGTGTAACAAGTGTTACATTTTGACCTCCAAGGTGGTGCCGGTGAGAGATTTCTTCTGTGCGTTATTGAACAATAAAAAATTCGCAGCGTGTGCGGTAACTAAAAGCCGAATGCTCCTTTCTCTCATTCCACATTAGCAGACATTGGCATGTACATTGAGCACTATCTGACGAGAAAGGGTTGCTACGTTATACTCGCTGGGCATAACCTCCCTGGTTTTAGAAAGGTTTAGCGAGCGTTAGGACGCAGTGCCATGAATACAGTGAACTAGTATATACCATGAACTCGAGGTGGTTAAAGGTGGGAGGTAGACCCGAAGCGCAAGGCGTAAGAAAGTGTGCGTGTGCCACCTCTCGTTTAGTTCTTGGAATGTCCACTGGATGGTGGTGCTTCTATGTGGGGAATATATGATGAAAATATGCGAGATGGTGGGACTTGGAGTGTTGAATAGATGGACGAACGGACACAGAGACCGATGCATGGATGGACGCATGAACGTACGCAGGGGCGGATGCATGGCGAACGCAGGGACGGCCGCACGAATAGACGCACGCACGGACGGGCGGATGGACGCATGGGTGGTCACACAGACGGACGCATGGACGAAAGGAAGCAAGAACGAATGGACGGACGAATGCTTTGCCCCACTCTCCATCATTCACTTCGTGGATATGGCGCCAATTTTTTTTTTCTTACACCATGCAGCCGATTCCAGCGTTCACCGCACATCGCATTTTTTGGCCGCGAGCACGGTCGCAAGAAACGTGTATGCGTTCCTTGCTCTAGTTGCTAGCGTGCACGGTTAAAAAATGCAATGAGGCAAAAAAACGAAGAAAAACGCGCGTTCACCTCGTCGCCATAGGTTTCTTAAGTCCCATGTCGCAGCGTCCCCACGAAACTGCGGTCGGCGCATGTAATAAAGGCGAACATTATCTGGACGCGCTCTCCTTCGCGGGGGGGGGGGGGGGGGGAGTGTCAACACCTAAATTATTTTTCTTACGCCGTGCTTGATCGGAAGGTGAGAATGTAATTTTTCAGAGTCCTTGTTCAAACTTTGCCTGACAACTGAAATGTTGTCAGGCAATAACCTATAACACTAGTGACAAGGCATTGCTATACCAAGCAATGTTCAAGGACCTCTTCTATAGAGAAAGTGCTAGGTGACCGTATTACCCTTATAAGCAATCACCTGCTCCTTCTTGCACCGGTAAACCCTTTTTCGGCAGGTAAAATTACATACAGGTATTGAGGGTTGCACTGACTGACGGTTGAAGCATTTTTGTCTACTGACTGCAGCTGTGCCAGACATAGATTATTTGGAATGCCTGTGCTGCTGCGCAATTTGGAAGGTACACTTGCCTCCCAAAATTTGTGATTCTCAAATAAAAACGTTTTTTGTTCGTGATCTTCCTGTGCTGTACCCCATCATGATTTCCTTAAGCTATAGCTTCCAGACAGGAGAATTTTGTATTGTTTCATTGGCGAGATGCTTACCATCTCTTCAACTGTGCTATCAATTTTTATTTATGGTTATACATTTTCTGCAGTTGGGTGTTAGGCACTTAGCCATTTGAATTGTTAACGTGAGGCATTTTTTCATGAACGTTACTCGTGTGTGGCTTGTCACAAGCACACAAACATAGCTTATTTTACAATCTTTGCTTTGCTAATGTGTAAAATACCTCATTTTCACTTTTCTTTTCTGATGGGAAATTGAGGGTAAGGTCACAGATCCTTCTTGTCAGGACCTTGGAGAATTAAAAATGCTCTTCGCAAGTGCAGAGAGCCGCAGCTCGAACGCACAAGATGATTTGCTTTCATACTTCCTAAATCGTGACGTGGTAAGATTCACTCTTGTTTTTCAAATCGTGCGTGTCTGCTCTGTAAAGTTAAGAGTTTCATTTCGTAAGCTTTGATTTATGTTTATTCAGCAGAGCTTTGCAGCATTTATTATTTAAAAAAGTGAATGGCCATTTATCATAGTGGCTTGTACCTTCAAAACTAGTGATAAGGCATTGCTATACCAATCAATGTTCAAAGATCTCTTCTTAGTATAGACAAATATAAAGTGAACTCAGATGCTTGAGCAGTTGGGAATCTGAATTTCATTCGTCATATCACTCAGCAAAATCGATTTAAAGCTATCCTTGGGCCTGTTTTTGTTTTCAGAGGGCCACAAACGTTCATACAATGTGCATTTCTTACAGCTTGCCGTTGAAGCAGAAAAAAAGATTGGAGATACAATTGAGGCCATGAAGGCCAATCTGAGCAAAAGGCAAGAGATTTTGGACCAGAGAAGTCTCATGAGAACTGAAGAATTTGTTCTACACAAGACGGCCGATCCTGCAGTTGTCACTACAGTAAGGCGACACTGTCTGATCTTTTGAATAGAAAAGTACTGATATGAAATATGACGGCTGTAGTTCTGCACACAAAATAACGAAAAAAGTATGGAAAGGTCGATTTTAAACCAGCGTTTTGTAATAAGGTTTACCTGTATGATGTGTTAAGCATCATACTGGAAAGCACATAGTGGCGTAAGGCACACATTTGTTTGTTTTCGGAAGGAGTTTTAAGTATGAAGTGCACAAAGATAAATATGTTGCGTGGAAACTGAAAATACCCCCAGACAACGAAAGCTGATTGATGTTCAGGTTTTTCAACCAGAAAAGCATAATGATTTTTGAAAGAATAAAGCAGCGATGCCATTAACACTAAGTAAACGTTGATGTACCATGCTCGTAAAATTCTTGTGCTCACTAGCACCTTTTGCTGTGTTGACAAAAAGAAAACCAAGGAATCATAGTGAAATCAATCAGTTTCGTAAAAAGAATATCCCCGCAGACACCTCGAGTTAAAGCCATTGCTTAGTTAAAGTTTTCTGCTTCTCTTTCCCTTAAACGCACTAGAACATGGCAACAAGTCTTCACCGGGTATTTTGAAAGAGAATTGCAGCTTCAAGATCTCCGACAAGGAAAACATTGTGGCATTACCACCCGCATCATCACCTGAGAAGGCAGCCATCCTCCCGCTGAACGTGTATTTTATTTTAAACCTGCCATACTTCTATGCTTTTCGGTGATTTTCGGGACTTGTGAAAATAGTTGTTGTAAAGGGTGAGCCATTTGACTATTGACCATTTTATGTTATTCAAGTTAGTCTCTGTTGAAAAGCCTAAATAAGTCCAGCCCAATAAAAAATTACTGAATGTTCAGCTGTAACACAAAAGTTGTGTCTTATTTTACAATTTTTTCACCACTAAGGCAAAGTGCTGGCCATAGGTTTCAAGGCTCGTTTTTTTTGTTCAAGATATCACTAGCATTGTTCAAGGCTGCATTTGGTTATTCAAAGATTTCTCATTTGTTTTGCAGTCTCGTATATTTTGCTGTTCTCTTGTTTACCATTTAAAATGTGTAACATGTTTCAGATATATTTGTGGCATTATGCTTGATTAACCTTATAGACTAGCTTTCATTATAGTGTTTGGGGTGAATTGTATTGAACTACACAACTGTGGGTCGAGTAACCCGCCAGGAGTAAAAGGCTTTTTGAGGGACTAATAAAGTGTTTTGGTAACAATCAGCTTTGCATAATATGTGCAACTGTGATCGGCCAACTAGGGATGCGAGATGTGAGAGCACGGTACTTGGAGTGTTCACTAGATGGACGCACAGACGGACAGATGGACACACAGACTAGAAGACGGACGGATGGACGGACGCATGGACACATGGACGGAAAGGAGCAGGGACATATGCATGGACGCATGGATGGACGCATGGACAGATGGACGGACGAAAAGAAACGAATGGACGTACGGATAAATGGACGGGCTGACGGACGCTTCGCCCCATTCATGATAATTTACTCCGTATATGCTTTAATTTTTATTCTCATCGGCCCACCTAACATTCTGTCTCCCCTATTCGCGTTTGCCTTCCCTGGGAATCCAGTCAGTTACCGTTAATGACCAGCGGTTATCCTGCTTACGTGCTACGTGCCCGGCCCATATCAAGTTCTTCATCTTGATTTCAGCTTTGATGTCCTTAACCCTGGTTTATTCTCTGACATACTTTGTTATTGTTTTCTTCTTGTCACTGAGGGTAACACCTATAATTTTCTTTTCCAACGTTCTCTGCGTCGTCCTCAATTTAAGCTTAACCCTCTTTGTAAGTCTCCAGGTTTCTGCTCCGTAGGTGAGTAATGGCATGATACAGCTGTTTTAGGCGTTTCTCTTCAGGATTGGTGGCACTTCTCTATTCACGATTTGCGAATGCTTCCCAAATGTGATCCACGCCATCGTTATTCTGGTCATTTCACTCTCATGGTTCGGCTCCGTGGTTACTACCTGTTCTAAGTAGATCTACATATTTCTCTACAACTACCAGCGTCTCTTTACCTATCGCAAGGAGGCGATCGGACGCGTCTGCACCGAGCTCCGGAGTTTTCCGATGTTTCAGTAGGAAGACGTGCCTTAGCTCAAGATTTCTTGTACGAATGGTTTCTGCAAATCATACCGGTCCCGAGGATACAACTTTCCGACCGATATTGGTCACAATTTTCAAGTAAGCTTTTCATCTTTTCACGCCACGCCGGCAAGATCCGCCACTGGACGCCTAAGCCTAGCGACGCTACACCGGACGCCGCTGTCGCGGCCGCTGGGACACTAGCCGACATGGAAATCGAGGTCGACGGCGTCGAAATCTCTCTCGAAGAATGGTCAGACGATTCCTGGACACCACCTCAAGGTTTCCGAGCCCAGGCGAAACGTCACCAGGCACTTAAGCAACAAGCCCAAATGAACGACGCGCAAGTAAGCAAAGCCCTCAAAACTCCACCAACCCCCCGGCCGCCGCCGGAACTGAAACGCCATCCCTTGCCAAGACTGCCGTCGCACACGTACCACATCGTGGGACGCCCCAAGACACCCATTGACCTCACGCGCACATCACCCGGAGACTTGCAGAGAGCACTGCTTAAAGCGGCATCTCTGTGTGACCTGGACCCAGCCAAGCGTGATCAACTACGCATACACCCAAGGAATAACACTTTCACCGTTAGTGTGGCAACCACCGACCGAGCAATCGCGTACCAACGCATCACATCAATCCTCCTCGGAGAAGACCGGCAGATTGAGCTACACATGTACGCCCCGCCACCAGACGACGCGATACGAGGCATTTCTTTCTACGCCCACACGTTCCCCACCGATGATGAGACGCTGAAGGACCTTCAAGACAGCAACCCTGACTACCAAATAGTAGGTGGCAGACGCATGGGAAAAACGAAGAATTTACTTATAACGCTGCTCGGGGACCACCTACCTAGATGGCTTCTACACCGTGGAGGTCTCATTCGAGTATACCCTTTCCATCCCAAAGTAGACGCATGCTTCAACTGCCGGAAGACCGGGCACCGCTCCGATGTGTGCCCTCAACCTAGGCGCCGACGCTGCCCGCGTTGCGGAGAAGACCACGAGCCACCGCCGCAAGGAACGCCACCAACATGCCAAGCACGCTGTATTGTCTGTCAAGGAGGACACATGACGAACAGCTCAAGATGCGAGTACCGCTTCGCCAAAAAGTCTGAACCACTTAACGCAGCACAAGCAGGAAAGACGCTACAAACCGAGTCACCAGCGACGCAGCAAACCTCAAATGACGATAGCCCGCCTGCCTTGGACGAGCGTAACTACCCCAGTTTCGGGACATCACAAACGCCGACGAAACGCGACAGCCGATCGAAGTCACGATCTCGCCAGGGTCAAGCAGCCTCCCACTCTAGGTCCAAATCAAGAACCCGATCATCAAGTCGCATCCCACATGCTGATATATCCAAAGCACCACCAAGCAACCCTAGTGTGGCATGGGCGCAAAGCGCAGCGTCTCCGCTGCCATCATCTCCCCCGCAGCCATCGAAATCGTGCGCCTCAACGCATGACCCGCTCGTCAAGGAACTTACGCAAACAATCAATGCGTTAAAATCCCAAATGGCGACGCAACAAGCTCAGATCGAAGTGCTCCTTGCGCAGAACCGCTCCCTAGAAAGTAAACTGGCAAAGGCCAGCCAGTCCGTGCATAATTCAACTCAACAGCCCCAACCAGCCGCAGCAGCCAAACGCAAAGCAACGACTTCCACGGAAACGCTGCAATCCGAAGAGGACATGACGGCGCGAATTATTGAAATGGTCAACGCATCCGTTGCTGAAGCCCTCCGCACGACAGTCCAAACCACGGTCGTCAACGCCGTTCGTGCCGCCGTAACAGAAGCCTTCGCAACCGTAGACTCACGCCTAACGAACATAGAGACACGGTTCTCAAACATGGAAGCCACCGTAAACAACACCGTTGCCGGATTAGAAGCACTCAGAACTGCCACAGACACCAGTTTTGCAGTAATCAAACAAAGCATGGCCAGAGCACCAGCTATCACACGCAACCGAGTGACCTCTCACTCTTCCACCCAGCACAGCGAACCCACGACGGCCTCAAGTAATGCTCCAGCTGATGCATCATGGCCAGCACCCACTTGACTATATGGCAGTGGAACTGCAGGGGCTTTCGTAAAAAGAAAGCCCACCTGCAGCTACTCGTACAAGAAACACAACTGCCCAATTGCCAAACGCCTCCAGACGTCATCGCACTACAAGAAACAATGGCTTCTGTCTCACTCCCTGGTTACATCGCTTTCCAACAATTCACCGACTCGCACAACCAAGAAGCCCCAAGTACAGGCACGCTCGTCCACAAGAGCCTCACGGCGAAACAACACGACTTAGAATTCTCGGACATTCCACACACGGTCGTTGAAATTCTTCCGCGAAAACGCTCGCACCAATCAGTCTTCATCCTCAACGTATATTGCGCACCCCGGGCACGCGCCGACGACTTCAACCTGCTCTTCCAGAAAACCACATCGCTTTCTCGAGGCGCACAACTGCTTATACTGGGCGATTTCAACGCCAGGCACCCTGACTGGGGCTACCTGCAGGCGAACAAACGAGGCAAGAAGCTATGGCAACTCGGTCAGGACCTCCGGCTCACTCTACTAAATGACCTGCAGCAGTCACCAACCCGCATAGGAAACAGCGTGTGTAGGGACACGTCACCCGATCTCACATACTGCAAGAATATTGCGCAGGCCAGATGGGAGAACACCTGTCAACTCGCTGGTAGTGACCACTACATCATTGCCATCCAGGTACAGACGTCCGCTGGCAAGAGAGTACACAAAGCCCTCGCTCAAATCACGGAGTGGCCAAAATTTAGAGACGTCCGTGAAAGTGAAGCCCCAGAACGCATAACAAACCTCAAGGAATGGACAGCCTCCCTAAACGACCACGTGCGACGCACAACGCGCGAAAGTAAAGCAGCAGAGGAAACGCCTGCCACAGACTCTCGTCTTCTCCACATGTGGGACGCACACGCAAGCCTGCTGCGCAGATGGCAGAAGCAGCGCTACAATAAGAAATTGCGTCGCCGCATACAGGCCCTCTCTGAAGAAATTGAGCGACACAGTACCTACCTCGCCCGCCAACAATGGGGCCAGCTGTGCAGCGGACTCAACGGACAGCTAGGCAACAAGCAGACGTGGCACCTGTTACGCCACTTACTGGATCCCGACGACTCGAAAACAGCCGCACGGCACAGACTTAAGCGACTTGTCCACCAACACCCCGGATCAGACGAAGATCTACTAATTGAACTGGCGGACAAATACATCAACCAAGCCCATCAACCAGCGACACCGCTACCACCCTATGAAGGTAAACCAAATCCAACTCTTGATGCCGACATCACAGAAGCCGAAGTGTATGCAGCCATTCTAAAGCTTCGCACAACTTCGGCACCAGGTCCAGACGGCGTCTCGAACAAAACAATCCGCAACCTAGACGCAAGGTCAGTAACTGCCCTTACTGAATATTTCAATGACTGCTGGCATGCCGGAAATATACCAGAAGAATGGAAGCACGCGAAAATAGTGTTTATACCAAAGCCCGGAAAAAAGGCAGACTTATCAAATCTTCGCCCCATCTCGTTAACTTCATGCCTTGGCAAACTATTTGAGCACGTGGTCTTGGCTCGGCTAGAAACACTTGCAGAAGAGCAAGACCTTTTCCCTCCAACCATGCTCGGTTTTCGCGCCCACTTATCTACTCAAGACGCCCTCGTACAAATCTACCACGATTTGTTGAAAGACCCCGTACGTGCGGGCACGCGAGCAATGCTAGGCATAGACCTACGCAAGGCGTTCGATAACGTGACACATGAAGCGATAGCCCAGCACTTGGCTTCAACAAACCCTGGGGAACGTATTTACAACTACGTGTGCTCTTTCCTACAAGGCCGTACTGTGGAACTTTCCCTGATTGACAGCAACGCCACGAAGAGACTTGCCCTATCCAACAAAGGCACGCCACAGGGAGCTGTTCTTTCACCTTTCCTCTTCAACCTTGTAATGAGCCAACTCCCACAGTTACTAGACTGCATACCCAATATCCGACACACCCTATACGCGGACGACGTGACGGTATGGACCACTACTGGCTCCGACGGACAGATCGAGGAGGCACTGCAACGTGCCGTGGACACAGTGGCCGGATACGTCGCGTGTGCAGGTCTCGAATGCTCAGTGGAGAAATCTGAACTCCTCCTTCTTCGTCCTCCTGACTACCGTAAGGTTAAACACCCGCCACTACCAACCATCACTCTCAGAATGGCCGGATCCGAAATACCGATAGTGCAGCACATGCGGGTACTCGGCCTTTACGTACAAGCCGGCAGGGGCAATACCGTCGCACTAGAGAGGCTTGCGGTCACCGTCACTCAGACTGCCCGTCTGTTAGGAAGAATCTCTGCGCGGAAACACGGCATGAAAGAAAAGGAACTTCTCCAGCTGTTAAACGCCTTCGTAACCACAAGAATAACTTATGCCTTACCGTACCTACGACTCCTCCAGGCTGAAAAAGAAAAAGTAGACAGACTTATTCGCACAGTCCACAAGATCGCTTTGGGCCTCTCCCGCACCACATCGACCATGCACCTCCTCAGCCTTGGAATTCACAATACAATAGATGAACTTATCGAGGCTCACCGAACTGCACAAATTGAACGATTGCGTGGTAGTAAAACCGGAAGATGGATACTTCAACGTATCGGAATTCCCTCGTCACCAAGCGGACAAGACTTGATCTCGCTACCGCCTCTCCTCAGACAGCGCTTCATTGTGCAGCCGTTGCCGAAAAACATGCTGGCCGGCATTCATGACGGTAGACGATCAGCCCGCGCCAGAAACCTTCACAATACCTATGGTACGAACACAAAAGTGGCTCACGTCAACGCGGCAAGCTACCCAACCCCCAAACAAGCCTTTGCAATCAACGTCTCGTCGAAACGTACCCCAGTCGATATAGAGCCTACCACGAGGTGCGCCGGCTCCATACGCACACAAGACCCAACCGAGGCCGAAGAAGCTGCCATAGCACTCGCCGCAATGGCCGGTTTTGAAACAATTATCAGTGACTCCAAATCTGCTATCATCCGATTTGCCCGGGGCACTGTTTCCCCAACCACGGCGCGCATCCTCCGTCCTCTGCCCCGAGCGGCACGCAACGCCTCAGGCGACACTACTGCCAGCAGCACCGACGATGACGATCCTCGTTTAATCCAACTCATCTGGGTCCCAGCGCACGCAGGAAACCCGGGTAACGAAGCCGCCCACAGACAAGCTCGAGGACTCGTATGCCGAGCGGTGGGCCAGACTTCGGACCACGATATCGAAGCAACTGAAGCACTCATCACCTTTCACGACATCACACAGTACTACAAGCTATCAAGGCAAACCAGACCACCCCCGCACCCGGAACTAAACAAAGCTCAACAAATCACTTGGCGGCGGCTTCAAACGAACTCATTCCCTTCCCCGTACATATACAGGCACATATACCCTGCCTTATTCACATCTACGTGCACCCTTTGCAAGACCCAGACCGCAACCTTGGATCACATCATCTGGGGATGCAGCAAGGACCCTCCCCCACCAAACCTCCTAGGACAGTCACCTTCAAGTGAGGCCTGGGAGAGAATCCTCACGACCACAAGCCTGGACACCCAGCTCCGGGCCATCAAACGCGCTGACGAGGTGGCGACCAGGCATGGCCTGACAGCCCTCGCCACTTAGGAAACCGTCAGCTGCCTTAATAAAGTTGTTTACTACTTTACCTATCGCAAAGTGCTGTTTCTTGCCGAGACTGTTGCAGATTACTTTAGTCTTGTGTATACTTATTTTCAGACCTAATATTCTGCTCTACGTTTCCAGGTCAGTAATCATGAGCTGTAATTCGTTCCCTTAGTTGCTTATGAAGGAATTGTCATCGGCGAATTGTACCTAACTAAAATACTATCTCCTCTAAGTCTTATCCCTAACTCTTCCCAATCAAGGCCCCTGAAAACTTTCTGCAAACTTGCGGTGAATAGTACAGGAGAGATCGCCTGTCTTTGCTTTGACCCTTAATTCTTTATTGGGATTCTGTCACCTTTTTATGAAGAACTATAGTGGCTGTGGATCCACCGTAAATTTCTTCCTGTATGTTTATGTAGGGCTCGTCGATGCCTTGATTTCGTAATGCCTGCATCACGTAATACCTGATGGTGTCCCGACAGCAAAACGTTTTCTCGTAGTCTATAAAGGCTTTATGTATAAGGGTAGGTTGTGTTCCGTGCATTTCTCTGTCACCTGATTGATAGTATGAATACGGTCTATTGTAAAGTAAACCCTGCTTGGTATTTTGGTTCATTGAACTGTAACGGGACCCTAATTCTATTAGCTAATATTTTTGGAAATACTTAGTAGAGGACGGACAGTTAGCTAATCAGCCTGTAAGTTTTCAAGGCCTTGTCTCCTTTCTTGTGGTCTATTATGATGCGGGCGTTCTTCCAAGATTCTGGTACCCTTTTAGTCAAGAGACACTTCGTATATAAGGTGGCCGGTTTTTAGAAACCTAATTCTCCGTCATCCTTTAGCAGGTCCGTTGTTACATGATCTTGCCCAGCTACTTTGCCTTTTTTGCATTCCTTCTAGGGCTTTTATTACTTCCCCTGTCGTTACTGGTAAGTTGTGAAATTTTTCCGGGCTATTGCTTTCTTATAACATTATCATGGTAGTTAGGATTTCTGTACAACTATCTGTAAAACTCCTCCACCACCTTAACTATCCTATCCAGGGAATACAGGGCACAGGCAAAAACGCACTTCCTAAATATTTATACAGATTTAGACTGATAAATGAGTCTCAATATTTTAGAAGTGCGTTTTTACCTGTGCCCTGTATTCCCTGGCGAAACGTAGGAATAAACATTTTCGCACGTTCGTCCGTCGTTTCTCAGCGCATACAAAGCATTGAATCTACAGAAAACAACTCTCTCTCTCTCTACACACACACACACATACAGTGCAGCTATATATATATATATATATATATATATATATATATATATATATATATATATATATATATATATATATATATATATATATATATATATATTTATATGTATATTATGACGTCTGGGTTGAGACAGCTTTTATTCAGCCAAGGGCTCAGCAGCGAACGGGCAGTCTGAGACTGAGCGCGCACACACCCGATCGATGATGATTCTGAAGATGAGGACATGGACCCAGATGGATGATGATGATTATGATAATGCATATATGAGAAGAAGCGCATAACGAATGCCCACACTAATTCCCCCCGCATCGAAGCGGCCAACCTGGCCGTATCAAGTCAATGTGGCAGAGAACGTCACCTAAAAGGTTTCATGCAAGACACGTGCACGACCTCTGTGGTGCGGTGACGGCGGTACGTCTGTTGGGACGACAAGTGGGGTCACACGATAAAAAACGGGCGAAGTCTGCTCGATAACTATTTAAGGCCCAATGAAGTGTGGATGAAACTTGTCGCACAGACCAGGTGTACGAATAGGTGTGAACAGGAGCATCTCGTCACCAGGTCGGAAGAGTCCAATGCGATGGGATGCGTCATAAATAACTTTTGGATCTTGCTGTCGCGCCTCCGTGTTGATGCGAGCACGATCGCGACACCGGGCTAGTCTTGAAATGTATTCCTTGCTTGAAGACGGAGACGAGTTGACGTCACTGTTGAAAAAGGAAACGTCGAGGAAGAAAGTAGGGGAACGTCCATAAACGAGGTAGAACGGCGAATAACCGGTGTTGTGCTGAACGGCCGTGTTGTAGGCAAAGGTGAGGAATGGTAGGAGAATATCGCAGTTTTTGTGATCTGGACTGATGTAGACAGCTATCATATCAGCAAGAGTACGGTGAAACCTCTCGGTGAGACCATTGGTATGAGGGTGGTAGCTTGTAGCTGTCTTGTGTGTTATTCCAGAGGCGCGATATACTTGACTTAGTACTTCTGACAGGAACACCCTTCCACTGTCACTCAGCAATACACGAGGGGCTCCGTGGCGCAGAGTGATGGCATGCAGAATGAAGTCGGCAACTTCCGAAGCAGAAACAGTAGATACAGACGTCGTCTCCACGTAGCGTGTCAAGTGGTCAACGGCGGTCACTATCCATCGTTTGGCAGTAGATGTGACGGGAAGAGGGCCGTAAAGGTCAATACCTACAACCTCAAATGGCGTTGTGGGGCACGGAATTGGCTATAGAGGCCCAGCCGGTGCAGTTGTCTCGATTTTACGACGCTGGCACGAGACACAGGCACCAAAGTGGCACGCGATGCTAGTAGAAATACCGGGCCAGTAGAAGCGACTTTGAATGCGATCGTGACTTTTTTGAAAACCAAGATGTGCGGCAGTCAAGTCACCGTGGAAGGCTTTAAGCACGTCAAGTCGAAGAGAGTGTGGTAAAACGGGAACCCAGCGTTTACCATCAGGGTGGTAGACGTGACGGTACAGAACTCCATTCTCCAGCTTAAACCGCAAGAGTTGACGACGATGCCGCGCGTTAGGTGGATGGGAAGTTCCTGAGAGCTGGTCCATAATACGCCTACAGTACAGATCAGACAACTGGCAGGAGTGAAGTGTGTGCTTGTCGTCCGATAATAGCTGGTCTATTGAGGCGATAGCAGGCACTGCAGTAGATGTGATGGCCGAACCTTGACCGATGCTGAGCTGAGTATTTGGTAGCGGGCAGCGCCAAAGGGCGTCGGTGTCTTGGTGTTTTCTACCTGACTTGTAAATGTTATCGAAGTCATACTCCTGCAAACGTAGAACTCACCGACCCAAGCGTTCAGAGAAGTTCTTCAGCGTGGAAAGCCAGCATAGGGCGTGGTGGTCGGTAACGATCGTGAAATGATGGCCGTGGAGATAGGGACGGATGGAACTTTTACACTGGCCATACCATACCCAAGCACTCCAGCTCAGTTATGGTATAGTTATTCTCGGTCGCGGTTAATACTCTACTGGCATATCCAACTACTCTCTCTTGTGAAGAGGTGTCGTGTTGGAGCAGAATGGCACCTATACCACGGCCGCTAGCGTCCGTATGTAGGATGGCCGGTGCGGCCTCATCAAAGTGGCAGAGTACAGGTTCGGATGTGAGGGCACACTTTAACAGCTCAAATACCGTTTGACATTCTTCCGACCACAGAAAGGACACGTCGGAAACAAGAAGCTGGTGCAGTGGAGCCGCTATTGATGCAAATTTTTGTATAAAACGGCGAAAATAGGAGGCGAGACCAAGAAAATTTTGCAACTCCTTTGGCCTTTCGGGGCGCGGAAAGCGAAGCACCGCAGCGATTTTGTCCGGATCCGGGCGAATTCAGTCTTTGCACCTTGATAGCTTTTGTGGCGAAACGGCATTTTTTCGTGTTGAGTTGTAGATCAGCGGCGGCAAGGCACGTGAGAACGTCATCCAAACGTTGCAGGTGCTGGGGAAACGTTGACGAAAAAATGACTATGTCGTCCCAGTAGCAGAGACAGGTTTTCTAGTTAAGGCCGCGCAGCACGCAATCAATCACGCGCTCAAATGTAGCGGGCGCGTTGCACAGCCCGAAAGGCATAACGTTGAATTCGTATAGCCCGTCGGGGGTTGCAAATGCCGTTTTCTCTTTATCCTCTTTGTGCATAGGAATTTGCCAGTATCCGGAACGCAGGTCGCGGCTGGAAAAGTATTTCTCGCCTTGTAGAGAATCAAGGGCGTCGTCAATGCGAGGCATTAGGTACAGATCCTTGCGAGTGATCTTGTTGAGCGCCCTGTAATCGACGCAAAAGCACACGAAGCCATCATTCCTGGGAACCAGAACCACAGGCGATGACGAAGGGCTACATGAAGGACGAATTACCTCTCGTTTGAACATGTCAGCTACGTTTTCTTCGATGATTTTTCTCTCAGCAGGAGACACGCGGTAGTGCCGGTGGCGTACAACAGATGTTTCGACTGCGTGGATTCGATGCGTTATAGTAGTAGTGCAGCCCAACGTCGAGGAGTAAACATGGAAGGAGCTTGGGTGTTTCTTTAACAAAGCAAGTAGCTGTTGCGTCTGTGAAGGTGTCAAGTCGTCGCTAATGGCTGCAGTAAAGGCGGAAGAAGAAGCAGGCTCACCCCTAGGGCTGTCGTTGGAGGAGACGGCATGAAGTGGCACGACGCACGCAGGCTCGAGAATTGTCACGCAGGCCACCGTGGTGTTATGGGAAAGGAGAATTTTTTCAGATTTGGTATTCACGGCAGTGACAAGTGCGGAACGACTGAGAAAACGAACTACACCGGAAGCGAGAAGGATGCCTTTACCGACGCAACTAAATGATGGTGAGACCAGGACGTCGCCATAGTCGATGTCCTTGGAGGTAATAGTTACAATGCGCTCTTGACCTGGTAGTGATTCGGTGTCTTCCGCAGCTGTCAAACGAAGTGGCCTCTGGGGGTCATAGTTGAGCGTGCAGTCCGTGTCGGTGAGGTGGACGACGCGTTGGCCACAGCAAATAGCCGTGGAGGCATAAGAAAGAAAATCCCACCCTAAATTTAATTGGTGACAGCAGTCAGTCAGGACGGCGAACTGAATGTGGTGCCGGATACCATCAATAAAAACGCGGGCTGCACAGAAAGCGGAAAGGCGAATGGTATACCCCTGCGCAGCAAGCAATCGTGGGTCCATCGTAGGGGGACATCGCTTTTTTCAGACGTTGGCCTAAATCGACTCGCATAACGGAAAATGCCGCACCCGTGTCCACCAGAGCATCCATGTACACTCCTTCCACTACCACCAAAATCATGTTGCACGGGCCTGATGGAGGAATATCAGTCCTAATTCGGAATGCAGTTTTTTCCCCCAGACACTGCATCACTTAGTTTTCCGAATGACTGGTAGTGACGAATGAGGCAGGCCGAAGTGGGGAGGAAAAGCGGCGAAAGGGTGATGTTGAACGGTGTCTGGAGTTCCGGCTGTTCCGAGGTGCACTCGATACGGGCGGAGAGGGAGACAGGCGTGAAGGTGATGAATGGCGTTGACCTTGATAGTAAAAAGTATCTCGTTCACGCATGTCGTAACCGCGGCGCTCGTATTGCTGGCGCTTGTGGCAGAAACGAGAAATGTGGCCGCGATACCCGCAGTAATAGCAAACTGGGCGAGATGAGCGCCAAGAGGAAGGGTAGAAACCATGCGGAGTACCTGAAGAGAGTGCCGTCAGGTGTGCAGAGGAAAGGTCAGGCGTGATCGAACGAAAGTTGAGGGGAGAAGCGGCAGCGACCGTCGTGTACGATGGCAGCGGCAACGTCGTGTTTACCTCGCTGGGAGGCATAGCAGCGACCTGCGCGTAGGTTCGTATGGGCCGAGACGAGGGTGACTGGACGTGAGCCGGAGAGTTCAGAGATATCAGTTCCTCCCTGATTATGTCGCGTAATGTCGCTTCAGTAGACTGTGGAGAACATAGTGGAGAAGGTGTGAAACCCATGTTCTGCAACTCTTCACATATTATGTCTCTTATTAGGTCACGGAGAGGTCTGTTAGATTGTTCGCCTATGTTTGGTTGTAGACGAACCAAGCCCAGAGTATCAAGGCGCTGACATGTCGTGACGACGTCGGCTATGGTAGCCGGGCTCTGAGCAACCAGGGCATTGAAGGCAACAGGGCCTATACCCCTCAAAAATGTGGCGTACTTTGTTGGAATCCAACATAGATGAATTGGCCCGCCGGCAGAGCACAAGAACGTCCTCGATTTACGACGTGTACGACTCACCGGGATGTTGTTGGTGAGTGTCAAGGGTTCTATTTGCGACTGCGGACCGAATGGCCGGTGTGCCGAAAACGTGACGGAGCTGCTGCTCGAAGGTTGCCCAGACGGGTATGTCGCTGATGTGGTTGAAGTACCACGTCTTCACCACACCGGTCAAGTAGAAAGAGACGTAACGGAGCTTGGCGCTATCGTCCCCGCGATTAGCAACACTCACGTGGCTGTACTCATCAAGCCAGTCCTCCACGTCTTCCCCGCATCAACCGAAGAAGAGAGGGCGATCACGCTGATGGCTGTGTGCGCAAATAGGAGGCGCGGCTGAAGACTATGGGGGAGAGATAGCAGCAGTGATGGTAGCAGCGCCGGCAGGCTCGTTCTGTGGCATGCTGCCAGACAGGGGGGCAATCGGTGGCCTGAACGCAGCTTCAGGAAGTCGAGCGAGGTGGGAGAGGACCGAGCACCAAAAATCCACCTCTAACACGTATGACGTCCGGGTTGAGACAGCTTTTATTCAGCCAAGGGCTCAGCAGCGAACGGGCAGTCTGAGACTGAGTGCGCACACACCCGTTGATGATTGTGAAGATGAAGACAAGGACCCAGATGGATGATAATGATTATGATAATGCATAAATGAGAAGAAGCACATAATGAATGCCCACAATAAATATATCTTGTAACGCGGACCTAAAGAGCGAAAAAGAAGAAGAGGTAGGACGCTCTCGAGCGTTGGTGATTCAGCAGTAATGGTTGAGCGCTGGAAAAGAAGCCCATCACATCCGTAACAGTTTTGGTGGAGCGGTGCTGGAAAATTCGCCATTCTGGATCCTGCAGCAGTTTTTCGAAGAAGCAGACGCTTAGCTGGCCTACCACCGGACAACATCGGCATGAACGACGACACAGCAATCCCGTTCACGTACTACGCTGCTGCATCCGCCAGTGCCTCCGACATGGCACAAGGTGGCCGTCGACCTCGACAACCAGGCTACTGGTCGCCTGAGCCATGGATATTCCCAGGTAAAACTGACAAAGACGTAGATGCTTGGCTAAAACACTACGACAGAGTGAGCCGCTACTACGAACGGGGCACGCCGGTAAACCTCGTGAACGTAGTATTCTTCATTGCCGGGACCGCTTTGCTTTGGTTTGAAAACCATGAACATAACCTCACCACTTGGGATATATTTGCTGAGGAAATGAAGGCCTGCTTTGGGGACACGAGTTTAATGAAAAAGAAAGCTGAGCAAGCGCTGTCACGTAGGGCTCAGTTGCCCGGCGAAACGTGCACAACCCACATTGAAGAGGTATTGAAGTTTTGCGGGATTGTCAACGCAAGTATGTCTGACGAAGTCAGAGTCGGTCATTTGTTATAAGGCATCGCCAAGGACGTGTACAATTTTCTCATAACGAAAGAGAACTTGGACACTCCTATTTTCAGGCAGCAGTGTCGCACATTCGAGGCGTTGAAGGCCCGCAGAATTTTACCCGAATTCGGGCGCTTGGACAATGTTCCGCTGTTGCAAGTATGGACGCCGCCACCTGCGAAGACATTCCCTTCCTCGTACGTCGGGTAGTTCGAGAAGAGCTCGTATGGCTTCAGGCAGGTGATGCGCCCCACCAATGCTCATTCGCCGCCTGCCCCCAGAAAATGCACGGGCCTGATCTTTCGGCCCGAGCCCAGCCCGGGCTCGTGGTTCTGTCCCCGGGCCCGGCCGTACATGACCGACCCCAGCCCGAGCCCGGCCCGGACCAGAGATTCTAAGCCCAGGCTCGGCACGGGCCCGGCAGTACATGACTGACCCGAGCCCGGCCCGGGCCCGAGGTTGCAAGCCCGGGCCCGGCCCAGGCTCGGGTGTTCATTGCTAAACTTGCTAAACTCATGATTAGGCCCGGCCCAGGCCCACTAGATAATATTAGTAGATGACTATGATTATTAATGATGCTTTGCACTTTGCAGCGGGGAATCGGAGGTAAAATTCAGTGTGCACATACGTTGAAATGTTGCTTTGCCCGTGGTGATAACTCAGTGGTTAAATCTTGCTCTTAAGTAGTAGGACGTGGGTGCGATTAGCGTGGCCACAGCAGCCGCATTTTCACGGGGCGAAGGGCAAGAACACCAGTGTATTTATCTTTAAGTGCACGTTAAAACTCCAGGTAGCCGGAATTAATCCGGTCTCCACTACAGCGTGCCTCGTAATCATATCGTGGTTTGGGAGCAAAAAATATACATGAAATGTTGCCTATATGTCACATGGCAAGTCATTAAAATATCAGTATAGGGAAAATAAAACATATGAACAAAATTTATTGAAAAGTGTACAACTAACATAAAAAAGGCGATAGAATCCAACCCGGGACATTTTTGTTGATTCTCTTTTCTACACTTGCGTTAGAAACTTTACACAATTTTTAGGAGGATCCTGATTCCTAATTTCTTGCAGCAAGATAAACAATTTTTGACGTTATATATTGTGAACAGCCACGAAAGCAGATGAAATATATATTTCTCATATTCTAACGCCGTCACGAAAAAGTAATCGCCATTTGCAATATAATTATGTAATCAAACTGCTACACATCATGCTTGATGCTATTTCAAATAGAAAGCGTCGCCCTTTTTTGTAAAATAAAGGTAGAAAATACGCTTAAATTAACAATTATAGACACAGAAAGACCACGTTTGAAAACGATACCACAGGAATTCGAGTGCGAAAAGGCCAGAAAAAGGCAGCAATCTACATGTTCTTGTGCAAAAACAGCAAGTTGTCCAGGCTCTCCGTCTTCAAGCAGGTCCTCCTGTCTTGGAGTACGTAGCCAGCTGCACTAAAATTGCGTTCGCTGCTGGCGCTCGCGAATGGGATGCAAAGTACTTTTTTTGCAAGAAATGAAAGCCCCCGGTATTCCCTGCGATGGGCTTCCCACTATTCAAGAAGTTTTTCAATGTCCTCTCATGAGTCACTGTCCCGAAAGTAACTGTCAAGCTCACTGTGGGCTGGGTGAGCTTCCGCAGCATCGCGCCACTCCTTAAATTGGTCAAGGGACGTACGCTTTGCTGGGAGTTCATAACCAGGATTATCTCTGCTTGTTTTTCCTTGTGGCAAACGCTGATGTACATCGATTAACCATTCGCGTACTCTGTCATGAACAATTTTACTCTCCTGTCCACCAAGAACGTTGAGATGGCGGAAAGGTGAACACAAGAACGTGGCCACTTTGTGAAGCTCTTCTATGGGCAGTTTCATTTGAAGGAATTCTAGTGTCATCGACCTGAGCTGGCACTCTTCTCGTGGGTCTGTCGAATCAGCAGTAAGGTGCTCCTTCAGTTTTGTGTAGTACATCAGTACAAGGGGCAGCGTTAACACTTTTTCCTGCTCAAGCTTTTCGCTTGCCTCTTTGAAGGGCTCAAAGAATTCGGCGACCTCTGTCAACAAAGTCTTATTACGTCTTCTAAGAGCAGATTTGCTTTTGAATCTAGGAGGTTCTCCATTGCATAGTACTGACTCAGCACGGACTTGATCATGGCGAGCTTTGAATTCCACCGCGTACATATCTCCCGGCACACACCGTGTGGTAGCTTGCCCGTCAGTCCTTTCTGTTTTAAAGAAGTCCCGACAGCTTTCACTTTTTGCAGTTGTTCCAGAAGGTCGGGAAGTTCCTGAGCGAGGTACCTATCATCAAACGCGTTCCGAAAAACGATGTTCAGGTCGTGCGCAGAGCAGTTTATTCTCGCATACGGACGCAGCGCGCTAATGATGTGGCACCCTGGTCTGTTACAAACACCTCATTGCTCAACATACCTTCACGTATCCCCAACTTGGCGTTCATTTATACAATCTCCTTGCGGGTGTTCTTTCCCGTTTTTTTCTCGGGAAGAGAGTCACTAGTGAACAGAACAAGGCTCCTCCATTCCCATTTCACACTCACGAAATGTGCCGTTGCAGTGATATAGGCAATTTTCTTGTGGTCGTCGGTCCACATTCAAGTGTCATTGAGCAGCGACATTCCTTTATCGCTGACCGAATCTCAGGCATCACCACTTCTCGGAGTTCGTTTGCAACTTCAGACACCCTGTGAGACACCGTCGCAGGATGTGGAATCACGGTTCTCGCGGATATGCTCCCGTGCTTGTCACCGATAGAGATCAGTTCGTCGGCAACATTTAGGAATACATCATCGCAAACAACGTGAAATGGCCGCATATAATTAGCGCACAACTTCACGCAAGCAGTTGTCAGATTCCCCTGAACGGTAGATGAAACCTGAGGTTTCTTCTCAGTGAAGAAGGAAGAAATGGCAGTAGTAACACCAGCAGCTGTGCACTTGTGGCGGTTCAGATGCGACGTTCCTGTTTTCCCACCATCATATGCGAAGAAAGCTTTGCAGCTTTTACACTGCACCCCGCAGGGGCGCCTGCGCAAGTAGGCGTTTGGTGGGTAGCGACACCACGGACCCGAGCTAACGGGGGAGTTTTGACTCCCTCCCACGCCTAGCCGTGTGTGGCTTTGCCGTGTCCGGGGAAATGGGGATCCTGGGGGTTGAGCCGAAGCTGGGTGATTGGACCTTTAAGGCCCCCCGGCAGAGGCAACACACCTCTTTGGCCCCGGCTTCACGTAGACGGCACCCCTGGGCTGACCCACCCAGTGGAAATCGGCAGTTGCCTTTTCCTATCTCCCTCTACCTGCATCTTCGTCTTTATCTCTCACTTTCTATCTGTCCTGTCATCTTCTCTCTTCCGTTTACTTCCAAATTTCGTGGCGGCGAGGGTGAAACCTGTGTAGTGACCCAACCTTGGTTAGTTATATTCGGTTATAGCGGCGATGCATGGCTGGCGTCTCCAAGTGTTCACTATTCAACCTTGTAGCGCCCCTTGTTGGGCTCGGTGGTGGGTGGCCACCATCGCCGCCGAACTGTACAATCTGTACAATCGAACTGTACAATCTGTATGGCCAACTTTTACCCTCCTCTTCCTGATCGCCGCCCGAAAAGGTGGCGCACTGAAGAGTCGTTTCTTTTTCTAAACCAAAGCAGTCGTTCCCCAAGTTTCATGTTGTGCATAGTCAAAAAGAGAACAAAGCAGTCCGAGCGATCTCACCTTTTCTTGTTTCACTAACACTCACTGAAGCAATCGGCCCAGGATATCGTGTAACGAAGTCGGGAGGCGGCGACCTCCTTTTGGAGGTTCGCGACAAGCTTCAATACAACTTACCTAAACTGGTAGCGTTTGGGGATGTCCCAGTCTCAGTGGGCCCACACAGGTCAATGAATACAGTGCGCGGCGTGGTCTCGGATGACAACCTGCTTGGACTGTCGGAAAGTGAATTATTATAAGGCTGGCAAGACGAGAATGCAGTCAAGGTCCAAAGAATATTTATACTAAGAGACAAAAAGGAAACACCCACAAAACACATAATCATCACCTTTGGTACCAGTGACTTACCTGATTCAATTGAAACTGGCTACTGCAAGCTCCGTGTCAGGCCCTATGTGGCAAACACTCGCAGATGCTTTAAGTGCCAGCGCTTTGGACATGGGTCACAAAGTTGCAGAGGGCGCATTACTTTCGCAAAATGTGCATCTAATGAGCACGCATCAGATACGTGTACTTCAAACACATCATGCTGTGCGAATTGTGAAGAAGACCATGCTGCCTACTCGAGATGATGCCGTATCTGGAAAAAAGAAAAACGAATCCTTGAGATTAAAGTGAAGTTCAATCTGTCCTTCCAAGAAGCACCTAAACGGTTCTCCATGCATCAGTCCAGTCCCTCCTTCGCCAATGAGACGCGCCGGGGCGCCGCGCCGCATCTTTCCGTGCCCGCAAAAGTCACACAAAGTGAGACTGCGGGCGCGCCACAAGCGCCCCTGGCTGAAGCAGCCAGTACTGCTCCGCCACCTAACAAAGAGGGCCAGCAGACTCCCCAGTCTGCCGGACCTCGGACCACTGCAAGCGCAGTTAGGTCCGAAAGTTTTGTTAAAGTGCCTGCTGAGCAGGCACCATCCACCACCCCACAAGAGGCAATGGACACAAGTACGACTCCTCCGGCGCCCGAGATGCCGAAGGAGAGGTGCAGCTCTTTGGAGCGCACAAAAAAAGAAAGACTACGAATTACAGGGCCTCCGAAGGACCCTGTAACGTAAGATTACACCTTTGTACACACAGCACCACACTGAATAAAATGACACACATATTACAGTGGAATGTCAGAGGACAGCTGAAAAACCTCGACGATATTCAAGAACATTTACACAAATATACACCAAAAGTGCTGTGTGTACAAGAGACACCTCTGAAACCGAAACACATAAACTTTCTACGTCATTACGCCAAGTTTCGAAAGGATCGGAATGATGCAGTCGCGTCATCCGGTGGTGTTGCCATTGTTGTGGATCCAGGAACTGCCTGTACACATTTACCACTTCAGGCGTCTCTTGAGGCAGTAGCCGTCTGAGCCGTTATCTTAAATAAACTGGTCAGAATTTGCTATATTTATATAACTACTCAGCACCAACTTAGTAAACGAAAATTCCAGACATTAATTGATGAACTTCCAGAACCGTATCTTTAACGCACATAGCAGTCTGTGGAGTGACTCGCGCTGCGATGCACGAGGTCGACTGATTGAACAGTTTCTTTTCTCCTCTGGCGCGTGTCTCCTCAATAGGAAAGAGGCAACATATTATAGCCTCGCTAACCATACCTACTTGTCAATCGACCTAAGCATTGTATCTCCATCGCTTCTTCCACTACTTCACTGGAAAGTCATTAGTAATCCTTTTGGAAGTGACGACTATCCTGTAGTTATGAGCTCAGCAGTACCAAATGAAAGTCCTCAACAGGTTCCCAAATGGCTGATAGAAAAAGCCGATTGGGACCAGTTTTACAAGGCTGCTAGCTTAAGTTGGACTGACATATGCGGTTCTAGCTTAGATGCAGCTGTACAATACTTTACTGGCTTTGTTATTGAAGCTGCAGCTAAGTGCATTCCGCAAACATCTGGACTGGGCAGAAAACGACAAGTCCCCTGGTGTAACAGCGAATGCCGAAACGCTCGCAAACAACAAAACAAAGCATGGAGACTGCTTCGAGACTCACCGACCGCTGAAAATCTTGTCAATTTTAAAAACATCAAGTCCCAAGGCAGGAAAATTCGTCGACAGGCCAGGAGGGAGAGCTGGCAGAGGTTTATATCTGGAGCAATACATATACACATGAAGCAAGAGTCTGGAAAATGGTCAGTAGGGTAGTAGGACGGGAACAACATCCTCTTCCTCTAGTAAGCACACAAGGCAATGGTTTGGAAGTCCAAGCGAACTCCCTTGGTGCACATTTTGAACAGGTCTCCAGCTCATCCCATTACAGTCCAGCGTTTCAACGATACAAAGCAAGAATAGAAAAACAGAAAATAGAATTCAAATGCACAAACAATGAGGCATACAATGAATCTTTCGTCATAGCTGAGTTACAAGCATTATTAAACTGCTGTAACATAACTGCCCCAGGCTCTGATCGTATATTATACGAAATTCTCAAACGTCTGCCTCCTGAAACCCAAAAAGCCCTCCTTTCCTTGTATAATGCCGTTTGGTTTTCCGGTGAGATCCCTTCCACCTGTAAAGAAGCTACCATTATTCCAATTCTTAAGCAGGGCAAGGACCCATCTTTAGCATCAAGCTACAGGCCCATAGCATTGACAAGTTTCCTTTGCAAGGGTTTTGAAAAAATATTGAACAGACGATTGATGCATTTTCTTGAAACAAATAGACTGCTTGATCCTTACCAGTGCGTGTTCCGAGAGGCTAAGTCCACTACTGACCACCTTGTCCATATCGAGGCACAAATTCGTGATGCTTTTATTCATACACAATTCTTTTTGTCAGTGTTCCTCGATATGGAGAAGGCCTATGACAATACGTGGCGCTTTGGCACACTCCGAGACATGTCACACCTAGGTGTGCGAGGCAGAATGTTGAAAATAATCGAAAGTTACCTGTCTAATCGGACAATTCGTGTTCGAGTGCGCACTGTGTTGTCCTGTACATTTGTTCAAGAAACAGGAGTGCCGCAAGGAGGGGTATTGACTTGTACACTTTTTATAGTGAAAATGAACTCTTTGCGCCTCGTTATTCCACGAAATCTGTTTTACTGTACATATGTTGACGACGTGCAGGTCGGCTTTAAGTCTTGTAACCTCTCAGTGTGTGAACGTCATGTTCAACTAGGTTTGAACAAGGTGTCACAATGGGCAGATGAAAATGGTTTTAAACTGAACGCGCAAAAGAGTACCTGCTTGTTGTTCTGCCGAAAGAGGGGCGTTCATCCTCATCCTGAGATTGACCTGCAAGGTCAACGTCTCTCTGTGAAGACAGAACATAAATTTATGGGCCTAATATTAGACACAAAACTAACCTTCATCTCATACATCAAGTATATAAAAGACAGGTGTTTAAAAACAGTGGATATTTTGAAAGTGTTATCTCGACCCACGTGGGGCAGTGACAGGAAATGTCTGATGAATCTATATAAAAGCCTCGTACGCACGCGCCTAGATTACGGTGCTATAATCTATCAGTCTGCGACACCATCAGCCTTAAAGATTCTTGATCCGGTTCACCATCTAGGCATACGCCTCTCTACGGGTGCTTTTCGAACTAGCCCCGTAGAGAGTCTGTACATAGAATCAAATGAATGGTCACTCCATCTGCAGAGATGTTACCTGTCTTTTACATACTACTTCAAGGTTAACGCTGATGAGGAACATCCCGCTCACTCCACAATTCACGATCTGTCTAACTGTATCCTTGTTCAATAACCGTCCTTCGCTGAGACAGCCATACTCACTCCGTGTCAGGAGGCTCGCTGAGGAAACAGCTGTGCTACTTCTAGAACAATGTTTGATGGCTCTAGCAGTATATCTGCCACCATGGAAGTGGCAAGTCATAGACTGCGATCTATCTTTCACGGAAGTCACTAAACACGCACCTACTGTACATATCCGCACGCACTTCCTCGAACACAACACAAGTACACCTGCCCATAATTTTTCACAAATGCTTTGAAGACTCACACTGGTGTGTCCTATGCAGTTGTTGGCCCGTCTTTCTCCAACTCCGGCATTCTGCACTCCGAAACAAGCATATTCACAGCAGAGGCTCACTCGGTATTTGTGGCTGTCAAACATATTAAGAAACTGCAACTGCAACGCGCGGTATTATACACAGATTCGCTGAGCGTAGCGATGGCTTTGAAAACTCTGTGAAAACATAAAAACCCTGTCCTTGTGTCCTTGCACTCTCTGTTATGCATGATATACGCTCTTAAACGGCATGCTGTAGTCTGCTGAGTGCCGGGGCACCGCGAAATCGCTGGAAACGTGTTGGCGGATCAGCTGGTCGCATCTGCCCAAGACAACACTGGTGCCAATACCTCTGTAGCTGTCCCTGCGCTCGATCTGAAACCATTTATAAGACGGAAGCTAAGGGCGTGCTGGCAGCGCCTATGGGATCGGCAGACAGAAAACAAACTGCATGTTGTCAAACCGAGACTTGGAAATGGGCCCACAGTATGCACATCACGCTGCACACAAGTCACACTTACAAGACTACAGATAGGACATACACACTCTACACACTCATACCTTCTGTCTGGTGGCGATGCACCATTGTATGAGAGATGTGGAGAACCGCTCACGGTTCTCCACATCCTTGTCCAATGCAGTGATTTAGATTCTCTTAAAACAAAGCACTTTTCATATCCCTTCCGACAACAGATACCATTGCACCCATCAGTGTTCATCGGTAGAGAACCCCTTTTTCCTCATAAATCACTGCTGGCGTTTTTAACAGATGTACATACTTTAATGTCGTATATTCAGGCGCTTCGTAGCACGATCTCAGAAGAGAGGTCGCCGCCGTGGTGGCTCCAACTACGTCACTGTCCCACTATCACGACGTCACGTCATTTAGTATTCTTGCACATAGTTCACGTCCATGTCATGATTTTAATGCTTCTATGTCTGTACCCGCGTTAGCGCGAGGCATTTTAAGGCCCTTTTACAGCCACGCATCATAACATTCATTGCTCATATCTCTAGTCTATCGAAATGGCGCTCTTTGGCCATCGATTGGCCCTTGCGCCATTGAAAACCACTCATCATCATCAATATTTTACACTGCACATGTCTTACTGGTGAAAAGGTTTTTCACGTAAACAACTAGCAGGAATTGTTTCCAAGCCTGGCTTTTTTTATCTTGCTTAGAGACGAGCTTAAGCTCGCCGGCAGCGAGCTTGTTTCGCAATACAGCTGCATTCATAGCGCCACGTGTAGAGGACACAGATTACGAACTATATAACGCCAGTAACCAACACAATAAAAGGATCAGCGCGCTCTGCCAAGCTACGATACAACATCTAACGCTTTCTCTTTTTTCTCTCTCTTTTTTAGTAGATGGCGAAACAAGTCCCACGTTACACATGCAGTAGTTCCTTGCATGAGGTTCCTTATGGGTGGGCCGCGGTCTGCGCATGCTCTGCCAATAGCCAGGTGTCGCCTAGCAATGGAGGCCGTCTTTACTCTCTCATTCTTACGCGCTTCTTTACACGCGTGCCTCTTATTTCTGCTCACGCATGAGAAGTTATCAAATCTCTCAGTGGTCGCTGCAAAGCGGTAGGGCCTTCATTTTCCGGATTGCGTGAATTACACGCGTCTGCACCTCAAGATGCTTCAGGTGTGCGCCTTGTCAAGGCAGTTACGATCTTGCGATGTCTGTGACTTATCCCCTTAACTCCCTAAATGCCCAAGCGAAAATAATATGACGCTTTGAAGGTAGTTTACGGCTTACAATTTGACCAAATGATAGCCACATACAATGCGGCCTACATCTTTATAGGCGCAACGAAGGACGCGAGCAACAAATATCTTTGTTTACTTTCAGATTGTACCGTATCTGCCAACCACAAATAAAAAAAAACCAAAATCTTTATTGCTCCCACAGCCTGAAGCCCAGGCCCGACCCCTGCCCGTACCTTCAAGCGCAGGCCCAGGCCCCGGCCCGGCCCGGGCCCACCTGAAAACGCTTCAGACGGCCCGGGCTTTCGGTCCCGCCCGGGCCCGTGCAGTACTCTACCCCGAACCACCACCCTTCTGGATGCGATAGTGCCACATCGAAATCCAATCGTGCACAGAGACTGAAGATTTCACCCCGCGGCTTCCATTTTCCCTGACGGGTCACGGCCACCCCCGGATGTCGTCATCTCGACGTGCCACTGCAGACCTCCGTCCATCGCCAACCAGGCCTCTACCAGCAGACTACTATGCATCATCACGAGATGTCCCTGCAAAGTACGATCTGTTTCCGCATACTTCTGCCACCACTGCATGCTCCTGCTAATGTAAGCCGACAAGTCCCTGTTTGCTACGCATGCGGTCTTCCAGGGCATATTTCACGCTTATGTCCCAGCCAGCGGCCTGTACCACCCCGCTTTTCGACGTACCCGCCTCGTATGCACAAAACCTGAACCACTCACCCGGCCGACCACCGTCCCGGACAGCATTGGCCTAACGAATTTCGCAGTGAGTCCCCCGCCTCCGAGCGAAGCCTGACGCCACCTCCGACACGTTCGCGCCGGTCGCCGTCTCCGCGTCGTTGGTTGCCTCCCCCGCATTAGCTGGGAAACTAGCTGATGCGACCGATGGAGGTGCGGTCGCGGGACGGTCAGTTTCACCGATTCCTCCTTCTGCTGCGATGTTTATGAACACAGTACGTGTGGTATATCTTGTTGCTCTTGTGGACACTGGTGCTGCTATTTCAGTTATGAGTCTCTGTTTAGAGCATCGTTTCATGGGCCACAAAGTAAAGTTCGCATGGGATCGTAAAGAAACCTTTTGTGGAGTTGGAGGTGAAGTGTTGTGCCCTGTTGGTATTGCTCTGTTGTACTCACGATTGGTGGACAAAATTTCTGAGTTGAAGTCACTGTACTGGCTCGCACAACTCATGACGTCATTTTGGGGATAGACCTCCTTCATGAATGTTGCGCTACGCTTGACTGAGGAACTGGAGAGAATCTTCTACGAAGTACGTTGCCCGCTGCCATAGTTGATGATTTTCCAACTCTCCTGATCGATGCGCCTTCGTTGTCTGAATATGTGACAATCTCTGGTCGGACAGCAATGTTTGTTCCAATCCGCTCTTCTCACGTCCGCTCAGGACTCTGTGCAGGACTTGTCGAGCCTGATAATACAAGCGTCGTCAAGAAGAATATGCTGGTCCCGCGGTGTGTCCTTACAGCCATCCACTGAGATGCTTGTTTGTGGGCGCTCAACGCAGCAACAGAGCCTGTTGTCGTACAGTGGACGTCAGAATGGTTTCAGAGTCTCCAGCCATCAGTCAGACTGCGCCCAACTATTCAACCGAGATGAAACGCATGATCAACAAGTCATTGCTTTCTTCCGAGCAGGATGTCCTTGAGGAGGTGCTTACACGCTTCGCGGGAGTCTGATTTCGCTCAAGATAAGCGTTGTTCCATGTGGACCGAATCCCTTATGCACCACTGCACCAACACGGGCGATGCTACACCAATACGCCAGAAACACTATCGCGTATCCCCTTCAGAAAGGAAAGTGATCGCCGAGTAGGTCAACGACATACTGCAGAAAGGCGTTGTTCAAGAGTCAAGCAGTCTCTGGGCAGCTCCTGTTATATTGACAAAACAGAAAGACAACTCTTGGCAATTTTGTGTCGACTACCGCCGCCTCAACGCCGTCACAAAGAAATACGTGTATCTGCTACCATGCATCGATGATGCTGTTGATTTGCTGCACTCGACCACATACTTTTCTTCCGTCGACCTGAGGTATGAACACTGGCAGATACCAATGCATCCGTCTGACCGAGAGAAGACTGATTTCGCCATGCCTGATGGGTTATTTCAATTTAACTATATGCCGTTTGGCTTATGTAATGTCCCAGCTACCTTCGAGTGATTCATGGACTCCATTCTTCGCGGTCTCAAATAGGAGATATGTATGTGTTATCTTGATGATGTATTTATTCTTCGCAAGACATTCCACGAGCACAACCATTGGCTTAGCGTTGTTCTAGATTGCGTCAAAGAAGCTGATCTCGTTTTAAACGCAAAGCGTCGTTTTCGTCAGTGTCAAGCCCTTGTGCTCGGATATCTAGTCGACAGGGACGGTATACGGCCAGACCCGCAAAAGATCAATGCTGTCCGAGACTTCAAGCAACTAACGCCTGTGAAGGTTCTCCGTTGCTTTGTTGGCCTGTGTTCTTATTTTCGCCGGTTTATCAGACTTCACCCCACTCGCTCATCTTCTGAGTTGCTCCACAAAAACACCCCATTCCGATGCACCTTTGAGTGTGAGGCTGCTTTCGAGCAGCTGAAGCATTTGCTTACTTACCAGGCCCCTCTTGCGCCATTTTGACCCGGAGGGACTTATGGAACTGCATACAGATGCTAGTAATACTGGTGTTGGTGCCATGTTATTTCAATATCACGACATCCACCAGCATGTCGTGGCGTATGCAAGTCGTACTTTGACTAAGGCGGAGAGGAATTGTACGGTCACCGAACTGGAATGTCTTGCGGTTGTTTTCGCCGCCCAAAAGTTCAGACCTTATTTGTACGGCCGGCAATTCAAGATTGTCACAGATCATCATTCTCTTTGTTGGCTTGTCGGACTACATAACCCAGCTGGCCGGTTGGCTTGTCGGGCCTTACGGCTTCAAGAATATAATTATTCTGTGACATACAAGAGCGGTCGATGTCACGCACATGCCGACTGCTTATCTCGTCTTCCACCTCCAACTGTGGATGCTGATGATAATGATTTCGATAACTACCTGACTGCAATCTCCTCCCACTTCCCGAATTCGGACATCTTCCGTCACGAACAACAGCGTGACCCTTCGCTGAAACCAATGATCGATGTGGCTCGTAACTCCAAACGCGCCACGCCATTCATGATTCATGACGCCCTACTATATTGCAAGAATTACTCCAGCCATGGTTCCTCACTATTCCTAGTCGTGCGAGAATGCCTGCGTCTTGCGGTATTCTAAGCCTTGCTCGATTACGTCGCGTCTGGGCACCTTGGATTTGCACGAACGCTTCACCGTATCCGACAACGTTTTTACTGGCCTCAACTCTGGAAGACCACCAAACATTACGTTGCAAGTAGTGATGGCTGCCAACGCCAAAAACCTACCACGCCATTGGCCGGCCTTCTGCACTCGGTTAAGCCACCGAAATGACCATTAGAAAAAGTCGGCCTAAATTCACTGGGTCCTTTCCCCAAGTCTACCACCGGCTGCCGCTGGATTATTGTGTGCGTAGAATACCTGACACGGTATACTGAAACGATGGCGGTTGCTTCAGCCAAATCATCTGATGTGTCATTGTTTCTTCTGTACTCGATTATACTCCGTCACGGGGCCGCTCGTGTGGTGCTAAGTGATCGCGGACGGCAGTTTACCGCTGACGTTGTCGAAGAGTTCCTACAGCTTTGTGGGTGCCAGTATCGGCATTCTACGCCTTACCACCCTCAGACCAACGGCCTCACTGAGCGAACCAATCGTACCATCATCAACATCCCTTCAATGTACGTCGCGGCAGATCACAAGAACTGGGATGCCATATTACCTTTTGTTACATACGCCTTTAATACCACGAAACGCGAGGTCACAGGTTATACACCTCGCCTTTCTTTTTCCTCTATGCTCGTCGTCCCCAAAGCTCTCTAGACACTATACTTCCTTTTTCGACGAACGAAAACGCCAGTGTCACGCAGACTTTGTGTTGCACCGAAGTATATCGTCGACTTGCTTGGCTCCCAACTCTCTTCGCTCACACTCGCACGAAAGACCATTACGACGCGAAACACTCACCTGTGACTTTCACTACGGGTGATTTCGTCTGGCTGTGTACGCCCGTTCGAAAGAAGGGACTTTGCCAGAGGCTTCTTTCCATGTACTCAGGACCATTCGCAATTACTCAGTGCTTCAGGGACGTCACTTACGTTGTTGCGAAAGTGACAGCTTAAGACCGGTGTTCGCGTAAGACGCAAATTGTGCACATTGCCAGATTGAAGCCCTACAACAAGCGATCGCCTCTACTCGCTAGGTGAGCTTCATCTTGCCCGGAGGAAAATGTAACGCGGACTAAAAGCGCGAAAAATAAGAAGAGATAGGACGCTCTGGAGCGATGGTGATTCGGCAGTGATGGTTGAGCGCTGGCAAATATGCCCTTCACATCCATAAATATATATATATATATATATATATATATATATATATATATATATATATATATATATATATATATATATATATATATATATATATATAGGATATGGCACAACGGGAGCGTTGTCAACAAGGATAAATATATTTATTTCCCAACAGTTTCGGGCGGGGTCCTCCCTTCATAAGGGTATGAGTTATACCCCTGATGAAGGGAGGACCCCTCCCGAAACTGTTGGGAAATAAATATATTTATCCTTGTTGACAACGCTCCCGTTGTGCCATATCCCTTACCTTCACGAAGACTAACTGGCCCATTGAATTATTACTCCCACTATATATATATATATATATATATATATATATATATATATATATATATAGATGAAATAGATGATCAGAGTTTCTTCCGGCTACCGTAATAAAGTTATAAACTTCGAGAATAGTGCAGTATAGGAAACAAAACAATAAAATATTTATTTATTCCAAACAGTTTCGGCTGGTGGACCAGCCTTCTACGGAGGATGTAAGTAAAATGATAGAAGTTCCCGTAGCAGAGGGTCACCCTCACAGTTTAAAGACCCTCCAAAAAACAAAAAAAAAACAAAAAAGAGAGACAAACGGGCGAACGAGGCAGCAACAGACAACAAGAAGCAGAAAAAGGAGAGGAACTAGTTTCTAGTTCCTCTCCTTGAGACGTCATGAGACGTCATGTATCAAAATTGATATTTTCGTTTTTTGTGCAAATTATTATGTGAAATTTGTAAGGTAGCACGTCTGGTTTCTCAGCAGAAGTGAGTCCCGATAGTTTTGAGTTTGAGCTTTTGTTAAAATTTAGTGAAGAAAATTGGTTTGTCGTTCCTCTTTTGGCTTGGTTTGTTCGGAGGGGGCCGAGTGCTTGCTTGTGCATGTGGTCCAGTTTCAGAGACGCTGTCGAAGTGTCCGGCAATCACTCCGACAATGCGACAAGCGAAGGCGAGTTCCTGGCATTAAAAAACAGACCCCTTCGTCGTCCCTGCGAGCAGCAGCGGTGACTGCTACCCTCCGTGATTCATCTGGCGAGGGGGAAGTAGTTATGACCATCGTCCGTAGGTGCCATGGTGTCGCTGAGAAGCGTAGCCGGGCAGCGTTCCCACGCCTGGAACCCCAGTTATCTCGGAACTAGCGTCCAGAGCTGACGGGGGAGCGGCGCTCTTTCAATCCTCAAACAAGTAACCGACTGGCCGGCTGCCTATGCCCGCCAGGTATTGTCCCTTCTAGCCGGAGGATGAGACGTCGTGTCGCCACGACGCCGTAAGTCGTTCCAGAGAGGACAACAAAGACAGCATCTTCCTTGGAAGAAACCGCGGCCGCCGCCACAAATTGCCCTGCTAATTGTGCGAACCGATCGGCGGACCGTTTGATGTGTGCTGCAGGAGCTTGGGACGCCTCGAACAGCGGCACACACACGACGAGGAAGAGCCCCGCTGGAGCTACCTTGCAGTGCAGTGATCACGACTCAATATTGGATGTTCACGTGGGCCGTGCATGCTTGTACCCCTCGCCTGTTGTGTGTGTGTGTGATTGGTGTTCCACTCAAGTAGGCGGAGCCCGACAGGGCTTATAACGACGCCGCTGAGTGCGGGACGTGGCTCTGCACTATGTAACGGTTCAACCACCACGCTCGTGGTTTGTGAACTCCTAACCTCACGCTGTAAATAATTGTAAATAGTGCCATAAATCTGTTTGGTTTTCGTATCCCCATCTTGTCAGCGTTCGTTTCCTCAATCCGAAGCTACACCACGCTACCACACAAAAGACCGGGCAGACCCCGGTCCACAACAACTGGTGAACAGCGCCGAGGGTCACTACAACTGGTGGCAGCAGTGGGATCCGCAACAACTGGTTGACAGTGGTGGGATAAGAAGCTACAAGTGACAACAACAGTCGGTCCAAGAGAAGCAGCTGGCTCGAGACATGGATCACGTATGGGTGAGTGCTTGGCTTTTCCTTAAGTGAACCAGGTTCTAAAGGAGGGTTAAAATTTAGAACTGGTAGTTAACTTTGCCGAAAGACTCAGTTTTGCCGTTTTGCAAAGTTTTTTTAGAAGTAGCGAGCACTCAGTACGATCATGGACTTACGGGAGCTGCAGAAGTTAGACTTGTTGCTGTTGTGTGAGGAATTGGGGATCGATACAAAGGGTTTAACACGGAAAGCCACAATCATAAAAGCGATTAATGATTTGGTGGCTGATGATGAGAAACTAAGTGAAGAATGGTACCTCATCATTGAAAGAAAGTTAAGAGCAGCTCAGATTGAAGGAAAGGGAGAAGACGAAGAACTAGACCTCGAGTTGGAGTTTTTCAAGCAAGATAACGAGTTGAGTAAGAGGTTGGGAACCCAGCGAGGAGCACTTCTTCTCGACAGCGATGCAGATTTTGAGGTGTCTAGGTACATTCAGCCATATGAGGCATCATGGGATATGGGCGTGTATCTTAGACTTTTTGAACGAAAGTGTAGTCAACTGGAGTGTGAACGAGACACCTGGTCTCAGAAGCTACGCACGGTTCTGCCCTGCGAGGCAGCGGATGTTGTTGCGTGACTCAGTGAGCAGCACGCGAACAACTACGAAGTGTTGAAAGCAGAGCTAATCAGGACATTTGGAAGTTATGTTAGCCAAAAGAAAAAAAAAGACTCGCACCGGAGTCTGAAAGCGAGGCGCTTCGCAAAGCGCTGGAAGTAGAGGCGCCTCATGAAGCGCGACAGGAACAGATCGCGCCTGAGAAGGGCCCGCGTAATCTCGATTGCATCAATGTAGAGCATGCAGAGAACGAGGCCTTGGCCCGTCTGGAGGTAGGGACGATGTCGAAAGACGCTCCTTGCGTGGATGAGGAGAGTGCCAGCAGCCCTAAAGGGCCCAGTAAGACGCTGGAAACCTCCTTCGCGCCTCAAGAGACGTTTCGACATTGCAAATGTAGGCATGGTCAGCGCAGTGGCTGATGAGAGCAAGAACGCCGCGCTACAGCAGTGCAGCGATAATACCGAGCTGGTTTGCAAACATCGCAGAAAAAGGAAGAAGCGGAGGCGTTCGTCACTGCGCAAGCCTAGGACGGGCCCCACTCAGTCGCAAGGAAGATGAGAGGGTAGGCCGTTAATCTGTTTCAAGAAACGTCAATGGTGGCGTTCAGGGAAGCACAAGCTTCGAGCTAGGTGTAGAGGGGGGAAACGAGGTGCGTTACCCCAACGAAAAGCATGGTTGCAACGATGTGGGGAAAGCGGCCTTGCCCGATGAATCAAAGTCGAAAGCGCAGAGTAGCTAAATACCACGTAGGGGAGTACACAAAAGAAATATGGCGCAGGTTTCACCCCTGCTTCTGGCGTCGCTTTCAAATTCCTGAGGAAAACAGGCCGAAGTGGAAAATCAGGTGTGACGACTGTGCACTGCTTAGAGTTTGGGCATTTTGTAGTTTCTGACGTGCTCAAAAACCGCCGGGACCGCGACGCATCGTGTGCGATTAAAAGGACCATGAGAAAAGGGAGCGGTCAGTATAACTTCTGCACAGGCGGGTTAATTATTGTACTCAGTGTTGCATTGGAGAGGTAAATTTGAGTCCTTTTTTTCGTAGGTTACAAGATGTGGGTCAAATTTTTTAAAAGGAAAACCGCTGTGCTAAAGGCTGAAGGTTAGTAAAGTGTTTTAAGCGTTAGGGCTAATATGCGCAGAAGGTGAAAACTGGAAAATTGTGTTACTTTTTAATATTTTCAAAGGTTATTAGTGCCATGTCTTTTGCAATGCTGTAGAAATTAGAGTAATTGAACGCTCAGGAAAGCCCAGTGAGTTTTACTCAGAGACAGTAGCAAAGGCAGTTTGCTTTAACCAAACGAACATTCTAGAAAGACGTGTTTGTCTCTGTTTTGTTGGTTTTCTTTGAAGAGCATTGATCAAGTGATCATATGAGCGGAACAATAAGCATTTTCTAATGTTCAGCAAACGAAGAGTATTTTGGCCACAACGTAGGCCAAAGTTTCAGGAAAGGTAGATAGCTTAATGTCTCAGTAGTAGACAATTATTGGCGGCCGTAAACAAAGACGGACGTTAGGACAATCTTAGCGCTCACTGAATCCGAGTTCCGAACAAATGCTTTCAGCGGAACAGAACCGATGAAAGTGGTCAGCAATGAAAAGGAAATTGAGGCCTTGGTGTCGTATCAAATCAACACGACAGTGGTAACGAGGAAAGATGCGCTCTACTTGAGCCAGGATTTGGGCTCTCGTGAGGTAACGTACTGCGCTTCAGGAAAGGAGTGCGCTTGCATTGGGTAGGCCATTCATCAGTTGCAGTGTTACCTCAGGGGTACTAAACTTAAAGTAGAGACAGACCAATGTCTCCTTACGTGGCTGCTAACCATGATATTGAAGAACAGTCGCCTTGTGAGGTGGAGCTTGATTCTTCAAAAATATCAATTTGACATAAGGTATACGGAGGGCAAATTGAATAAAAACGCTGACGCGCTCAGCCGCTCTTTCTAGGCAATCTGGGGGTGCTCTTGATGTATCAAAATTGATATTTTAGTTTTTTTTGTGCAAATTATTATGTGAAATTTGTAAGGTAGCACGTCTGGTTTCTCAGCAGAAGTGAGTCCCGATAGTTTTGAGTTTGAGCTTTTGTTAAAATTTAGTGAAGAAAATTGGTTTGTCTTCCCTCTTTGGGCTTGGTTTGTTCGGAGGGGGCCGAGTGCTTGCTTGTGCATGTGGTCCAGCTTCAGAGACGCTGTCGAAGTGTCCGGCAATCACTCCGACAATGCGACAAGCGAAGGCGAGTTCCTGGCATTAAAAAACAGACCCCTTCGTCGTCCCTGCGAGCAGCAGCGGTGACTGCTACCCTCCGTGACTCATCTGGCGAGGGGGAATTAGTTATGACCGTCGTCCGTAGGTGCCATGGTGTCGCTGAGAAGCGTAGCCGGGCAGCGTTCCCACGCCTGGAACCCCAGTTATCTCGGAACTAGCGTCCAGAGCTGACGGGGGAGCGGCGCTCTTTCAATCCTCAAACAAGTAACCGACTGGCCGGCTGCCTATGCCCGCCAGGTATTGTCCCTTCTAGCCGGAGGATGAGACGTCGTGTCGCCACGACGCCGTAAGTCGTTCCAGAGAGGACAACAAAGACAGCATCTTCCTTGGAAGAAACCGCGGCCGCCGCCACAAATTGCCCTGCTAATTGTGCGAACCGATCGGCGGACCGTTTGATGTGTGCTGCAGGAGCTTGGGACGCCTCGAACAGCGGCACACACACGGCGAGGAAGAGCCCCGCTGGAGCTACCTTGCAGTGCAGTGATCACGACTCAATATTGGATGTTCACGTGGGCCGTGCATGCTCGTACCCCTCGCCTGTTGTGTGTGTGTGTGATTGGTGTTCCACTCAAGAAGGAGGAGCCCGACAGGGTTTATAACGACGCCGCTGAGTGCGGGACGTGGCTCTGCACTATGTAACGGTTCAACCACCACGCTCGTGGTTTGTGAATTGCTAACCTTATGCTGTAACTAATTGCAAATAGTGCCATAAATCTGTTTGTTTTTCGTATCCCCATCTTGTCAGCGTTCGTTTCCGCAACCCGAAGCTACACCACGCTACCACACAAAAGACCGGGCAGACCCCGGTCCACAACAACTGGTGAACAGCGCCACGGGCCACTACAACTGGTGGCAGCGGTGGGATCCACGACAACGGGTGCTCAGCGCTGGGATTCGGAGCGACTACTGGGTAACAGCACCGAGATCCGCAACACCACCTAACCTTCGGTCTCCCCATAACCCTCTTGCCTTCTCTGGGAGTCCAGTTAGTAACCCTTAATGACCAGCGATTGTTCTGTCTACGCGCTACATTGCCAGTCCATGTCTATTTTCTCTTCTTGATTTCAATTATTATACCATTAGCCCCCGTTTGTTCCCTAATCCAATCTGCTCTCTTCTTGTCTCTTAAGGTTACACCTACGATTTTTCTTTCCACTGCTCGCTGCGTCGTCCTCAATGTCGCATGGTAGGTTATTCAACTCGGCTTCCGTTATAATACCTGGTAATAATTCCTTCATCTACAGATAATAAACGGTAGTAAGCTTGTGTTCAGTGGGGCAAGCAAATGCCTAAGCCACAAGCTCCACAAGCGCTTGTGGTGTGTCGGTGTTTGTCTCCATTTTGTGTTTTTTTTTCGCCCTACAATATGAAAGTGCAAGGTGTCTTGATTTATTTTAGTGTGTGTCGAACTGAATCATCCTAAGCCTGCCTATGACCGCTGCAGAACCTCGCCCATATTCTATCAGTCAACCCAGTCCCGTGCTTTCTGCTCCCACATTATACTCTCAAACTTCCTAATCTCATCTGCCCACCTAATGTTTTGTCTCCCCATCAAGGATTCTTTCTTTTCAAATCCAGAAAGCTAACTTTAATGGGCCTTTCCAGAAATCGCAGCGCCGCGCCTTCCCCTGGTGGATCGGCGCTGGGGCATTATGGGAGAGCGGAGCGCTGGCAATTATAGCAGACTACGCTTTCCTGCTTTCGCCTGCTTTCATCGCGCGCCGTGAGTGGTTTTGGCTGGTGTAAAGAGCTGCTATTGTCAAGAAACGCTTCTTCTGATCGCTCCGACTTTTATTCACGCACACTAGACCGTGTTGTTTGTCGCAAATAACCGTAATCATCACTGAACATGCCGAATAAGGAAAGTGGCAGACACACTTGCTGGGTTCTGGGATGTGATAATACGTGAAAGTCACTGGACGTTTCATTCATTACTTACCTGCCACTGTGGTCTAGTGGCTAAGGCACTCGGCTGCTAGCCCGCAGGTCGCGGGGTTGAATATTAGTCGAGGCGGCTGCATTCTCTATTGCGGCGAAAATGCTTTAGGCCTGTGTGCTTAAATTTCAGGAGCCCTCCACTACGGCGCCTTTCATAATCACTGGGCACGGCAGCACCGAAAGAATGCGGTTCGCTGACAAACCTCTGCTTTTTGCTGTGCAGTTCCTCGGCCTCCTGCGCACTGCGTACTGCAGTGAGCATACCGTTGTCGAGGCGGCTAGGCGTCAGTCCGGAGATTTCTACTGTCATGACGCTGGGTATCAGCGTTTGACACCGCCCATCAGACCACCACTTCATTCTACGTCACCAAGCGCAGAAGCCGGCACGCAACCTTCGCATGGAGCGACATCATGCGGAACCAGTATAAAGGGTCATCCTTTGGAATGCGCTACCACTGGGCACGGCGGCACCGAAAGAATGCGGTTCACTGACAAACCTCTGCCTTTTGCTGTGCAGGTGAGGAGATGTTACGGCAAGTGTTTCCGTTCAAGCAATCCTTTTTTGCTAGTGCTGCCGTGCCCAAGGCTGTGTTGCTTGCTTGATATTGCTGTTATCTGCCTCAGGAAATTACTGCTTTTAGGGGGGGACATTGAAACTAACCCCGGTCCCGACACGGCACTAATATTAAAGCAGCTTAGGGAAATCGCAGCTGATATTAAAGATATAAAGGGTAACCGCCTGGTAGAAATTGAATAAAAGGTGGACGTTTTGTCAAACCTTGAAGAAAAAGTCACTTTATGTCAGGACCGGCTCACGCATATGAAGCAAGTTGTTCTAACGCATGAAAGGAAGTTAGACGATTTAGAAAACCGCAGTAGAAGACCTAATTTGGTCATTTTTGGGCTACCAGAACCAGAGGGTGAAAACGGTGGATCCCTGGAAACAGCCGTAAATAAAGGTATCTTTCAAGACCTTTTTGAACGGGAATCAGTAGCGATAGAACGCATTCACCAATTAGGTCGTCCATCTCCGAATAAGAAACGACCAGTCATTCTGAGACTGCTCGATACGAGAGATAACACATTAATTTTTAAGCAATGCTACAAACTGAAGAACTCTCCTATATCAATAAGTGAGGACTATTCACAGAAAGTTTGTGAAGTTAGGCGGAAGCTTTGGGCAAGTGCGAAGGAAAACCGGGAGAGAGGGGACAAAGTTTCCTTAGCTTTTGACAAATTGAACATCAATAAAGTGGCATATGTTTGGAACGAGGAAATAAATGATAGAGTTGCTGCTCAAAAAAACGACGAAGAAAATTCACGCCGGCCGATGACCCGTCGTCACGCGCAAAAGCTAAGGTAGACACTAGTTTTGCCGACTGCCAAAGCAATGTTTTAGAGATTCCGTGTTTAGAAATCAACCGTCCATCCTACATAAATTCGATTTCAGCCAAAGAAAAACACCTGCGTATCGTCAATTTCAACGCTCGTAGCGTAGTAAACAAGACAGATATACTTGAAATTAAACTGCTACGGCATGATCCACACATTGCAATCATAACAGAAACTTGGCTACGTAGTGATATAACAAATGAACTAGTCCTTCCACCCAATTACAAAGTGTTTCGCAAAGATAGAATGCACAGAGGCGGGGGTGTGGCCGTTCTTGTGAAAGATCAGATAGATGTGACGCTTATTGCTGACACTCCCGACCTGGAGTGCTTATGCGTCAAGTTATCATGCTGGGGCCATTGCTTCGTGTTGTACGCATGTTACAGGCTACCTGACGCTACTCCAGAATATTTTATTAAACTTCAAGAGCACATGACTTCTTACCAGAATAAGAAAATTTTATTGATTGGTGATCTGAACCTGCCTGGTGTCAATTGGGAGCTCCTCCAAGCTAACAATAAGAGTGATGAAAACGCTAACATTATTTTCGACATTGTGCTGACACATGATCTAATCCAAGTGGTTAATGAACCCACGCGTGTTCAAGGGTCATCCTGTTCTGTATTAGATGTTGTATTTCTAAACCGTGCATTTACTGAGCATATTGTGTCAATTGAGGATGGTTTGCCAGATCATTCCCTAGTTGCGGTTTCTGTACCCATTGTCAAGATTGCTGTTCGCAAAATTCCCAAAACCATATCTATTAAAGATTATTCGAGAGCTGATGACGCCAGCGTCGTTGACTACACTGAAACCTGTCTTATGGGCTTTTCTGACAGTGGCGGTGAAGTAAGTGCTCTGTGGGCAACCTTTACTACTGTCACAGAACGAGCGCTAACAACGGGCGCGCCGCCAAATTCTTGCGATAACGCGCCGGAGAGACGCGGCGAGGTTAACGAAAAAAAAGAAAAGAGAAAACAAGCATCCAAGGCTCCCCGGGCGCGCGACGCCTCTCCTCTCGGAAGGGCGGCTTCGCCGATGAACCTCCTCACCTCACAGCGGCGGCCGGGCAAGCGCTAGAAATTTCCAGAAGGAAAGGGGCATGTATGCCGAGTTGAGTCATCTGTCGGGGACAGCCCCCGTACAGTCTCGCGCCTCTCCACAGCCTTCGCTGCGTATCGCGCCGACGAAATGACGAGAACTTTCTGGAATGTCGCGCGGAAGGTATTTAACCGAGCAGCGGAGATGAGAGATCAGGAGAAGACGGAAGTAGCGCCAGAGCGCGTAGAGATTCCGCCGTGTAGTCGGCGAAGGTTCTGTCCGTAGTGACAGAGCAGGAGAAGAAGAGGGTTTCCACCTGATGGGTGAAGGCTCGAGCTACAGGCAAGAGCGTGTGTTACCGCTATCGAGCGAAGACGCGTGGTAACAGCTGCGTGTGGGAAGCCGACGTGTTTCGGCGAAGAAGTTGAAGTTTGAAGAGTGGCCAATTGAAGACGCGAGGTTTCCTGGAAGAGAAACTTCAGGGGGCAGCGGAACGACAACAACGCTGGACTTTGAGTGAGTGATTCTCAGAAGAGTATCATTCAGACTTTTGTTCCAAGGACTTTGGACGGAATAGGTTTTCTATCTCTTTAGTCTTAAGTGTCTTGGTTGTTCAATGCATGCGACTGCATTGTAGTGTGTATTGTTGTCTGTGTCCGTTGTTTCGAGTGGGGCTGATTGTACTCTCTAGTACGTTGTTTGATTGGTGACATATTGTATGCAACTATTGTGGAGTGGGCATTCTTGTGTATTGTTTTCGATCTGCCATTATTGAGAATATAATTTTGTTTATTTATCAACTCTCGGCTCTGACTTGTTCTTTGGGCCACAGCCGGCGTCCGCTGGCGCGCCAAAAAGAACCACTTCTAAATTGTCCACGCTTTCGTGGTGCGGTTCGGGGGGCCGATACTTTGGCCCTTGGAATTAGCCCGGCGATCGCCTCCCTAATTAATGGGACCTGTGTGACAATTAATCTGGCGTCCGCGACACAGGACCTTTTGGTGCACAGTGTGTCCAAAGTAGTGAGAAAGAGCCTCGAGTTGTTGATAGTGCTATAGGAACGATTTTGTGTGTTGTTCAGTGTTCTAGTTAACGAGTGCAGGAGAGTGTTCCGATAGGCTGATTTAGGCAGATACTTTTTACACGCGGCAAGGTTTTATTTGCGAGACACAATGGATCTCGAAAAGTTAGTCGCTCTTGGTGAGAAGGTGGGTCTTTCCGGCACCAAACTACGGAAACGGGTAGGCCAAAAGGAGAAAGAGGCGGTGGCGAGAGAGAGGTTGGCAGCTGAGAGGGCCAAGGAAAAAAAAGCAGCTGTGTTGGAACGAGAGAGGTTGGCAGCTGAAAGGGCGAGAGAAGAAAGAGAGGCAAAGGAGCGACAGCTGAGAGAAGAAAGAGAGCAGCAATTGAAGTTGGAGCTGGAGATAGAAAGACTGGCAGCTGAGAGGGCGAAAGAAGAAAGAGAGGAAAGGGAATGGCAGCGACAGCACGAGATAGAACTCGAGCGGCTCCGTTTGCAACAGCGAAGTGAAACTCCGGTCCAAGCTAGAGTTGAAAGCAGCGAACGGGAGGACCCCGGATTCCGCTTGAACCCAAGCAAGCTGCTCGTAGCGTTTGATGAAAGGAAGGACGACCTTGACGCGTACCTTCGCAGATTCGAGACGATTGCAAGAATCCAGAATTGGCCGGAACATCAATGGGCAACTGCTTTGAGTACTCGCTTGAGTGGTGAAGCGATCAGTGTGTACGACAGACTGACGCCGACCGATGCAGCCAACTACGCAAAGGTGAAAGCTGCTCTGTTGAAGCGATTTAGATTTACTGTGGAAGGATTCCAGGACAGATTTCGGACAGGAAAACCAGCTGATGGTGAGACGGCTACGCAGTATGCCGCCCGACTTTGCCATTATTTCGACAGATGGATTGAACTTTCAGGGACAGCGCAGGAGTACGATGAACTTAGAGAGCTCCTAATTAGAGAACAATTTCTTACTAGTTGCCACCCAAGCCTGTCGCTGTACTTGAAAGAGAGGAAGGCTGAATCACTTGAAGGAATGCTTGAACTGGCTGATCAATTCTAGGAAGGGCAAGGTGGAACTAATTTGGCCAAGGTCAAGAAGGAGTGTCCCGATGATTCGAAGAAATTGGCTCCCGAAGAAAAGAAGCGTGCACCAGAGAGCCTTCAGCGATGTTTTCTGTGTAACCGAGTGGGTCATCGCGCGAAAAACTGTCGAACGATCTTTACGAGCCCTACGGTAGGAAAATGTTTTAAGTGTGGTCAGACTGGGCACAAAGCAGATGCATGTCGAAACGGAGCGAGTCAAACTCACCAGGTATCCTGTGTGCAAGCAGCACCGAAATCCGATAATAATGCCGTCACCAACAGATTCGTAGAATTGAAAAATGGGGAGAACATTCCTATTGTTGGTGCTGTAATGTCAAAACAGCCAACCGGTGTTACGAAGGGAATGCCAAAGCTGCCTGTAAAAGTTGCAGACAAAAAGATTACAGTGTTAAGAGATACCGGCAGCTCCACTGTTATCGTGCGGAGAAATCTGGTACGGGAAAGTGAGTTAACAGGCAAAATGAAACCGGTTTGCCTAATCGACCGTACAGTTCGCATGCTTCCCGAAGCAGAAATCGAGGTTGAAACCCCGTACTTCAGCGGGAAGGTTACTGCTTTATGCATGACGACCCCCCTGTACGACCTTGTCATCGGAAACATCGACGGGGCGCGGGGACCGAATGATCTGGAATGCTTGGGAGAAGACCCTAAGATAGAGCCCTCGCCAACCCAGCGACCGCGAGATACAGTGGAGGAGCATCCCGTGACGGATCTCACTAGAGCGCAAGGTGAAGCCGCGGCGCACGAGACAGCGAATGAGAAGATGATCGAGTTGAATGAGTTCACGTGCGGGGCAGCTGGACGTACGTCCGCACGACCCCAACCGACCGTCAGTGTAAAGGTGACGGAGTCTTCCAGCCAGGCCCAATGCCGTGACATGAACAAGCTGGTAAATAAACCGACAGGACCCGTTGAACGTTATGACCCGTCAACGGTGTCGGAAGTGACAACGATGGCTGAGACGCCGCCTCAGATATCGTCGTTGGAAATAGCTCGCCGAAAAAGAACGCGGAAACACAAGAAGAGATCGAGCGAGCACCGCAAGAAAGGGCGCAAGCGCCGCTCAATGTACACAGAATAAGTGCTGAAGTCGAATCAGAATGTGTTTGGCAGTGCTGAGTGCCATATGTTGTGTTAATGTTGTGTTATTCTGTGTCACAAGTGTCGAAGTGTTGTGCTGTGATGTGATGTATAGTATTGTACCATTGTTGTAATGAGAGAACTTTGTACAATTGTATTATTGGGAATGTGTGGTGGAGTGTTGTACTCATGTGCTTGTGGTTGTGTTTTCACGTGTTGTGTAATTGAATCACAATGTACAATTGTATTAAGTGCTCTATTGTGAATGTGAAGTGTCATGAGCGACGGATGGTGTTACAGTCTGTGAGAGTGTTTGGTGACTGTTCGCGCTCGTTTGTGTGGTTTTGAATATTATGAGATAATATTCTTAAAGTGGGGGGCAGTGTCACAGAACGAGCGCTAACAACAGGCGCGCCGCCAAATTCTTGCGATAACGCGCCGGAAAGACGCGGCGAGGTTAACGAAAAAAAAAGAAAAGAGAAAACAAGCATCCAAGGCTCCCCGGGCGCGCGACGCCTCTCCTCTCGGAAGGGCGGCTTCGCCGATGAACCTCCTCACCCCACAGCGGCGGCCGGGCAAGCGCTAGAAATTTCCAGAAGGAAAGGGGCGTGTATGCCGAGTTGAGTCATCTGTCGGGGACGGCCCCCGTACAGTCTCGCGCCTCTCCACAGCCTTCGCTGCGTATCGCGCCGACGAAATGACGAGAACTTTCTGGAATGTCGCGCGGAAGGTATTTAACCGAGCAGCGGAGATGAGAGATCAGGAGAAGACGGAAGTAGCGCCAGAGCGCGTAGGGACTCCGCCGTGTAGTCGGCGAAGGTTCTGTCCGTAGTGACAGAGCAGGAGAAGAAGAGGATTTCCACCTGAGGGGTGAAGGCTCGAGCTACAGGCAAGAGCGTGTGTTACCGCTATCGAGCGAAGACGCGTGGTAACAGCTGCGTGTGGGAAGCCGGCGTGTTTCGGCGAAGAAGTTGAACTTTGAAGAGTGGCCAATTGAAGACGCGAGGTTTCCTGGAAGAGAAACTTCAGGGGGCAGCGGAACGACAACAACGCTGGACTTGGAGTGAGTGATTCTCAGAAGAGTATCATTCAGACTTTTGTTCCAAGGACTTTGGGCGGAATAGGTTTTCTATCTATTTAGTCTTAAGTGTCTTGGTTGTTCAATGCATGCGACTGCATTGTAGTGTGTATTGTTGTCTGTGTCCGTTGTTTCGAGTGGGGCTGATTGTACTTTCTAGTACGTTGTTTGATTGGTGACATATTGTATGCAACTATTGTGGAGTGGGCATTCTTGTGTATTGTTTTCGATCTGCCATTATTGAGAATATAATTTTGTTTGTTTATCAACTCTCGGCTCTGACTTGTTCTTTGGGCCACAGCCGGCGTCCGCTGGCGCGCCAAAAAGAACCACTTCTAAATTGTCTACGCTTTCGTGGTGCGGTTCGGGGGGCCGATACTTTGGCCCTTGGAATTAGCCCGGCGATCGCCTCCCTAATTAATGGGACCTGTGTGACAACTACAATGTGCAAGCATTGCATAGATACATTCATACCTACTAAATCTAATAAAGTCAATAAAAGTACTCCATGGATGACGCGTGGCATAATTCAATTGAAGCGCAAAATCAAACGAATAAAGAAGAAACGTGCACGTGTGGGGATTATTAGTGTGCGTACGGATGTTATCAGTGAACTACAAGACAAGCTAGCATGCGCTGTACGTGATTCGAAAGACCTATATTTCACTGCAACATTGCCCAACTTTATAAAGAACGCGCCGGATAAGTTTTGGGAATACCTAAGCGAAAGCAAGAAGTCTGTCACGGAAATCACAATTATTGGAACCATTGTTAACAACTTGAATGTTATCGCACAACATTTTAACGATTATTTTCATAGCGTATTTACCAGTGGTAGTTCAGGGTTATTTTTAGACTCTGTAGTGTTTCAACGCCATGAGGCGAACTTCATCTCATACAATGGCATTGTATCTATGTTGTTAAACTTAAAAACCAACTGGCCCTGATGACATCCCAAATGTGTTCCTTAGGCGATACGCCGAAACTATTGCTAAATTTCTGGTTGTGTTATTCAGTGAATCTTTGCTATGTGCAAAAGTACGTAGTGATTGGAGGATGGCTCGAGTTGTCCCATTCTTTAAGAAAGGCGATCGATCGTTAATACAGAATTACCGCCCGATATCACTGACGTCATCATGCTGCAAAATTTTCGAACACATAATCGCAAGTCGCATTAATGAATTCTTAGAAGAAAAGTTGATACAAACCACTTGTCAACATGGTTTCAGAAAAGGCTGCTCGACTATCACACAATTAGTTATAGCAATCAAATCATTTGCTAAAGCTTTGGATGCTAACGGTCAAATTGATGCTGTATTTTCGGATTTTAGTAAATCTTTCGATAGGGTTATTCACGAAAAATTATTTCTAAAGCTAAGAAACGTTAAGCTTCCTGATATCTTAATTTCCTGGATCGCAGACTATCTGAAGAACCGTAAACAGCATGTTTCAGTTGATGGACACAACTCGGGCTGTCTACCAGTTACTTCAGGTGTGCCCCAGGGCAGTGTCTTGGGTCCATTACTCTTTCTTTTATATATTAATGACATCGTCACCGTCGTCACACCTCGAACACAAATAAGACTGCAGATGACTGCGTTGTGTTTCGTACAATTAAATCTGTGGATGATCAGAAGGAATTAAATTTCAGCTTGAATAACATATCCTTGTGGTGAGAAAAACGGGGCATGGCTGCAAGTACCACCAAAACAGTTTCTCTTCGCATAACGCATAAAAAGAATTCTCTCGATCACGTGTACAAAATGGGGTCTGTCCCATTAAAACAAGTTCGTAGCTATAAATACCTTGGCGTAACCTTCACTGCCAATTTATCTTGGAACCTTCATGTAGAGAACACATGCTCTGCTGCATTACGCAAACTAGCTTACCTGTGACACAAACTTAGAAATTCTCCTACAAACGTTGAGTTACTCGCCTAACTAACATATATCCGCCCAAAACTAGAGTATGCCTGCGTAGCATGGGACCCGTATACTAAGCTCAATATTAACAAACTTGAGAGAATTCAAAGAAAGTCGGTTTGTTTTATTTATTCTAAATACAAACGTTCGGACTCCCCGTCACAGCTAATGTTGGCTAATGAGATTCCTTCTCTTGATTCAAGAAGACAGAAGTACCGCTTGGATTTTTTACATAATCTAATTGACCACGAATTCACCCTCAACTCTTCGCTTTATGTAAGCCCTCTTTCCACAAGGCAAACACGGCACCATCACTCTGATGCATTAACACCTATCTATGCTAGGACAGACACACATAAGTTTTCCTTTTTTCCACGGACCATTTCAGAATGGAATTCCCTGCCCGCACCGTAGAACTTGTGACGATGGGTGACATGTACTCTTTTCTGTACCTTTTTTATGTGCATACTATCACAATTTTGTTAAGTTCTTCTGAATATGTTTGTATAGGCATTTATATATATATATATATATATATATATATATATATATATTGTGAGAATTCATTGTACGTCATCTTCCTCATCTAACAATAATCATCATCAGTCTTCGGCACGTTCCTCTTCATGATCGGCGCCATTTTGCTGTTGCTTCAATAAAGCGTCAGCTGCACCGTTGTATTTCAAGTGGTGGAAGGTGCTTCCCGATCTCTTCGACCTCTCTCCATCCAAAGCCAGCTCCTGGAGCTCCGTTCGGGACGTCGCTTGCGCCAGCAGAGCACCATGGCCCAAGAGCAAGCCCAACCGAACCTCTCGCCGGCGCAACCACCAGCCGCCAACCCTAGCCCGGTCAACAACCCCCCTCGGGAGCCTCCAATCTTCTCCGGTCTGCCTGGCGAAGATGTCGAAGACTGGCTCGACAACTATGACCGCGTAGGTGTCTACAACAACTGGAACGAGGCATCGAAATTAGCACGCGTCCAGTTCTACGTCTCTCAGGTTGCCAAGACGTGGTTCCTGAACCATGAGAGCGACTTCCGCGATTGGTCTTCCTTCAAAGACCAGCTCCGACGCATTTTCGGTACACCGACCGTCCGTTCAGAAGTTGCTCGCAAGAAACTGGCAGAACGCGTTCAACATTGCGGTGAGTCCTACACTTCCTATATTGAGGATGTGCTTGCACTTTGCCGCCGTATCGACGACACCATGCCAGAAGGTGATCGTGTCCGGCACCTTCTGAAGGGTATCGGACCTACCGCTTTCAACGCCCTCGTCGCACACAACCCTTCGACGGTTTCCGACGTCGTCTCGGTATGCCAGCGGCTTGATACCTTGCAGTCAATCCGCCTACGACCAGACTTCTCTGAGAACCCCCTGGCAAACAGTATGGAGCTCCGATCCATCATTCGAGACATAATTCGTGAGGAATTGCAAGCCTACACTTTACCTCCTTCTAACAACGTTCCCGCTCAACCCGCCTCTAGCGATCTGCGCGGAATTATTAGAGAAGAAATGTCAGCGTTCCAAAGCATTCACCGTGCTCCACCATGCGCCCAACCCCCTTCGTATGCACAGATCGCTGCAATGCAACCCTCGCCGTCTCAAGCACCACCACCTGTACCTGATCACGAACATCTAGCACCTCTAGTCGCCCGTCCACCGAACCCTACCTACCATTCTTCCTGGCGGGCCCCACGTCCTATTTGCTACTACTGTGGAATTCGAGGACACATTTCCCGGGTCTGTCGACGTCGGCAGCAAGATGAACGTCGTGGTTATGCCGCTTTTGAACGAGACGACACATATACTCGAGGTTACTACCGTTATGCCGACAGTCCTTCCAACCACCGATCACCGTCTCCTGTGCGCATTTCCAACACGACCAACAATACACGTGCATCCCGACCACGCTCCCCTTCGCCACTCCGACGCTCTGTTTCACCACTTCGGCCTGTCTCTCAACTGGCTCCCCAGCGCTCGGAAAACTAAACAGTGCAGTTTTTGGAGGGAAAACTGCATCGCGGCGAAATGACCCAAGTCCTCCTGAACGACCGTCAAACATGTTATTGGTAACTGTGGAAGGTGTGCGGGTGTTGGCTTTGGTGGACACGGGAGCAACTATTTCAGTTATGCGTGCCGACTTGTGTTCTCGATTGCGGAAAGTGAAGACACCCTACCTTGGATCATCTTTGATTGGGGCCAATGGAGCAATAATTACACCATCGGCCCAATGTACAGCGCGTGTCTTCATTGATGGTATTCTTCATCACATCACCTTCGCTGTCTTAATTTCATGTGCTCATGAACTAATTTTAGGCTGGGACTTTCTCTCATCAGCATCTGCATTAATTTCTTGCCGTCAACGTGTAGTCGAAATGACCGAGACCGATCACTGCAGCGAACGCGTCGACGAAAAACCATTGCGTTTCTTCACAGCTTCCGAATCCATACTACTCCCGGGTCAAGAGCAACTCATCACCATCACTTCTCCGAATATTGCCAATGGTGACGTCCTTATCACCCCTTCCAGCAGCTGTCTAGCTCGCGGCGTTGTAGTCCCCTCCAGCCTGGTGCGGTTCAAAGACAGTGCAGCGATAATCATTGGCCTGAACCCTACCCCAGAGCCCGTCCTCCTACCCCAAGGTTCTGCAGTGTCATGTTATGTGGATACCCAACCGGTTTCTTTGGTCTCTCTTGACGCCTTGACAGCTCAGCCACAACAGGCCCAGTCTGTTACTTCCTCCTCCTTTGCTCCCGAGATAAATCCTGACCTTTCTGCTTCTCAGCGTGAGGCGTTGCTGAATTTGCTCAGGAAACACCAGGCCTCCTTCGACGCCAATGCTTCGGCACTAGGACAGACAACAGTTGCGTATCATCGTATCGACACTGAAGGTCAGACTGTTGTACGCCGTCGTCCCTACCGAGTCTCCTTGGCCGAGCGCAAAATCATCGAGGAGAACGTGACCGATATGCTAAACAGAAACATCATACGACCCTCTACCAGTTCTTGGTCATCACCCGTTGTGTTGGTACAAAAGAAGGATGGATCGGTACGATTTTGTGTTGATTACCGCGCGCTCAACAAGATTACCCGAAAGGATGTATACCCGATGCCCCGTATAGATGATGCACTTGACTCATTGCAAGGCGCCCAATACTTCTCCACCCTTGACCTTCGCTCCGGGTATTGGCAAATACCAATGGACGAAGCAGACAAAGAAAAGACCGCCTTTTCTACGCCGGACGGTCTTTACGAGTTTAACGTTATGCCTTTCGGTCTATGTAATGCTCCCGCCACATTTGAAAGGATGATCGACACTGTTCTTCGTGGCCTCAAGTGGAAAACTTGTCTATGCTACCTCGATGATATCGTCGTGTTTTCTTCCACTTTTGATGATCATCTGCAACGCCTAGATCAAGTGCTCACATGTCTCTCCAACGCTGGACTTCAACTAAACACAAGGAAGTGCCATTTTGGCAACACAGCTATAAAAGTTCTAGGACATCTGGTTACTAAAGATGGCATCCAGCCCGATCCGGACAAAATTTCCGCAGTCCTCAACTTTCCGCGACCCTTTCGTTCCAAAGAACTACGCAGTTTCCTTGGACTCGCATCGTACTTTCGCCGCTTCATTCGCAACTTTGCCACTATTGCCGCTCCTCTCCACAAGCTCCTTGCTAGTACCGGTTCCTTCGATTGGAATGATCAATGCGAAGCCTCATTCCAAGAACTCAAGCAGGCACTGACATCCCCACCGGTGCTTTGTTATTTCGATGACAAGGCACCTACAATATTACACACTGACGCGAGTGGACAAGGAATCGGCGCCGTACTGCTCCAGCGCGACCATGCCTTTCGCGAGAAAGTTGTCGCGTATGCAAGCCGCACTCTGACCACTGCAGAGAAGAGGTACTCGATAACCGAACAAGAGTGCTTGGCTGTTGTCTGGTCCATCCAAAAATTTCGTCCGTACCTACATGGTCGACATTTTACTGTTGTGACAGACCACCATGCTCTTTGCTGGTTGTCCACAATCAAAAACTTGTCGGGACGACTTGGCCGCTGGATTCTCCGATTACAATCTTATGACTTTGACGTCATCTACAAGACTGGAAGACAACATCAAGATGCCGACGCTTTGTCACGATGCCCTTTGCCGCAGTTTTCGGTGCACGTCACATCCCCTAGTCAAATTGGCTATACCGAGGACGCCTCGTCGATATCATCCATTTCTTCCCTACCTTCATCCACCCGTCCGTCAGCACTTGCTACTCACCAGCGAGCCGATTCTTATTGCACTGACATCATTGGTCGGCTTACCGGTGCTTCGTCTTCCCCTAATGCCAGGCTCCGGAAACAACTCCGACTATTCAAGTTGGAGGACGATGTGCTATATCGATACATTTTGCACCCGGAAGGCCACCGATGGGTTCCCGTCGTACCGCGCGCACTTCGCACTGAAGTTCTGCGCGCTTCCCACGACGACCCGACGTCAGGACACTTGGGTTATTACAAAACATACGAGCGCATCCGCAGTCGATTTTTCTGGCCAGGTCTTTCCACGACAGTAGCTAAATATATTGCCTCGTGCGCACTTTGCCAACACCGCAAGCGGCCCACTACTCCTCCAGTCGGGACCCTACAACCACTTCCTTGTCCATCAGAGCCGTTCTCTGTCGTCGGAATTGACCTCTTCGGGCCCCTCCCAACTACATCAGACGGCAAGAGGTGGATAGTCACCGCGGTTGATCACTTGACCCGGTACGCTGAGACGGCCTCAATCCCTTCAGGAAGTGCTTCGGAAGTAGCAACTTTCTTCTTGAATGCCATTTATCTACGTCATGGAGCCCCTCGTGTCCTTTTGAGCGACCGGGGAAAGGCATTTCTTTCAAGCACGCTCAGTGAAGTTCTTCAAGCATCAAAAACAGTTCATAAAACAACATCTAGCTATCACCCGCAAACCAATGGCTTAACGGAAAGATTTCATCGCACGCTGTGTGACATGCTGTCCATGTATATCCGACCGGACCATCGCAATTGGGATGCCATACTACCCTTTGTCACGTATGCATATAATACGTCAGTTCAACGAACCACAGGCTATTCTCCATTTTTCCTAGTATACGGACGCCAACCGACATCACCACTCGACGTTTCATTCTTTTCTGGCCCCGTCAACTCTTCACCATTCGTTTGCGACCAGTTTCTGTCCCGCGTTGCTCGATGCCGTCGTCTTGCCCGCGTAAACACCGAAGCTAGCCAAGAAGATCGCAAACATCGTTACGATGCCACTCACCGCGTCGTTCTCTACCACCCTGGCGACAATGTACTTCTGTGGACTCCTGCGCGAACGCCTGGCTTATGCGAAAAGTTTGAGTCACGCTATCTTGGCCCTTACAAAGTTATCGAACAGACCTCACCGGTGAACTACCGTGTCACACCTGTTCATGTCCCCACTGACCAACGCTGCCGCGGGACAGAGATTGTGCACGTTTCGCGTCTCAAGCCCTATTGTATGCGTTCCACAGCGTAATTCGCGGCCAGGCTGGCCGCTTCCGTCGACGGGGGAAATTAGTGTGAGAATTCATTGTACGTCATCTTCCTCATCTAACAATAATCATCATCAGTCTTCGGCACGTTCCTCTTCATGATCGGCGCCATTTTGCTGTTGCTTCAATAAAGCGTCAGCTGCACCGTTGTATTTCAATATATATATATATATATATATATATATATATATATATATATATATATATATATATATATATATATATATATATCTGTGTGTGTGCGCGTGTATGGGGGTGTATATGTGTATATATATGTGTGTATGTGTGTGTATATGTGTATGTATATGGATATAGATTTGTATGTTTATTTGTGTATGCTTTAGTTTGGTGTACAATTATGTACGCCCGTCCTGCAAGGACCACGTCGTGGTCTGCAGTATGTTCTAAATAAAAAAATAAATAAAAAATAATCGCATTGTGGTTTTGGGACGTTAAACCCAAACACTTGTAATATTTTTTCATTGCTTGTTTTTATTTCATGGATTCGATGTTTGTGGTGCTGCAGCTGAGTTTGACCTTTGTTATCTGGGTCCTCACTGTAATTGCGGGGCTGGAATTTTGCACTTGCAGCTTACCCTGTAATTGACTACGCGTATTTATTAAGGTGAGAGGCTCAGATACCACGTTATAAACTCACAGGATCCCCTGTTCATCTGCCTAAGATGATTTGATGGAGAAGGCCATTTCAAATTTCTTCTCAGTTGGTGTACTGAACCTACCCTACCAGTCTATGACTGGTAGGGTTTTGCTGTGGGTGCGAACCCGTGTTGCATCACGGCTTGGGGAGAGCACTGGTGTAGCTTGGGCGTGGGCAGGTGCCGGTGTGGCTTTAAGGGGGCCAGTGCCCTTTTCGCACCCCCCGCCGACGCCACAGCTTGCCATTATTCACACCACTTTTTGAAAACTTGCTATACCTAACGAGGTTTGCACTGCCTCCAAAAACGGAGGCAGTGCGAAACTGATATTGCATTGCCTACATGATGAGACCACATTGCACCAAGCTCGGATGTCATGCGATGACGTGAGCATGTTAAGTCGCGTGATGTTCTGATGAAGTCACAATTTTTGGCGATGTCTGACGTCATATATGTTGTCATCACGCGGTGTTTTTTTTCGATCACTCGACGTCGCGCACGCGAGACGCAAACGGTCGAGTTTCACGTTTTATGAGCATCTAAGGTTTTTGCCTAAAAACAAAAACTGACCATTGGTGGCTTTGGCATCTCGCGGCGACGCCGTCAACAGGAGCGATGCAAAATAATCGTGTGATGACGTCACCATACCACGTCATTGTGACATCACGGATCACCAGAATGTGTAAGGTCATCATGACGGTCCCATGATCACGTCATGAGACGACATCGTCACTTTGCACTGCTTTGTTATCGCGTGATCGGCCCACCAATCACGGAGGCCGAGCAGAACCCGGTGAGGTGCTGAAAGTTTGGAATGCTGCTACTCATAAATTAGTGCAAGGCCACTTTAGGTGCGGAAAACATTCGTAGAGGGGGTGGAGGACCAATAATGTGACTGAACACAAAGAAACAGACGGCGGTCGCTTTCAGGTCGCTTTGGGTGAATGCACAAGAAACCCTGCGAGCTTTTTTTTTGCGCTGTTACGTAGAGTTTATTTTGCGGTTTACTGCATGGTTACGTTCAATCGCATCTGTTTTTCATTTGCCATAAACCTAGAGGCCTCAGCTATTTTTGCTTAGCGCATCGTTCGCTTTCTTTTTTTTCTGTGTCAAGGCAAAAAGCGCTAGCTGTAGTTTCATGATTATCCACATAAAAGCTACACTCGCCGTCAGTTCTTTTTTCAAATTGTCAGCTTATGGAAACGCTGCTATGGCTGTCTATACCTTTACCACACTGAATGAGGCTTTCGTCAATGCTTTTAAAGTCATTCTGACCATTAACAGCCTTCCACAGCAAATCTTTCTGGATTAAACTATCTGTGCCCAGATAATGAGTGCTTATTAGCATCCTAAGACTGTTCACGCTGCGCAATTTTTTTCTTCTGAATACGCCAGAAGCGAGTTCTTCAGATGTTTTGTCCTTGGCCCTTTTGGCTAAGGTGACAGGAATGGTTGTATTTTTTGGGCAGCTCAGAGAGGCAGATTTATACAAACGACAAATTACTGAATGAACATAATCATAAACTGTAATGAAACAAGAGATCACGGGAGCTGGAACAGTCGAATAGTATATTGTGTGAATTATGCACACTGACGCTCATTCCGTTGTATATTTCTTCCAAGTGTTTACTAGTCATGACCTTTTGCGCAGTCAGGTCCGAAATTCTTAAGTTAATTTCCAACTCACAGTCGTGGAAACAGGAACTACGCAGGGACAGCATATTTTACGCTGCTTGAAAGCAAATACTGCTGCTCTATGGACGTGCTGTTAGCTGGTTTTTACTACTCTCAGCATCTCAAGTGCAAACTTTCTCAAACGCAGCATATGAAACAGGCAATTAGTATTCAAATATACACATCATAGTGGGGCTCGAACTCATTTATGACGGCAGAATTTTGACAATATTATTCGCGAAGTGCATGATCTTGCACTGCGTATCACGTGGAAGCATATCACGAGTGAGAGTCCTCGACATAAAGTACTTGTGGGATAACATACCTTTAATGTTTCCGCACTGAAGGTTTTACTACAACTGCCCCTCAATCGGGACATACACGCCATTTTCTTGCTTCTTTCAGGCGAGAGTGTTCTTATCGCCGGTGCCCGTGTTTGGAGGCATTGTCGCGACGCGCAGGCGTAAAAGCGGCGCAGAAGCGGCGCCGAACTGTTCGCCCCCCCCTCCCCCCACGCAGATAGGAGCCGTTAGGATTGAAGAGCTTTGGGGACTCACACCTGGCGTCCAAGGAGGGTGGTGTAGGGTGCGAGCGTAGGCGTTCCGGGCTTTTGTCGGCGAATTACGGGAGGCGTGGCGTGCGGGGGTTGGTAGGCTCCTGGGAAAGGATGTATCATGGCTTTAGGCAGTCGATAAAAACGCGTACATCCTTTCCACTGATTCGCAGGGTGAATGTTTTGTCGTCGCGACAGATGACTTTGTAAGGTCCGGAGTAAGGCGGCTCGAAAGGTGCGCGTACGGTGTAGTCACGGAGGAAGGCATGCCAGCATGTTGCCAGGTCCTTAAACACGAACAGGGTCGGCTTGGTGTGGCGAGCCGCTGGTGAGGGGCGCAGCGCGCCCATTGTGCGACGGAGTCGAGTGACGAAGTCTGCAGCGTCAGAGCTGGTTACAACAGAAGTCGAAGCGGAGAGGATTTCTCCAGGTAGGTGAAGCGGCTCCCCGTAGACGAATTCCGCAGGCGTGGCTTGAATGTCTAGCTTGAAAGTTGCGCGCAGACCAAGAGCGACGGTGGGGAGAGCTTCGATCCAGGTTGAGTGAGGGTGGCACATTATGGCTGCCTTGAACTGTTGGTGAAACCGCTCAATCATCCCGTTGGCACAAGGGTGGTAGCTAGTTGTCCGCGAAAGCTCGAACCCGGTGGAGAGCCCAAGGAGCCGGAAGAATTGAGATACGAATTACCTTCCTTGATCGATTGTGACTCAACGAGGAGTGCCGAAGCGTGAAACCCAGCCGAAGAAGAAGGCTGATGCGACGTCTTCTGCGGTGATCCTTTCGAGCGGCCACACCTCGGGCCAACGAGTGTAACGATCGATGGCGGTGAGGCAATAGCGGTAAGGGCTGGCTGGTGGGAGAGGGTCAATGATGTGAATGTGGACGTGCTGGAACGGTTCCGTCGGAAGGGGGAATTCTCCAAGTGGCGACGTGGCGTGCCGGGTGATTTTGGTGCACTGGCATTGAATGCATGTGCGTGCCCAGGTGCGGCAGTCCCGTTGAATTGAGGGCCACGCGTACCAGTCAGTCACGAGGCGTATAGAAGCTCGGATGCCGGGATGACTGAGGTCACTGTGTAACTGGTTGAAGAGGCTTTGGCGATGCAAAGAAGGTACGTATGGTCTCACTAGTCCTGTTGATATAACACAGTAGGGAACGTCCGTTGACCCAGGGATGGTAACTTTTTGCAGTTGAAGGGAAGAGTTCTTCTCGAGGAGCTGCTGGAGCTTGGTGTTCGTTTTCTGAGCTTCGACAAGGGCGTCAGTTGTAACGGTAGGTAGCTGGACAGCCGAGACACGAGAGAGTGCGTTGGCGACCACGTTTTTCTTTCCGCTGATATGATGGATATCTGTAGTGAATTGAGTGATGAAGGACAGCTGGTTCTGCTGGACTGGTGGAAGTTTTTTGCGGCGTCAGGGGAAGGCGTAATTGATAGGTTTGTGGTCGGTGTATACGGGGCAGTGCTGTGCCTCGAGAATGTGGTTGCAAGCTGCCACTCTAGCGTCGCCAGCGCGAAGTCGGCGACGGGAATGACAGCAGGTTGGTTCGTTCCGTACGCAAGCAGAGACAGTGAAGAGATCAGAGACGTGAGAAAACAAAACAACTTTACTCTAGTGATATTGCAGCACACGGGATCTAATACAACACTTCAATACAACTAACAAAATACATCGACACTGGATACAACTACAGAAATATATAACAAAAACAATAAATCAGCTTACGAGAGAGAACTATTACAAACTACACCAACTAACAAGAATAGAACGACGGAGGAGAAAGTTCGAAGATATAAACAGGTGAAGGCATACGTGTGATGACCGGCAGCGTTGTGTCCCCAACGATCGGATGCGAGAAGTCGAAGAGAGTTCTGGCACGACTGCGATGTCGGCGGTCTTGCAACGCTGGTGGCTCCGGGAGGCTAGTGCTTGCAGGTGACTTCGAGCTGGTTGAGCTAACTCGAGGCGAAGTCCCGATGTCTACGTTGCAGACGTTAATATCGCGTCACAACTAGACGAACGGTTAAGTTTAGGTGGCCAGCCGATACAGAGCCACACTAAAAACTTCTAGAAGAGATGCTTGTTGACCTGTTTCTACACCATGTTGGTCAGCGACTAGTCTGCCTAGCAGGGCAAAATCCTGCGCTTAAATCCCCCTCGTGTCCCCACGCTCTCTTCCTTGGGGACAAGAGACCTCTACCTGGGTCCAATCATGCGCGTTTAATTGATGGAACCTCCGCCCCAAAAATATTTTGACCCCACCCCTTTTTAATTGGGAGAGGGCCCTCAACTAGCGAGAGTGACAACCTGTCGGGTTGTTGTCATATGGCTTGGCCACCAGAGCGTTTCCCACGCTTGTCCCCATGGGAACAGTCAAACGTTTGGCTTTCAGCCGGTGTGTCTCGTAGTCTAATCCTTGTTCGGGGTATACCGCGGCCTTCTACGACCTTGCAGACGCCGCCACAGTTACAAAAGGATTAACCGTCGGCGACGACGTTCTCAGAAGAGCACCCCATTTTGCACTTCTCGGCTCCCTTTCATGCGCCGCCGTTTCTCACGGTCAGTCGGGGAGTACGGCGCCCGTTAATTGCCGTGACGCGGTGTCGCCAAAAATGGCCGTCCGTGACATTGCCCCCCACTTTCAGAATGTTATTCATAACATTTGTTCACACGGAGGGGAATTTTTCGACAACAAGGAACAAAACACCACCAACAAGGGAGACATGAGGACTGTCCCTCTCATACTCAACATAAGTAGGCAGAGTGCATCAAAGTAACAACAAAAGAAAAAAACAAACAATTGTTAGCGTACCAGCCTCAGTTATACGCAACAATATCAATGCGCCATACAAACAACAAGAAGAAATGGCCGTGTACGGCAGCCATCAATACAGCATACACTGCACGAATGTATACTACGGAACAAAATGGAACAGCTGCGCTCCTTTACTGTAGGGCAATCTTTCAATGTGCATTACAACAAGTAAAACAACCAATGCACCAAGCAAAAAGAAAATAACTCAAAATACACTTCTTATACAATGAAATACGCACATACCAACAGAAAACAACCGACGAAAGGAAAAAAAAGAACATGCTCATAGACCTCAATTCTCAATGCGCGCAACGACAACTGTACCGGGTCACGCCAATCTTAATCAATTTTCAAATCATTCGGTTTGTGCTAACATCTTCCTCAAATGCTCATTCATGCCACATCCCCATGGCAGTGGAGGCATACGATGCCACACTAAACCTTTGAAAATACTAGAAAATTGACACTTTTTCTCGGTTTTTACCTTCTGCAAATTTTTGCACTCATGATTAAACTAATTCGATGCTAACTTTCAGCCTTTGGCTCAGCGGCTTTTCTTCTGAACAATTTACACCGCATCACGTAACTTGCAAAAATTATGACTGAAGTCTGCATCTGTAAAGCATCACTAAGTAACCATACTTAGCACGCACGTGCAACAATTCTTCAAACTGACCGCCCCCCTTTCCCAATTAGATTCGCTTGAATCGCACACGATGGGGTCGCGTTCCCGGCGACTTTCGAGCACGCCAGAGGTTACAAAAAGCACGAACGCCAGACTGTGTCCTGCTGTCACGCCTCATTCTGCGTTTCGGTCGGCTCCCCTCAGGAATGTGCAAGGAACGCCAGAAACAGGGGGGAAGCCTGGGTAATAGTGTCTTTGTGGTCGCCCCCACGCAGTACTTAGCCGTTGTGCCTTTTCGACTTTGAAACTTCGGCCAAGGCCGCTTTCCCGACGTTGTCGAAATGAACCACGTGTTTCGTTCGGGTGACGCACCTCTCTTTCCCCCTCCGCACCTGGCTCGCCGCTTGTGCCTCCATGAACGCCACCATTGACGTTCCTTGAAACGGATTAACGGCCTAGCCTTTCGTCTCTGTCGGGACGGAGTTGGACCAGCCCTAGGCTCACGCAGTGTGGTCTGTTTCCTCTTCTTTCTTTTTCGGCGATGTTTGCGTATCTCCTTTCCCTCGATGTCATCATCATGTCGCTTCAGGACCTCAAAAGTTGCGAAGCTTGTTGGAGCTGGTGCTAGGTCTTCCCTCCCGATAACGCTTTTTGAACTCTGCGTCACGAAGGACTGTCGGGCCAAATTAGCTTTGTCAACATTGATGAAGCCATCAACTGGGCCCTCTCCGACAGCATCGCTGCATTCCTGAAGCGTCGCGTCCTCGCTTTCAGACTGTTGTCTTTCTGTTTCGCGCTTTCTTTCAGACTCTTGACTGAGCTGCTCTTCTCTTGTCCAGACAGAAGTTCCGAGCATCCGGAACCTATCTGCCTTAACTACCTCGTAGTTATTCGCATTCTGCTGACTGAGTCGTGCAACAGCTTCATTTGCCTCGTAAGGCCAAACCGTGAGCAGCCCTTGACACCATGTGTCTCGCTCAAATGACAGTTCCTCGCCGGCATCGCCGTGCTCACTGCTGGATCGGCTCACCCTGCTACCCTCACTGAGGCGAATCTTTAATTGCAGTAACTGCACTTCCCGTTCTCCGGCTTCCCTTGCCGCTTCCCTTGCCGCTTCTCGTTCCTTCGCCCTTCGTTTGCGCTCTCTCTCTCCTTTTCTTGGCGCTCTCTCTCCCTTTCTTTTTCCCTTTTCTCCCGGGCCCGTGCCCGCTCTTCTCTGGTTAACGCCTGTTCCTGCTGCTCCTTAACCCATTGTCTCAGTTCGGTGCCCTCGAGGCCTAACTGTTTACCGTATGCGATCCACTTATCAAAATCCATACACTCCATACTGCAGCTGTCACTACAATTCCACTATAAAAACAGCGCAATCATTGCAGGATGCGACCGCTTCAACTGTGCGGCTCTATCACCACGCTGTCCGCACGGTTCTTGTTCACCCCTCACTGTCTTACTCTTGTATGGGGCGTCCTGTTGCGGACGCCAGTTTTGTTACAAGCTGCCACTCTAGCGTCGCCAGCGCGAAGTCGGCGACGGGAATGACAGCTGGTTGGTTCGTTCCGTACGCAAGCAGAGACAGTGAAGAGATCAGAGACGTGAGAAAACAAAACAACTTTACTCTCGTGATATTGCAGCACACGGGATCTAATACAATACTTCAATACAACTAACAAAATACATCGACACTGGATACAACTAAAGAAATACATAACAGAAACAATAAATCAGCTTACGAGAGAGAACTATTACAAACTACACAAACTAACAAGAATAGAACGACGGAGGAGAAAGTTCGAAGATATAAACGGGTGAATGCATACGTGTGATGACCGGCAGCGTTGTGTCCCCGACGATCGGATGCGAGAAGTCGAAGAGAGTTCTGGCACGACTGCGATGTCGGCGGTGTTGCAACGCTGGTGGCTCCGGGCGGCTAGTGCTTGCAGGTGACTTCGAGCAGGTTCAGCTAACTCAAGGCGAAGTCCCGATGTCTACGTTGCAGACGTTAATATCGTGTCACAACTAGACGAACGGCTAAGTTTAGGTGGCGAGCCGATACAGAGCCACACTAAAAAAATTGCCCGCAGCTTCCCTCGGGGGAATACTGAGGAGGATGCGGAGCATATAATTGGTTAACGGGGTGTTAAAGTGCGACTTACTTGGGTCGATGGCTAAATTGGTTAACGTGGTTGTGAAATGGGGTGTTAAATTGCGACTTACTTGGGTCGATGGCTAAATTGGTTAACGTGGTTGTAGGAGGGGGTGGTAAATGAGTGAACACGTACACACGTATGCGAAAGGACGGCGCTGGTTGAAGGGACGTCGATCATTGAGTTTGTGGATTCGTTGGAATTCATTTCACCGCGACCTTGGACGTCGACGCGCCGTACAAACCAACCGACGAGCGGCAACTGAGCGAGTGAGCGCCGACCTTGAGTATATATACAGCGCGACGGCGCATGCGCTGTCAGCTGTCGAATGTTCTCGAAGGAGATGCGCGCGCGGCACAGATGGTGGGCGACGGCGCGACGGCGCATGCGCGCGCGTCAGCTGTCGAATGTTTGAGAAGCGGTGCGGACGGCGCGGACGGCGCACTACAAGGCGCGAGTATAAGATGCTTCCGCATCTAAAACTTCTAGAAGAGATGCTTGTTGATCTGTTTCTACACCATGTTGGTCAGCGACTAGTCTTCCTAGCAGGGCAAAATTCTGCGCTTAAATCCCCCTCGTGTTTCCTCGCTCTCTTCCTTGGGGACAAAAGACCTCTACCTGGGTCCAATCATGCGAGTTTAATTGATGGGAACTCCGCCCCAAAAATATTTTGACCCCACCCCTTTTTGATTGGGAGAGGGCCCTCAACTAGCGAGAGTGACAACCTCTCGGGTTGTTGTCATACAACTTGGCCACCAGAGCGTTTCCCACGCTTTTCCCCGTGGGAATGGTCAAACGTTTGGCTCTCAGCCGGTGTGTCTCGTAGTCTAATCCTTGTTCGGGGTATACCGCGGCCTTTTACGACCTTGCAGACGACGCCACAGTTACAAAAGAATTAACCGTCGGCGACGACGTTCTCAGAAGAGCACCCCATTTTGCACTTCTCGGCTCCCTTTCATGCGCCGCCGTTTCTCACGGTCAGTCGGGGAGTACGGCGCCCGTTAATTGCCGTGACGCGGTGTCGCCAAAAATGGCCGTCCATGACAGTGGTGAAAGTGCTGGACTGCTTCCTAGATGGCAAGAAGCTCTCTGTAGTAGGCTGGCCAGCTCGTCTCCGCAGGGAGCGAGGTGGCATCGCCGATGCTTCCTGAAGGCGGGGGCGGCTTCGGGTAAGAGAGTTTCTTCGAGAAGAACGCCAAGGGGCGTCAGTTGTTGCCCACACGCTACATGAGAGAGGCTCCGACGGCGGTGCTAGAGGCGTCTGTGAAAAAAGCCAGGGGCGCCTCTGGCTTGGAATGGGAGAGTAGCGTAGCATTGCGGAGGGCAATTTTGCACTCTTCGAACGCTTACGTTGAGGCTGGGGTCCAAGTGACAGGATGGTTCCCACGTTGGCCGGCCAACCTGATATGTGGCCGCTTTAGGCACGAAGCGCCTGTAAATGTTGAACATGCCCAGGAAACGGTGGCGGTCTTTCACTGTGGCAGGCAGCGCGTAATTTTGAAGGGCCCGGATGCGGTCAGGCAAGGGTCTAGTTCCTTCTGAAGAGATTTCATGGCCAAGAAACGTGACGACGGGGGCGCCGAGCGTGCTCTTCTGAACGTTTATGAGTAAGCCGCGTTCCTCGAGACGCTGGAACAGTTGACGAAGGTGTTGGTGATGTTCCGTTTCGTTGCGGGAGAAGATCAAGATGTCGTCTAGGTACACAAAACAGAAGTCAGGCCGCGGACGACGTCGTCGATGAAGCGTTGAAAGGTTTGCCCCGCGTTGCGGAGACCAAAACTCATGAAAGGGAATTCGAATAGGCCGAAAGGCGTGATAATTGCGGTCTTTGGGACGTCATCTGGGTGTATGGGAATTTGTGTGTAGGCCTTTACGAGGTCCACCACTGAGAAGATAGTGCTGTCGTCTAAGTGGACAGCAAAGTCCTGTATATGACGGACGGGGTATCTGTCGGGGATGATGCGGGCGTTGAGGGCGTGATAATCTCCGCAGGGGCGCCAGTCATTGGTCTTCTTTGGTACCAGATGAAGCGGTGAGGCGTAAGGTCCCTCCGAGAAGCGGGCAGTACCTTCGCGTAGCATGGCTTCGAATTCGGCCTGTGCGATTCGTAGGTGGTCCTGGGCTAGCCGACGGGCGCGGCATGAGACCGGGGGGCCGAGAGTAGTACGAATGTAGTGCACGGTTGAGTGGCGCACATCTCGCGAACGCCCGCTAGGTCACCGTCAGGTCGGGAAATTCTGCGAGGATGTCATGGTATGGCGACTGGTTCCCATGGTGAGCGCCTTGACGTTAGGTTGTTGGGTGGTCGCATGTTGGCCCGATGTGGAGAGGCCTGTTGTAGCGTCGATAAGTTGGTCATATCGGCAGTCAGGTAGAGGATTGTAGTATACGCCAAGAAGTCGGACCCGATGATCGGCTCTACGACGTCGGCGATGACGAAATTTCATGGAAAACCTCGACACAGGTTTTCGAAGTTGATGTCAAGGTGGAGCAAGCCGTACGTCTTCATGATCGAATGGTTCGCCGCGCTGAGCTCAAAAGACGAGCAAGGACGCTTGTCACGCAGGAAGGTTCGGGGAAAGCAACAGATGTAGGAGCCACAGTCGACGAAGAACCGCCGCTTTGTGACTTGGTCGGTGACAAATATGCGATGACCTCTAGAGAGAGTGAGAATTGATTAGAAGGCAGAGAGGTCGGCCTGAGCTAGTTCGCTCTAGCCTGCTACTCTACACAGGGGATAAGGGAAAGGGGAAAGAAAGAGGGATGAAGGGTGATGATGGGGACAAGAAGAGGTGGTGCGTATGTACAGTAGCCACTTAGTATAGTACCCTACAGTCTAGTTTCTAGTCTAGTGCTTTTTATAAAGTCTAGAACAGCCTTTGTAGCAGTTTTTGACACTGTTTGGTCGTTCATTGCTGACAATATGTGGCTTTCACTTAATGGTGTTCGTCCAATGCTTGCCAACGTTGCAGTTAGCATTTCTCTTTGTGCCCTGTATAATGCACAGTCACAAAATATGTGAGCTCTAAGTTAGCAGCTCGCGGCCGTCTCTACAGGCTGCCGTTGAAGTTTCCCTGTCGTCCAGCTGAGCAAGGTGGTTTACATTTCCGGGCTTTGTCCCAGAAGCCGCGCTGGTAGTAGCAGGGGCCTTTATCATTTCCGTGCGATGAAACGGCGTTGTTGTCTCCGTTTTAGGAGCGGTTTTGTGGACGCAGCTTCGGGCTTTGATTTAGGCACCTTTGGAATGAGTCCTGCTGACGGGTTATTTCGTCGACATGGCGCTCGAGCTCGCTCCTGTATTGTCCTGTGTCAACGGTGTTGATGGTGAGAGGTGATGCTGGCAACGTAATCTCGACGACTTGATCGGCGAAATGAGAGAGCTGGTTCAGCGGCAGATTCGGCTGAACCTGGAGGATGGCCTGCGCATGCGAGTGTAGAAGCTTAAGCCAGATGATACGGAGGAGGGAGTCGTCGACCGGTGTGCTGCTCAAAAGGTCACGCATTTAACGCAAAAGCTGCGATGGCTTGTGTCATCGAGTTCTTGGCGCTGGAGTAGGTGACTACCCTTCTCGTCTTGTGAAGGTGAATGTCGGTGGGTGAGTTCGCTCTTAACGTGTAGGTAACGATCATCAGCCCGCAGATTTGCAAGTATATTGTGGACCTCAGCCGCATAGCGAGAGTCTATATAAGCGACGACGTAGTCATAGCGCGTCTGGTCCTGGGTGATGCGTGCCGTGGAAAACTGCACCTCGACTTGAGCGAACCACACCTCAGGCGCCTCTGCCCAAAACGGTAGAAGTTCGACGGTGATGCGACAGACGTCCGTGTCGGTGGCAGCCGCAGCAATGAAGGCTCCCGAGATGGCAGGGACCGCTGGAGCGAAGTTTTGGTGGGCGTGGCCCAAGTGGGGTGGTGCGCGGTCATCGGACGAGAGCGCTTAATTTTCATTGCGCTGCTGCTGTTCCCGGAGCATCTGCTCTTGGTTCTGGATCTCTTGCTGCTGGGCCTGCAGTTGTTGTTGCAGTTGTTGTAATTATTGAAGGGCAGCAAGGGTTTCCTCGTCGGCCATGGCGTTGCGGTACGTTCGTTTTCCGGGTCACCAGATGTGGGATAACATAACTTTAATGTTTCCGCACTGGAGGTTCTACTACAACTGCCCCTCAATCGGAACACACACACCGTTTTCTTGCTTCTTTCGGGTGAGATTGTTCTTATCGCCGGAGCCCGTGTTTGGAGGCATTGCCGCAATGCGCAGGCGTAGAAGCGGCGCCGAACCGTTTCGCCACATATTAATCACGAAGCTGCACGGTCATACTGACAATAAAACAAATGACAAAAGCTTCCGCTACGCAAAAATACGATCAACGTCGATCAACGAAGCACAGAGGACTCGCCGCGAAAGCCAAGAAAAATTTCCAATTCAGTGGGCCTTTTCGCGGGTACGTTACCAATTTACCAATTCGTTATTAGGTCAAGGATGCTAGTGTTTCTTGACTGCATATATGTTGCTCTGGGTGGTGCCTCTTCTGTGAGTGGAGATTGAAGCAGGGTTATGACGCGCGACATTCTCATAACGATGTGTTTGTTCGTAGGCCTGCACAATGTGGGAAACGGGGTGAGCCAATGCTTCCGCGAGCAGACGACACTCCGCCGGCGTTCTGGTTTCCCATAATGCTTTGCAGCCGCCGTAGGAGGGTACGTGTGAATTTCTGGAAAGGTCAATGACCAGCAGTTATCTTATGCTCGCACATTGTACCCTGCCCACATCCCTTTCTTCTTGAAATATTACAGGCCAATCAGCTTACTCTCCATCGTCAACAAGCTATTCACAATGGTAATTGATAATAAAATTAAGGTGTCTAATTTATATTTGTATAAATATGGTAATTATATCACAATCACACTGTTTACACAATCAACTAGTGGACATCACAAAGTCCACTAGTTTTTTTCCAGCCTGTTAGGCAACTTATATACGCATGATTGCCTGTACACAGTAAGAAAAGCACACTGCAAGTCTACCTCTACAGAACAAAACAAAAAATTGATATCGGAAGGAGGTGGAAGCAGGCACTCCAGTGTATGTGGCACAACAAATGAACATGGTTTGGTTAGAAGCTGCTGGCGATGGAAGTACATATTGCCTCTACTTGTAACATATATCCCTAAAACTAAACAGTAGCACCCGTCAGACATCTTCACATAGCAAGAGCAAGTCTTGCTGGGTGCACTGTACACCGAGCTGTGAATGATCATGGTGCCAAGTTGCGCTCTAAAATACTTCGACACATGAGGGATATAACCAAGTTGTGAAAAGAAAAGCTCTTTCAAGTTCTCTGGCATAAAAACGCATGCCTGTGCCAGTCCAAGGGCACATTTTTGAGAGCATCTCCGATAACTACTTTTCAAATCCTTCTTGGCAGATAGCAGACTAGGCGAAAGCTCTATCTGCATAGAGACAGTCCGGCGGGCTTGGTGCATTATGCACCGTTCAGCGATTTGAATTGGCACATACTTAGCTGAAGAAACAAGCTGCTGTGCCCTGCCAATTCCGTCTTCAAAAGGGAATGTAGACGTACTCCATAAAGGGCCAAACATTCGGGTTGCTTTCGGAAGGTGCAATACTTGGTGTATGTTGAACGTCATGACATTTTCTTCATAGAGCTTGATAACTTGTTGAACAAATAATGACAGAAACTTTTCAGCAGAACGAATTTCAGCTTCTAAAACAACGTCCTTTAGCAAAGCAAACACAGCCTTAACAAGATGCGTGAAACGTGTGCGATAAACTCTTGGCAGTATGTCAGCAACACAAAGCAGACTGTAAAATAAAAGCCAACAACGCGCCCCGCCACGGTGGTCTAGTGGCTAAGGTACTCGGATGCTGACCCGCAGGTCGCGGGTTCGATTCCCGGCTGCGGCGCCTGCATTTCCGATGGAGGCGGAAATGTTTTAGGCCCGTGTGCTCAGATTTGGGCGCACGTTAAAGAACCCCAGGTGGTCGAAATTTCCGGAGCCCTCCACTACGGCGTCTCTCATAATTTTATGGTGGTTTTGGGACGTTAAGCCCCACAAATCAATCAATCAAAAGTTAACAACGCCACTCTGCGGCCTTATAAAATGCACGATCAGACAAGGATTGCCCAGACCTTGAAAAGATAATGGGTGGCTTTACCAAGCGCAACCTTCAATCTATCAGCTTCAAGTTCTTCCCAATATAGCAAGACGAATTGGTGGCCGATAGCCATGAGGTTACTTGCTTCGTGACGCCTTCCATCACGCAATGCATGTAGTCAGAAGGAAGGCCCCACACAAGGTCAAAGCCTTGCAGCTTGACAAAAGTTGATGGTCCCTTGATGCCGAAAACTGCTTCCTTTTGGTGGACTGCTTGCACCATGGCTTTTAACACACTCAGCCACAAGGTTAGAGAATAGATACTTCACGGTACCTGTGAGCGAAATGTTCACCCTCTTTATCAGGCCGATTCTTGTACTAATAAGCTCTTGCTGGCACACAAAAATGTGCTTGCTCCACAACAACTTCCCTGAAAGCAATAAAAGGTGATATCAAAGGTCATGCTTATTACAAACTGCAATGACTGGTTTAAGCAGTTAAAAAAAGTCATGGTCGCCACATACTCTTTTTTCGTTTTTTATTTCAATTTGTTTATTTCAGACATTTCAATTTGTTTATTTCAGACACAGCGACACCACCGTGACAATGTCACCGACTTTCCCGTTCCTTGTGCAGGCTCTAGCTGGGTGCTTTTGGATCAGCGCTGCTGAAACTTTCACGGCAAATGGACACATCCAGCCTACATCGCTTTCGCTTCTGCCAAACGATGTCCTAGGCGCAATCTTGGATGACACTCTTCTGCGGCGGCTGCCACACATGGAGTATGGCTACAGCGCATCTTCGTCACGCACCGTGACGTCACCAGCACATCCCGGACCCGCTGGCTTTCATGCTTTAGAAGGGACGCTCACTTCTGCAAGCATCAGTGGACACGGCGGCACTGCCGTGACAATGTCAACGACTTTCTCACATAAAGATGTTTTATGTGAGAAGGTTAACGTCGACGTTTTTGATAAGCTGCTAAGCCTTAAAATTAACTCAGTTGAACGAATTCATCGCCTAGGAGCAAAACAGGGGGGCAAAGATAGGCCCGTTATCCTGAGAGTTTCAGATTTCAGAGATAAGACTAGTATCCTACGAAACTGATTTAAACTGCGTGGTAAGGAGGTCAGCATAAACGAAGATTTTTCTAAAGGAGTTGTTGAGATACGCAGAAGGCTGTGGGAGTCTAGTGCTGAGGAGAGAAAAACGGGGCGAAGGTTAAGCCTACTTTCGACAAAATAAAATAAATGATGTGGTGTACGGTTGGAACGGGGATACTAATATGAGGTACATATGTAAGACACCTCCCGAAACAACTGACAGGCGTCGTGATGGCGACTGACGGTGTCAGAGTAGTTTTAACCAATTAAAGTTAATAAATATTAATCTCAGAAGTATTACGAATAAAATGACGGATCTTGAGGCTGTGGTACTAGAACACGATCCCGACTTTTTAGTAATGACTGAAACATGGTTGAAGAAAGATGTACTGGATGTCGAGGTTACTCCTCCCGGATACAAAATCGTGAGAAGAGACCGTGACACAAAAGGAGGAGGTGTAGCCATTTTAATTAAAGATAATATAATAGTTAGTGTTCTTCCAGTTGCTATTGATGTCGAAGCTCTTTGGATGAAAACCACGCTCAGTAATCGCTCTGTATATATTGGTGCTATGTATAGACCCCCGAACTCCCCAGTGAATGCACTTGATAACTTAAGAAGCTTTATGTATTCCCACCTGAAGCATGATGATAATATTATCCTTATAGGAGACTTTAATCTCCCTGGAATGAATTGGTCGATGCTCACTTCAGAGGGAAGTGAAGTCATTAAAGGTGATCAGCTGCTAGAGCTCGCTTTCTGCTACGATCTGACTCCGGTCGTCTCATCTTGTACGCGTGTGGGTCCAACCGCTTCTTTAGTGCTTGATTTGATGTTCTTATATGAATCACTGCTCCCGTTTCTTGGTATGTGTGAAATATAGGACGGTCTTTCTTATCATAAAATGGTTTTATTGTGTTTAGATCTGTATGTCAATGTCATGCACAGTGATGAAAAACTTATGATACCAAATTTTAGTTCTTCAAACGACTTAGCCATACTAGAACACCTGGAGCAGTCATATTATTCATTTCTTGAAATGTACCGAACATCTAGTTCAGCAAAAGAGCTTTGGCGGTTTTTTTCCTTCTACGATAATGTTTTGTATCCATTAATTCATTCCCAAACGTCGTAAAAATGTGAGAAAACGAAACCTTCGGATTACGCGCGATATAATACACGCTAAAAGAAAGCTTAAACGCAAGCGAAAGGCGTGCTCTGTCAATACAAGCATTGAAAAAAAGAACGTCCAGGTTTTAAGTAAAAGCCTCCGGCAAAGTGTGAAGACTTCTAAAAATAAGTTTTATAACTCATCGTTGAAACAATTTCTGAAAGAACCTTCAGCCAAATTTCGGAGGTACGTGAATTCTTCGACCAGGCCGAGTAGTATATGTCTAATCTTAGAAGTAGCAAGGATCAGGCAGAGACGTTTAATTCCTTCCTCTCGTCAGTTTTTACAATCTATGATGGTACTGTACCCAACACCAGCGATTCCTTAGATGTGATTCCTATCCAGGATATAAGCATCACTGAACAGGGTGTTCTAAACCTCTTGCTTCGTATAAACACCAAAAAAAACCCTGGTGCTTACAATATTCCCAATAAATTGCTTTATAGATATGCCGAGTGGTCATCGAAAATTTTAACATTATTTTTCAATTATCCGTTAATAGTGGCTCTTTTCCCAGTGCTTGGAAACGTCTAAAAATTGTGCCCATACACAAAGGCGGTTCCGCATCTCACGCTAGCAACTACCGACCTGTATCGCTTACAAGCACCTGTTCGAAAATATTAGAGCACATTGTATAAAAGCACTTTCTAACCTATCTCAATGAACATAATTTAATTGTTTCCTGTCAGCATGGTTTTAGGAAAGGGTTATCCACCGTTACTCAGCTTATTGAGCTTGTACACGAGTTATCTAGCACAGTTAATACCCGTGGTCAACCTGACATAATATTTTTAGACTTCGCAAAGGCTTTCGATAAGGTGTCGCACTTTAAATAGATAGTGCCTTTAAAAATTCTGCCCTCACCCGGTGGTTCAGTTTCTATCTTGCACGCCGAGAACAATATGTCAAACTAGGGCACCACTAATCTGGTTTAAATATCGCCTGTGGTATCTGGGGTGTCCCAGGGTATATATAGTGTTTCGGGGTCCCTCTTGTTCCTGGTGTTTGTAAACGATCTGCCAAAAATATTACTGTTCAAATAAAAATGTTTGCTGACAATTGCATACTATACGAAAATGTACAGTCACGAGCGACCAAGCCGAACTTAATCTTAACTTAGAGAGAATCAAAAACTGGTGCGATCAGTGGCAAATGCAGCTTAACCCAACAAAATCTGTTTTTTTGTCTATTTCTAGAAAAAATAACATTCTATGTTATCCGTACAGTAGTAACGGTCACGAACTAGCTCAGGCTAAGCAATATATATGTATTTAGGTCTCATAATTACACCCGACTTGCGTTGGAATCTTCATGTTGAGGAACTTTGTTCCAAATCTAACAAGGTGTTATGGGGCCTGAGACGTAACCTCCACTGTGCCTCTCCCAAAGTTAAAAGTTTCGCTTATGAAAATTGGCTAAGACCCAAAATCGAATCTGCTAAAGTAGTGTGGAATCCCTATACCCAAACTAACTGTTTCAAACTTGACAAAATACAGCGACTTAGCTCTAGGTTTATATTCAATAAATACCGTCGTTTCCATTCACCTACCGAATTATGCAAACTTGCAGAGCTCTTACCTCTACAAAAACACACCGAATATGAAAGGCTGAAATGCCTTTTAATAATAGTTAATAATCACGTTAAAGTAAGCTACGACAGATACTTTAAAATCAAAACACAAGAAACGTCAAGACACAGACACAGTATGTACATACCGCCCCCCAAAGTTCATAATGACTGTTTCAGGTACAGCTTCTTCCCCAGGGAGATTCAGCAGTGTTTTCGTTACCAGATTCGGTTGTGAAAATCAAATTGCTTACTGACTTTTTAGAAGCAATAAAACATATAGTGCACTCTTATACCATGTGCTAAAATTGTGAATATGTGTGAATTACGTGCTTTGTAACTAGGCTATGATATTTATTATGTGTTTTATTATGCGCAAAATATGATGTGTATTTCGGCAGTGATGCTCTCTTTTCTTATTTTTCACTAACCTCTCTTTTTAAACTATATGCTTAGCCATTATGATATATTTGTTGTATGTGCTCTGAAATGATGTGCTTCAGTGGTGAAGGTTCTTTTTCTTATGTTTTTCTTATGCACATTTCTGTTTTATATGAGTCAACTCCACTCCTGTAAGTAGTCCGCAAAGCGCTGACAGTATCAATAAACGAAATGAACATCTATACGAGAGAAATCTGTCCACGAGGAGAGGCAAAAAGAGACTCATATGTCTCCTGACGAAGCCAAGTGAATCTGTCGTTATCCAGGTGTTTTTTTTTTGCTACCATTCTGTATTTAATAACCATTTCATCATGCAAGTTAGAAAAGTATAGCACAATTAGTCACGATACGTTTATTCATAGCACAACGCTGCCAGGAGCATGAAGATTTTCGTTACGTGGTCTGAACTATTTCAAACAATGTAACACACTAGTAGCTCTGTACTTTTGCCCTTAAAAAGTGCCTTAGGCGTTATAAGTTTAAAAGGACTGACAACCGATTTCTGTGGCACCTGCTTTCTAGATTGGAACAGAAAGCTTACCATTTAAGTATGAAATCATGTAATGGTAACGCAAAAAAAAACGTAGTGAAACATTTATCATGGTTGCAGCGGGCAGTGAACACAATAACACTTTGTGAAATGAAGAAAGTCAGACTTGGCAACAGCGTATCCAAGCATTCCCTTCTGCAACTAATAAAGCAGTCTTCTTGCGTCCACCACATTATGCAGATGCTCTCTACAGATGCTCTATACAAGGATTTTTCAATCTGCAGTGTCAATGAAGTCGTACATACACCCATGCTCCTAACAGTTGTAGGCGAGCGAGTTCAGTACAACCCACACAGCAGTACTCGAAGGAAGCCAACGAGTACGGTCATAATGATGTGTTTATCAAGCCTGTTTGGCTACAGTTTGTGTTCATGTGTTGTGGTTCACTGTGCGTGCGTGGGCCACAGCTCAACACAGATATTCGGTTGCACTAGTTGCTGCAAAGACCATGCCACTTCTTGTTTTACTGTAAGACAGCCGATAGAACAGCAATTGGAGTGCCTTCAAGCAGGAGCAAGAATTTTTCACCGGCCAGCTTAATGTACCAATTTTGTGACTTTGAATAAGAATTATATTTTTAAATTGCATATCAAACTAGAAGTATAGCATTCTGTCTTTCCAACGTCACGAGAAACTAATTGCAACTTCTGGCCAGTTGTGAGCCCCTTTAAGTTGAGACGTTTACTTTGAAATACAAAAGAAGATCTGTTTTTTTGTATGTTTGTATTGGCTACTCAACTTTCACCAACTAAATATAGCTGCGCAATCATGTACTCAGCCTTTATTGTGATATTTCACTTCTAATTTTTAAATAAAATACCTTGCAGGTTAATTATAAGTCAGATTCTATTTAATCCTATAACTACAAGATTGATTACATTCTGTGCCACCAGATATGTTACGTTAGTGCAAGAATAATTTCTTACTCTACATGTTACTGCTTTTCCAAATAACCTTAACGGCTGTTAACCAGAGAAAAGATTTGTTAAAAATGATGATGATGCTGCAAGAAAGTTCTTTCACTGTCCCACTACACTGTCACAATTTTTGGCATTTGGTAACGAGAAGTAAACTTCTTTACCAGTGAATATAGGCTGTAGAAAAAGAATAAATGCACGTAGGCAACAACTGCAAGAAAAGAAAAAGAATCTGAAATGATGAGCGGCTGTCAGTTTAGTTCTTTCACAGATCGACAGTTATGTTTACATGGGCTATACTGTGTTCTTAAAAGATTGAAGCAGCAAGCTCTGAGGCAATGCAGCTGCAATAGAACAACAGTATTACAACACTAATGACACTGACGCATCTACTTTGTGGTTTTCACTAAGTGCCAAAAATAAAACTAACATTTATTTAATTTTAAAATAATGCATCTGCCCTGAATATTTCAAAACATACTTTTTAAAAAGCAATTAGTTCATTTTAACTGGTTTAGTGTTTATTTTTAGTGCATATTTATGATTACACCCCCAAAAGCAAAACACTTTTGTTGCTTGGCCATCTGTACGTTTTTTTGAGAACTAAATAGGCTAACACAATTACCCAAACTAGTTTTATGTTCATTGTAACTCGACGTTGTTAGCTTACGATTTTTGTATCGTGATGTCGCCTCATGGTTTCCCACACTGAACCACTGCTATAAGAGGCTAAATCGTTCAGTATCACGTCGATCGGTGTACTTTCACCTCGCCACTCGTGCTCACCACATGTAACATAGGTGGGATAACAATTTTGTATAGTAATCATGAAGCTAACCAAATGCCTAAAAGATGAATTTTTTAATTTATGCTGGTGGTTTTTCAGGCAGTGGTATAAGAAAACTTTATTGATTGTGATAGCCATCATTTAGAGCATCTTGAGAAATACAACCATATCATAAATAGTTTTGGCATACCATCAACGCAATTAAAAAAGGTGAGTCACTTTTACAAGCCTATAATATGTCATACAGTCGAACACTTACCATCAATCATTTGGCCGTGCTGCAAGCACCATCTACATCCAAAGTATCCATGGAACTGTTCGCAATTTAGGATGGCTGCCCTTGATCGGGAGTCTATACAACAGGTGACTGCATGTACCAACAATCTGATGATTTTTTCAGCATGCGACCACTCTGTTTCAACACTGTTGATTTCGGAGACAAACTGTGCCATGAGGACATCCATGGGTGGATGTTCTCTTGCAAACCACAGCCCTGTGATCAACACATTCTGCCACCGAATCAAAACAGGCAGTTCATTGATAACCACTTAAATTGGCCAGATTGTGATTTTGCTGTAGTCAAACACAGGTGCTTCGTCGCAGTTGAACGACAGGGTGATGTCACTCCGCCCCATTTTCATTTGTTTTCTAATGCTATGGTACAGACTTCCATCTGTTGTGTTCGTAAACACTCCTGGCACCTGGGATCCGGATGATAATTTCAGCAAATTATCATGAAGAGCTCCACCAACTTGTTTGAGAAGCTCAAGCAACTGCTGCTTCAGATTGAACATAAAAAAAAGCTCCCAGAGCTCATGAGGTCTCGAAGCTTTTTTCCTGCATGACATGTGACACAAATAAAACTGGACTTGGTTTTGGCATCACAGGGTAAGCCGAGGTACTCATGGCAGTTTTTGCAGAATAAGTGCACCTTTAACGCTTCTTTTCTGCTTCCCCATAACTTTCTCAGTGAGTAGGTAGTAGAGGGCACAGCTTTTATCCCAAAGAGAGCATTGAGGAGAGTCAGAAGTCCTCGCACTTGAGACCATGGGAGGCCTGCACTAACTATATATGTGAGTACAAGCGCAAAAGCTTGTGCTTTGGTTGTTGCCTGATGAGGGAGGGTTTCCTGGCCTAGTTTTTTGAAAAATGTTAGCAAAATCATCATTCTCCATATCTTCACTTCTTCCATCAGCATCATGCAGCTGTGCATTGCTTTCATCACCAATTTCGATTTCATCTGGTTCTTCAACAGGATCACCATTACCACTCAAATCCGCAGGAAAACCACCCTCATTATCATTGGGGCTTGGCGTATCTTCACTACAAAAGACATCTTCCTCACCAGCACCTTGGCTCATATTCTCTGCATCTTCCACTTGAAAACACATGCCATATGGAGATAAATCTTCCCCAGTACGTACTTTTGACGTGCTACAGCTAACTTGGCTTGAATCATCAGCCCTTCGGTCTCGCGCATTCACTGCGAAGGCGCCGTCGGTGAAAGGGCTAAGCGGGTTGGTTGGTGCGCTCTGAAACAAGATGGAGAAAATAAAGGCCAATTAACATCATGTACTGTTTATTTCTAAAAAAAACATCAAATAATGCTGATAAAGACTAGATAACGTGTGTGCATGTGTGAGTTTGCACGCGCGTGCGTGCGTATATATAGAGAGAATGAGAAATGTAAGTCGGGGCGGGGTGAGGGGGTCACTAGCTGTGAGTTTTAACTATTAAAGAAAAACACCTGTGTTAATTATGCATTTTCGGTAAAACACCCCTAGCCATCACATTTTCGGGGAGGAGGCCGAACTCATAGCCAGGGCCAGCTCTGGTTTTGTACTTCGGCACACAAGCCTGTAAGATTCGTACCCTTGTTCTCCTCGGCCTATCCCGTTGGGTGCGTGTGAGCCAACAATGTTGGAGCCATGCACTAGGCAGACGACAACTGTGTGAAATTATGTACGAGAAAGCTGACGGCAGTCGAGACGATGGACCCTACCGATGCAATCCAACTTGCCGTGCCACTCCAGTGCATTGCCTTGCTGGCATAATATGCATATTTTGGGTGAAGCCGGGCGCGGCGAGGATGTACACAACGTTTATGGAGGCGGTGCTTAGATGTTTTCTCGGGTGCCAAGTGATGCTTTGCAACATGCTGATGCGCCCTCAAAATTAAGCTGCTTGCAAACCACTTTTAATTGTGACTCTGATTTCACCCAGTGATACAAAGACTTCAAATAATATATACACACATACCTTAGTAGCTGCGGCAGCGAGTGTGGTTCTTCTCGACACATAATTCCGAGTTTGCCTTGGAACCTGGGCGCTCGATTCAGGCTGCAGGTACTGCCGGTAACGTCGCGACGGCGTTCGCGACATTGCGATCATCACCTCACCAACTAGCTTCACCGCGAAAGCTTAGAATAAAGGCGAAACAGCTTGGCGTAGCAGCATGACCCAAAAATGCTTTACCACGCAGAAACCCGTGCTCTTAATCGGAACATCGCGTAATAATTACTTCACGTGGAGAGAAAGAACTACATAACGGGATCAAGTGGACTTCGGTGATATGAATGAATAAATGGAGTTACTTATTTTTATCTATTTAGTTGGAGTGTTCAATGAGTGGTTGAGGCTTCGTGGCATGCTAATCAAACAGCGAAGTTTACAAAATTTGTTGAGCAAAAGACAATTCCGTCTCGTGCGGTGCTCTACCTGTCACTGTTTTATGTGGTACTTCTAAAGTGATATAGAGCACCTCTGCACGAGTGGATGCAGACAAAAAGCCAATATTTATTGTAGGCTCTACACTGTTACCTCACTTCAGCACTCACGCAACAACGGTGAAAAAAGAAACTATTTACAAAATTTTCTCAGTTTAAATTGATGCTAATAAGCAAGCTCTCATTTTACAGCATCTCTCTTGATGAATTGAGCTTTTGCCGCTTTTCATACTGTTGCCCTTAATTTCATTTCGTGTTGTTCGTTAAATTTGGCGTGTGCCATGTGGTACGAAAGAGTACCAAGATTTGGCCAGTGATAAACCACATATATGAAATCAAAGTAAATTCTACAACCCAGCCGGATATCGCCATTTGGACATATCTGTGGGTCTCATTTGGGGCTAAATTATTTCCTGTTTCGCTTTTCCCTTGTTTTTTACTTAGGATTTCATTTCGAAAGAATTACTTCTGTGCAAGCACTGAGTACCACATATTGGACCGAGCAATGACCTCCGATAAGTAAAGACTCATTAAAACGTCATCGCACAAATGGAGTTGAGCGATGATTCAATTTGTTTGGCGCTGCTGTTTTTACGCATGTTTTTCATTTTTTGTAAACGTTGTCTGAACAACGTTGTTGAAGAGCTACACGGCCCTTTCAAATGGACATGTTGCACGAAGATATGGGCCAGAATGGCACCCAGCATGCATTCACAACGATGTAAAAAGGCAGCCCCAAAAATGAATATCAAGGACGCGGAAGAACTGGCGGACATTATTCTTAATTGGTATTCGTAATTCAGACGCTGCCCTTTCACATATCACTATAAGCCTAATAAACCAACTCGCCCCCTTGTCATTTACAGTGTAGACGCTGTTACATATAGGTGTCCCTTCCTACCTCTAACCACCACCACCATCATATATTTCATTACATCGAAGTAGCAAATTACTGCAAGAAATCAGCGGCAGAGCTTATTTGGGCCACGCACTTACGTGAAGTAAAAAAATCACGAGTTCATGCTCTGTTTTTTTCTTCTTTTCTGTGGCCTAGGACCCTGTTCGTTGTCAATAAACGAACCACCTGCTGTGAATCAACAGGAGGTATTATTGTAGTGCGTGGTAGTTGCCTTGGAGTTCTATAATATGTATTCACTCACTGTATTTGTCAATTTTAATTGAAAACCAACATATCATGAAGCCATTTAGGGAACGTACACAGGACCCCAGCGGTACTGTTTCACGTGTAATCATTTTTGTTTGTGATACCTACAGATTTGAAAAAAAAAAGATCGAGAGGACAACTTTGCAGGATACTGGCGGGACGTTGCTTTATCATCCACTTTATTTTTTTCATATCTATATCTTATTCGATAGTACTTTTTTGTATTGTAGTTGTCAGTAAGGTGAAGGTCAATTAAAGTTTATTTAGTCCCCGAGAACCCGATCAGACACCCGCTAAAGGGGGGTAGGCCGCAATTGCTGGCAGCGCCCACGCCCGTACCGGAAGACCACGGCCACCCGTTTGCAGGCCTCCTCAACTTCCAAGATCTGCAGGACTGAGAGCTCGAAGCTATTATAAGGACTCCCTACAAGTAATACCAGTATTGCTCTGTGCTGAAGCTTGCGCTACGTAACGCCGGGCGGTGCCACAGCATGCGAGTGATGTGCAATTATTCGCCTCGCAGCTAAAGGATGCAAAAATAATGCTTTCAGAAAGGTAGTTTAACGTGCTACGAGATGGGAACGAACCTACCAGCAAAAAGGTTGGGTCAAAGAAAGGAGACCGAGTTTTCCTACAACAATGTATTGTTTATTTTTATTTCTCGTTTCATAAAGCGAGTTTTACATGAAACTAGAAAGTTTTCGAATAGGAGCCCTAAGAAATACCATGAAGGCCACTGCCTTGGTCGCTGGATAAAAAACAAACCTTGTTCTTTATTCAGCAGCCATGGTTTGGGTGTTGCTTTGCAGAATTTAGCGGGAAGCCCCAAAGCCTGCCACGAAAAATTCGCGTCAAAAAAACATGCCGTCACCCACTGAAGTTATATCTCCAGGTGAAAGGTAGAGTGTGCTGGACTAGGAGGAGTGTACACTTTAAATCAAATCCCGGCTAGGATACACGCCCGCAGGCAGAAACTCTAGTTAAATTATCGCCGCTTCTAGGTGGCTCCGTAGCCGTGTTTCAGAGAAACCGGCCCGGTTTGAAGTGGCCTTCAGAATAGTCGGGACAAAGAGTAGCCGGGATTTTAGGACAATTTTTTCCTCGCAAGATACGGCCTGCACATGGTTTGGCGTTACTTTCTGTAGGTGGCTCGGCCTTGATGCCGTGGCGGAAAAAAAGTACTCTTTTTTACTCTTTGCAGAACGGTTCCAAGCCGAGAATTCGGCGGGTATTACGACTACTGGTATTAAGAAAACCATTAGGATCCCAATTACCTATATTTGCAAGAATAACGTGCAAAGCACAGCCCTGGAATTGAACTCGGGACCGCATGCACGTGAGGCAGACGTGTTACCCATTGCACCACAACGCCACCGCATGGCGGCGAGTCTTCTTGCGGGTATATATCTACCAAGTGGGTTTTCGCAAACCTACGGAACCTTGAACTGTTTTTGTGCCATGTGCATGCATTTGATCAGCGAAGAGTTTGTACGGCTTCATAAATTCGAGACAACCATCGTGAGCGCTTTCGTCTCCGACTTCGGTTTATGGTGTGCCGTTCCGCAAGAACAATTAAAGTGTGTCTGTGCGTCGTTTCAGTGCTTCCCCGTGAACTGCGGGTGTTACGCCCACCGAAATTCGCGGACGAGGCTGTGTTCGGCTGTCGAAACCTGCGTATGTTTCTCGCACGTGCGTGTGCTGTGAGAAATTAGGCTGATTTGTGTCGGGAGGTACACGAGTGTCAGTGACAGCAGCCTATTCTCAGCTGTTTGAAGACAATTCGCATTCGCACGTAAACGTTGTATGGGTATTTTAGCGTGCCTACTCTAACATTTACATTTCGCACGCGTGAACTGCCGCGACCGTCACGCTGGGGCAGCAGCATATATTTAGCATATAAACAATTACTTATTTCTGCAATTATACTTTATGCGCATTATTTTGCTATAAAGAGTGCTTTTTACTCGTTTTCAGTCTTTAACTGATCTTATTTATGGCGAGTGGCTAAGGTATTCGGCTGCTGACCCGGTCGCGGGTTCGAATCCTAGCTGCGGCGGCTGCATTTCCGATGGAGGCGGAAACGTTGTAGGTCCGTGTGCTCAGATTTGGGTGCACGTTAAAGAACACCAGGTGGTCGAAATTTCCGGAGCCCTCCACTATACGGCGTCTCTAATAATCATGTAGTGGCTAAGGTATTCGGCTGCTGACCTTTTTCTTACCTTTTTTCAGCATCACATCGTTGTTCAAGTGAATGCCGAAACGCGCGCCAAGGTCAAGTATGAGGTACACAGATTAGCGACGGACAGGTTGGTCTCCCTCCAAATAAATAATGCCTCTGCCCGTCTCTTTCGCGAACGTCGGCATGCAGTTGGGGTCAAGAAATGATGCCGAAGGAACCTCAAAATATTTATTCTTGCTGCTAGCAGTTGTTCTTAAGAAAATGGTTTTTTTATAGCTGATACATTATCTCCACAGCAATACACTGGTTGTCTTGTTCATGGTTCACTGTTACAATATCATGCTGGAATATGAGAACTGTACTTAATATTCAAAAGAGTCAGCAAATGTCGATGACATACGTTCTCCTGCTGACTTCGATTGATTGATCGATTGATTGATATGTGGGGTTTAACGTCCAAAAACCACTACATGATTATTAGAGATGCCGTATAGTGGAGGGCTCCGGAAATTTCGACCACCTGGTGTTCTTTAACGTGCACCCAAATCTGAGCACACGGGCCTACAACGTTTCCGCCTCCATCGGAAATGCAGCCGCCGCAGCTGGGATTCGAACCCGCGACCGGGTCAGCAGCCGAATACCTTAGCCACTAGACCACCGCAGCGGGGTTCTCCTGCTAAGTTCTGCACCTAACTTCTGACTTCTGTACTTGATGTTCATCAACAAATTGCGCAACCACTAATCAAAGATTGACCAATAGATTTTCAATTTTGATCTTTTTTCGTCTCGCGGCCTTCAGTTTGTTCCTTTTTCGCCATGTTTTCCTGAAATCATCAGTTAAACTTGTTTGGTAGAACATGAGCATGATCATACATAGACCAGTGTTTCAGAAAGCTGTCACGCATGCACTAGTACTCTTTTATTTAGTGCATGACACAGTGTCATACCTCGACAACTGATGAACGGCATGTTGTTTATACTCTTTTATTGAAGTTAAAGAGTAACATTGGCACTGCACATCCCAGTGTATGCCCAAATGCCGAGAGATGTATGACATCTTGAATAAAGTGTGCCATATAGCACTGGAAAATGTTTCCGTCTAAGACCATCTATTAGAAAAACGACCATCACAAGACAGTGGGACGAAACGGACGGCGACGCACAAATGCCACACGGCATGCAGGTGACGACGAAGGTCATGCAGGCGCCGGGCGCCCAGCTGGCGGGGGGGGGGGGGGGGGCTTTTTTTTGCTTTTTTTTCCCGCGCTCACGCTTCTGGCTGAACGGTTCTGCGTAAGTTGATGCCGGCTCCTGACGCCAGGCTGACGCGACCGCGACGGCGGCTCTCCCCATTTTTTTTTCCCTTTTTGCCCCTGCTCTTAACGTCTGCATGCGCGACATCCGTGCCGCGCGTATGTTACGGGTATTTTTTTATTGCCGGGCTTACTACAAACAGGATTTTAGTCAGTAGACAGGAGCGCGCCGCCAATGTGCCGTTCGTTATCCGGCACCTGACTTAGAGTGTACTGTACAAATTAAAGTGGCCACAGGCCCAATTTGTAAACGTTTAGCTCCATCTCGGCCCAAAGCGAGCACACGCAAATGGCTTTAGTGCTCCTGTTACAAAACTTTCTAATGAAAGTAAAAAATAGGCTTACAAGCACAGCTACACTATTCATGGTTTGTTTGTTCTTCAAAACCAGTGGAAGTCGTACCAATTCTGGGAGAGTGAACACATAAAACGTCCTCGTCTCTTTCTTCATGACATTTTATTTATTCGTGTCTACACTGAGTCTTTCTCTGTCGTGTAGTGACGTTGTACGTTCTAAAAAAATAAATATCTCGTAGCGAGGATGTACGAATACCAAGCAGAAACGTGGTCGATGCTACCCAGCCATCATAGGCAGTGTGCACGTGTGAGAATGTTTTCGGTTTCGTTTTTTTTTTAGATCGGCGGCCACCACAAGTCGTATCCGTAGTCGTATGTGTCCGTTGTCTTACACGTGTGCCGGCTGCACTTCTGTGTTTAAGACTGTTTTGACAGCATTTGAGGGACACAATGCTAGTGTTTGTACAATACGAAATTGACTCAACCACGGAGGTCGTCGAGCACGTGACGGTTGAAGACTTTCACCCTAAAAATGTTGCCGACTTCGATGGAAGCCAAATATACGATTTCTGGTGGAGCGGCAATGAGAACGTTTGTGGCGGATACTACAAGGCCAAAGTGCTCTATATTACAGGTGAGTGGTCACTCAAGCACTGCGGTGTTTAATAATTCATAGTGCCGCAAAATGCGACGAATTTATAGGACAACAGCATGGACAACAACAGTTCACGTGTTCCAAGTAGGGGCAATGTGATGGCACGTTTCATCACGATCAGGGCTGCAGGGCAGATGCGGATCGTATAACTATATATTTATCGTGATCAACAATAGGCGGTGTCGCATGGTTGTGACTAATTCGTACATATTTCGGTGCAAATGTCAGCATTGTTGCGATCGTCTAGATCCTGGTCGGGCCGGATAACAATTAAAATTACGGTGTTGTCGCTCTGGTGAAATGTAAGAGTGTATACTAGTAGGATAATGCGGCTGAAGTTAGTTCAGTCTGGCAGACGCACAATTGTTATTCCTCGCGCCTGCCGTCTCTCAGCTGTCGTTCACTTCGTTTCGCGCTTTCTTCAACCCCCCCCCCCCTTTTTTTTGGTGTTACGGTTTACCAACCAGCCCAATCTTACACCCTATCCACTCAATAGCACTGCAACATGGGCGTCTATTGTGTGCGCGATGCTTGTTAGTGACGTGGTGCTCATTTTCTTAAGAGCTGGTTGAAATTGAAATGCCAACATAAGTAATTGTAATTTGCGGATGTCATCAGGAATAAAAACAAGTAAGTTAAATTTAAGCATGTAGCTTACATTCGCGTTGTAAATGTTGCCAGGAAAAGCAGCCATAATTAACGCTAATCTGGTTGCTCATGCACTTTACAATATCACTTTTGTGTCTCAGCGGTTGAATATTGTTTCCTTATTGTGCCTTCTATGTCCATTGTTTTGTTCTGCGCAAAAACTCAACAAGAAATGAATTTGTTCCTCAGCATGAGGTCTAGAAAGACCGCAAGTTTTGTTGAAGGGGAAGGAAAAAAGAGGACGAAATCAAAGGTATAGTTACCAAACTCGTCTTCATCACAGACATCATACTATACTTTTCATGTGACGTCACAGACACGTTGTCTTGGTGGAGAGCCCTAAGAAAGTGGCAAATGTGACTCTTTATCCTGTGAGATAGTGTCCGTGTAGAGGAAGACACAGAGCTGCTCTGTGCCGATGTTCTTTCGTGCTCTGCCCACTTTCCTCTGTTTGTGAGGTTCGCCAAGGGGGAACTCAAATGAACACTAGGGCCATCGGTGCTAATCTAACGTCACTGTTTTTTGCTCCCCACAATCGACAAAGAATTCATGCAGCATCTCAGCCAGCTGGCACCTTAAGATGGCGGCCATGGTGACGCCAATGCTAACTATGTATACATGGCTTGCACTTGTGTGAATTGACGCCACTGCGTGGAGTGAGCCGGCTATAATAATAAACAGCGGTTAGGCCTTGCATCGGTGCTGCTACGCTGCACGAGCGAGTTTTTTTCTCCACTATAAAAGCTAACAATCTGTTAGTTCTAATTACTGAGAACACGAACAAAAATGACGCTCCTTTCTGTGTGTGTTTCTTCCTCCTGACCAGTTCCGCACTCCCATACGCGAGAGAGATCCGCTTCATTGCATAACCGCACCTCCTTCATATAGTGAGGACACGCTTGCTCAATCAGTTCTGAACAGTATGTTGCTTCTAACAGCTGCCTTGTGCCAACCAGTGGCATATGGTGCGCAAAAAGCGGCTCATTAAAAAAAAGAACTGTGACCATGGCAATGCCAATTGGTCAGCTCCGTCGTACTGAACACTGTATAGTAGCACCGCAGACAGAGCGCGAAGTTCAAATTCCTCGTTGACTTTGTAAGGTGTTTTCTGTGCGGCACCAAACGGGCCCAGCAAACTCGATCTTTAGCTAGTGCACCTCGGACCTTGGCTGATTGTCTCTGTTTACGCACCGAGTACGTGCATCCCAGCAGCCATGCATCCCAGCAGCCGCGCCCAATTTTTGTCAGTCACCTCGTTGCTGCTGCCTCGTTTACATTACGATGGTGTTAAGATATACAGGTTTGTATTTCATGTGTATCTTCACTTGTATTTACATGTGAACATGCAAATTGTTTTACAAACAATGGCTTCCATGGCTTCAACTTCATAGTCGTATGGCTCGTACCTACAGTTTGTGCAGCTGTTCGCCAATATTGCCGCTTCAGAAGGACTGAAGCAGTGATGGTATGACGTGCAAGCCGCGTGTAAAGAACGAGGGCTGCCCAGAATGCACAGTGTCAATTCGAGCATGCAGTTTAAACATGCCTTTGCTGTATATTTAAAGGGGCTCTTCAACACTTTTCAAGACCTCATTGTTTTACATGTTTTACCACTAGATTGCATAGACTGAAGGTGTAAGAAATTAGTGCAGCAAGAAGAGTAGCGATAGGGAAACGCAGGTCAAATATATTCCACCAGGAAAATCTAAAGCACAATGAAATTCTAAAACACAATAAACACACAGCTGAATTCTCGCGTGGTCACCTGACTACATTGCCCTCGTCCTGTAATATCCGAGGGCTGCCCAATGAAATGAAGTGGAAGCTTTTATGTACAGGGAGCTTGTATGCCATATTGCCCTTTATTTACAACGCATTTATTGAGATGTTCACAGATAATGTGCGGCCTAAAGAGTGCATAGCACGTGTAAAATGAGGCAGCTCGTGAACACATCTATGTTTTGTTGTTTTATTGATCTTTTTTGTTGGGACGGCATTTATATATCAATGCTCTTAAGTTTTTGTCACGCGTATATGCTGATGCCTGGTTCTTTCGTCGGGCGTTGCGAAATGAACCATAGAGGTTGATGGTACCAAACGAAACTCCCTCTTTATTACCATAAAAATCACAAAACAAAACAACAAAAACACGCACACATTGAAAAACAATGAAAAGGAAATGTCTTAATGACGCGCGTTTCAACGTCCGATACCGTTTGCGTTTTCTAGTTCTCGCGCTTACAGTTGCGGCGTGGCCTCCGGTCCGCTGAGAGTCCCTCCCAAGCGTGATGACACGCCATATCGATGCTCAACGGTGGCGACGATGTTGAAGAACCACTATACAGCGGTAGCTCCAGTGGTTTCTCGCCGAGGCAAGTGCTCGGGCGGGATACACTGCAGACCAGCGTCGGCGGTGGATCCGGGGCTGCTTGCCGAAGGTGCTCGGGCGGGAAACTGCAGCCCGGGATCAGCGGTTGCTCTGTGAGCTGCTCGCCGAGTCAGGCGCTCGGGCGAGAACCATTGCCGTCCAGGGACAGCGGTACTTCCTTGCGCTGCTCGCCGAGTCAGGTGCTCGGGCGGGAGCCTGGGGCGAGACCCAGTCCAAACTTCCGCAGCCTTTGGCCCCTTGAACTCCACGTCCCGGCTCTCACCTTCCTCACTCGCCCCGCGCTCTCTTTTTTGCCTCTTCTTCTCCCTCATTCCAGCGTTTAAGTTAGCTATTCAAGACAACTTTTTTTCTCTTCTTCTTTTTTCATCTTGTCATTCTTGACAGTTTCTTTCCTCCCCTTCATTTTCTTCTAACATTGGTGCCTGGAGTGTCCCCAGCACATTCCCTCCAACGCCATGGCGTTCAGCGCCTTCTGTGACTGGCATTATAGTTTTCTAACTGAAAAAGTCTGGTAGCTTTAGTCTATTTCATGTTCAGTGAAAAATGGTGCTAAAGTAAACTAATAGTAATCTCTACTTTGATATAATGCCGCGATTGTATCTGTCACATTTATTCAACCTCAGGTCTATGCCTACCGTTGTCATTTCCACTCGCAATAGTTCTAATGAGCGCTACTGCGTGTTGATGTAGTCAGCTCCAATGTTTTGAAGTGTTGGAGGGCCCTTTTAAGGTACATAACTAGTGCGTTCTGTAGCCACATAAATTTTAGAGTGGTGACAGAAGCGAACCGGCTTCTGGGAAGCACGTTTTGAGTTCCAAATAGCTTTCTTCTTTGTGTAATATAATACTAAGATGTAAGATTGATGGTGTTTATGCACCATTCCAGTTGCACATTTTTCTTTTTGTTGTTGCGATTGCAACTGCACGATGCCGCATCAAGCAAAGAGTCTACGTCTGGAGGCTTAATCTAAACCAGAAGAAGAGCTCATCAACCAAATAGAAGAGACTAACAGGGATTTGCAGGGTTGTGGTGATATCTGCAAGATGCGGCAAGAAAGTGAGAAATTGAGGCTAGAGAATGAAAAGCTGAAAAGGCAGCTGCAGCTGCAGGAGTCAAAGTTTACTGTGAAATTGCAGAAGTCGCAGGAAGACCTGAGACGAGCTCGCCACCTCAACAAACAACTTCAAGAAGCATTTGCATCGAAAGTTTTTGAGAGTGGTGAGTTATCTCCACATGCCCAAGGTCGTTGTGCATGTCTACAAGTATATTTTGCATGGTAGACACAGCTAGTTCACATAGTTGTCTCTTCATCACGTCACATGTCTTTACAACTGTGTGACACCTCTTTGAATGTGTGTTTTGAGGCCTTGTAAGCTGTCGAGAAGAAAGTATGAATTAATGCTGATGAATAGAGGCCGGACTTTAGGCAAATGCCTAATTTGTTTCTTGCGTTTCTAATGGGCCCCTTTGATATATGAGCATGAATTAGAAGCTAAGAATAGCTTATATAATGTTTCTATTGTGCCTCTAAATGCCTATTTTCGACGTTTGTGCCTAATTTTTATAACTGCATATAAACACCTATTTTCAAAATAGGTGTCTATATGAACACTACTTAACCTCAGATTTTGCTTTTGAGTACACTTTGAGAATGTCATTTATGTTAGCGGGCAAGATTGACCTTTTGGAGCTCTATGCTGTGTAAATTAGTCTTGTAGTTCAACAAACTTCTATGAAAAACCACCAGCATCCTCCCGGGAATTGGGTCGTGCTGGCCACCTTACGCCATTGCACTTACATGGGGCGAGTGGTTGCTGGAGTGAACAAAGGAGGGGAAAAGACGCTATTTCTGCTACCCAAAATGGGAGCACGTCCAAGTGTATATAGTGGAATAGGGAGAGGAAGATAAAGATGTGAAGGGTAGAGGAGAAGAACAGGAGAGTGGTGTTTATAACTGAGGATTAAGCAGGTGGCTTTTAGAGCCAATTTCCGAGGCCAGTGTTCCCAAGGAATTCAAGCACCTGATTGAAGATGAGTGTGTGCTGGGGGGCTGGAGGTGTCTTTGTGGAGCTGCAGGAAGATGAGAATGAATGCGAAACCGTCGAGTTTCGTCAGGATAAGATAGAAAAGTAGAGTGTACGTAAAAAAAAATAAATAAAATGTGATGTGAACGTGGGTTTTCTTTGGTTTGTAATTAACTTTTTTCAAGGGTGCTTCAACAGGTCACATGAGAAAATTTAGTTAGGCACTGTAAGTTGTTGCATGCCCAATGAAGAGCTTTGTACCACGAGCATATTTGATTGATTCAAAATTCAAAGGCCTTGGTAAAATACATGCTTCTTTTGAAACGTCTGGGGGGGGAAGGGGGTTAAGCGGCAGGGCCTTTAGGCCCGTGTCCTGGCTGCGAGCCTGCGTTACCTCCTTCATATTAGGGAGCGTGCCTGTAAGAGAAAGGGAAAGCAGCATTCAGTCTGACATTTCATCTCTTCCCGGGGCACGTAATGTTGTAAATGTTGGCAAATGTGATCGTGAGAACTCAGTCATGCATTACATTTTCCAGCTCGAAATGCTCAAACCTGGTAAGGGCCCCATGAGTGTGTTCACAGGCGAAAAAGAAATTGACCCTGCGCGATTAGACCTGGCCAATACGAGGCTAAAACACGCTTCTGTCTTTGCACTATTCGGGCTATTTACTTCTTTATAGCTATGCCAAAAAGAGACCCCATAGCGCGTTTATTTTACGGTGGCCACTTAGCCCACCATGGTTGCCATTAAAAAAATAGGCTGTGTTCTACAAACCGTGTGCGAAAAAGGACAAGTTTGCATAGCTAAGTTAAACCATTGGTGCTTTTGTGGCATCATAAACTATAGGATTGTTTTGCTTTCTTGTCGTACACAGAGGTGGTGCATGTCTCTCTTCGAATATTTCAATTTTCGTCAAAGTTTATTGTGCTTATATTTACGATTTTGGTGACCTAGAACTGTGTTTTGTCTGCCTATTTTTCGTGCCTTAAATACAATTTTTAGTGCCTAAAAATCTGGTCTCTACTGATGAGTACTAGCTGCAGGCACACAGCAGCGGAATTGTCCCCTTCCCTCCTTTAGGGAGAATCAGATGCTCAACAATTCTACAAAGCTGTGGTGGGCAGTGTGCACCCAGTGAATTATAGAGGCCTCATAGTGCGATCGTTCAAGATGAGAACTCACAGGCTACTGATTGCCAGGTCGAGGGGGGGGGGGGAGTGTATCATTGAAAAAAAAATGTTCTGTTTGTAGTAGCACTGATAAGTGAGCCCAGCAGCAGCTGAATTGGAGGTCGATACTATTGTTTCCCCACTACCACAACAGCACACTTTAAGAGTTGCCCACGTGAGGATTCTTCAGCCTTATCGATGAGCTTATCTGGCAAAAAATTTCTATTGAACAGGAAGATAAGTAAAAAATATAATGTGAAAGGACTGTTCCGCTGTGGAATTCATTATGCAGCAGAAATGTCGCCAAATGCACAAAGCATAGTAGAAAAAAGTGATTGATTCGACATGGTGACAAATATAAAAATAAATTAAATGTTGGCACGTTTGCCTCAGCATTTTTATTGACAAATGTACAAGTCATTTTCTCACAGTATCATGGTCAACAGTTCTACAAAATACTAGGTTTTGCAAGCTGGTTTTTAGCTTCCATATTTGCAGCACAAGACGACACCACAGACCACCACATGGACTCTGCGGGTCATTTGTGCCTTCTCTGTGGTGTCACCTTGCACTGTAAATATAGAAGTTGACATTGACAGTACTGTAATTATTGTTTCAGAGAGCAGAATTATTTATGCCACATCTATGAATGTGGTGGTGGGGGCCGAAGCTCATGTGTCTAACTACTCATTGGCCAGTAGAGGAGCAAAAGGTAAGCTAAATATATTGTGCCATTTCATGTTCTTCTGTTCGTGACTTACTTTTGTTTTACTGAGTTGATCACAAGACATACAATTCACCTTGGTAGCTTAGGGGGTGCTCTGTTTCACTATAAAACTCAGGGACACAGTCTATAATACTGGCCACGACAGCTGTGTTTGTATAGGAATAAAAGTGAAATCTTCAAGCATCTAGATTATGGTGCAGTACTCATGAAATAAAATGAGACATCAAAAGCTTTAGTATAATGACTGGTACACGCAATTTCTTGGGGCAACTTTGTCATGTTGCAACAAATCTGTCACAATGCTAAGACGAGGGGGGGGGGATCCAGGCTTGTTGTGCCTGCATATGTGTACACCTCTTCCTTTTATTTGTGTCTTTTTGTGTGCTCAACTTGTCCAAGCACAATGTTAGTACAGGCTGTTATGTGAACTGAAAACCATAGAAATGAAAGTTACTGTATTGGGTAGTCCTGAATTGTGTTTCAGTCTGTGAGCACTGCACATTAAAAAAATCTCGTGTGGTCAATTCCGGTGTGCCTCTTCAACGTGCATGACAGACTATGACTATGTTTGTGTAATTTTGTACTCAGGATACAGCGCAACCACTGCATCCAATACTACATCCCATACCGCATCTCGGTTGCCTGGGTCCGAGCAGTAGAGTAAGGATTTGTTTGTTGCGATCATCAAAAAAATTGTTTCAATTTAATAGGAAGCTACTTGCATTCAATTCAGAATAAGCATGAGTTCTCTGTCAGCTGTTGACACTCATAAGAGTCAGTGCTGCAAAAGTCGGTTACCTTCTGCTGTGCTCAACGTCACAGTGTTTACTCAGCTAGATAGTGTTCTAAAAATTAAATTTAGCCAAGAACATGCACTTAAAAAGCACAGTATTGTAGGCCATGACATTGATTACAGTGTGACAGTGTATGGTCTGTGCTCTACTATTTAGCCTCTGTCCATCCAATTTCAGATTCTGGCAAAGGTATTCCTGTTGTCACCACAGCAACTTCACTGGCATCTGGTAAGAGAATACTTCGTACATAAGGCCACGGTTATGAGTCATGTTTGTCAGCTTCGTTAAAACAGTTAAATTAAGAGGGAATTAGATGTTCACGCTACACTACCTCAGACCTAAGACATTTTTGTATTGTTTATGCAGCATCACGCTACTTTCAGCTGCATATTATTCAATCTATTTCAGAGAATAATTTTCAGCTGACATCACTATCAGCAATTTTTAATGAATTCTTTTCAGTGTCTAGATCTTCTGTGGACCCACTCGGCACCACTGAAATGCCAATGCCAGACAGAATTGGCGAGTTTTCTTTTACCTGCCTATTTCTTATTACCACATGTAAGGAATGGCACTCAGGCTGTCTGAAAATTTGGTTTGGGCTAACTTGGCCTCATCATTGTACTCATCTACCTGTAACACTGTGCGAAGCACTTGTTTGCAGATATGTAGAGCTCACAGTCATTTTTAGGGCATGCTCTAGCATTTTTACTAGTAAAGAAATATCTCATTAACTCCAATTAGAAAGAATAAAAAAAAGTTTTGAGACAGGCAGATTTTTTAGGTAAGCAAAGCAGAGCATCTACACTCATTCACAAGGGTTGCCGAGAAAAGTGCCTGTTTTCTTACGCGCCCGGGCTACGAGCAGAGAAGGCCGAGCTGGTGGAAGGCGAGTGGTCGGCAGGACCACGGCAGGACTGAACTATGGTCCCTTGCTCGATGATATAACTCCTAAGCAAGCGAAGACAGGCCTCGCACGCGGTGTGATGTTATCGCATGCGCACTTCGCCTGGTGGCGACTGCTGGGTCGTTTCATCTCTGCTTGAGCCGCGTCCATCTCTAGCGTTAGCGTGCTTTTACTCACAAGTAAAATAGCCACTGCGTAAGCGATGTTACTGGTTTGAACTCTGTACAGATCAGTGGTGACCGCAATATTCTGCAGGCAGTGTTCATATAATTGCTATCGCAATACCCCCCGCCCCCGTGTTTGACATGTTTTACCCCCCCCCCCTCCGTTGAGTAGATCTCCCTGATTCCGTTTCTCCAAACTTGGCAGGGATGCATATTTGATATACAAATTGAAGTCCCTATACCCATCAGGAATCAATGTAGCACGTGGCAATATAGAATCACTGAAAGCCATAGCAAAATTGTAGCACGTGGCAATTTGGAAATACTGAAAGCCATATCACAATTTCGGCAATATTTCCAGAGACAAGATACGTTCATCCTTCAGATAGACATAACCGGTACTACATAAAATTGCTCCTAGCCTACATACCATGCTATTAATGGTCTCTTTAATTTTTTTTCAATTTTAATTATAGATATGCATGTGTCTATATACAGCCACGAAGTTTTTATTTTATAGAACCTTTATTCCCCTCCCCCCCACCTTTTTCCCCCTGTTTCCTTGCATCGAAAACCATTCCTACTGCGCATCGTTAACGTCAACGCCAACCCAAAAATTTCTCTGCATGTATATTTTTCCTTTTCCTTTGCCTTTTTGTCTGTTTACCTTAAGTTCTGACCTACCCCCGCCCTGCCTCTTCGCCCCCCTTTTCCTTTTTTTCTGTGTTTATGTCTTTGTTGCTCACTTCCATAGCATTCACAATTTTCCTTTTTCTCGGCCAACATGTCACCGAATTCTCGAATCAATTCCGCTAAGCGGGCCACCTACGGAGATACTAAAAACATATTGTTGCCAAATCACCATCCCCATCAAACACAGGCTCTTTAGACCCCATCCGGTATCACTTACTTTTGACATCTTGGCATTCAAAGGTACGCCGCCTGCATCTCCCCCTGTTTGTAAGTGCTATCCTGTTCTGCGTCCCATTCATAGGTGCTCGGAAACAGGCGTACCACGCTATTGTAGGCAACCCTTTGTGGTGGCTGCACGCGGCGACTGTCTGCCGGCTTCGAAGTTTCAAGCTCTTTCTTTTACCACATTGCGGCGCATAGCTCCTTCTTAGCGTGTTATTTTGTGTTTTTAGGGGCGAAGCTTTTTATAGCGGCACCCGTTCGTCCCTCGTAGCCGTTGTAGTATGTAGCAAGTATAACATTTTGACTTCCAAGGTGGTGCCAGTCAGACATTTCTTCTGTGCGTTGTTGAACAATAAAAAATAGTGCCAATGGCTGCTAATGGGGAATGAGAGACAGGAGCATTCGGCTTTTAGTTAACGCGCACGCTGCGATCTCCATTAGCGGCCATTGGCATGTATATTGAGCACTACCTGACAAGAAAGGGTTGCTACGTTATACTTGCTGGGTGTAACCTCCTTAGTTTTAGAAATGTTAGCGAGCGTTGAGTCGCAGTGCCATGAATACAATGAAGTAGTATATACCATGAATGAACTCTAGGTGGTTAAAGGTGGGAAGTAGACCCGAAGCGCAAGCCATAAGAAAGTGTGCGTGTGCCATCTCTCGTTTAGTCCTTGAAATGTACGCTGGATGATGGTGCTTCTATATGGGAAATATATGATGAAAAGATGCGAGATGGTGGTACTTGGAGTGTTGAATAGATGGACGAACGGACTCACAGACAGATGCATGGTTGGACGCATGAACGGACGCAGAAGCGGATGCATGGACGAATGCAGGGACGGACGCACGAACAGACGCACGCACGGACGGGTGAATGGACTCATGGACGGTCACACAAACGGACGCATGGACGGACGGAAGCAAGAACGAATGGACGGACGAATGCTTCGCCCCACTCTCCATCATTCACTCCGGGGATATGCTGCCAATTTTTTTTCCCAGGACATTTTGAATCACTACCACCTAAGCTGAAACGAAGCGAGGACTGCACTCCTCTGTTTTATAGTTTTTTTTTTCAGACCGCGATTAGCAACAGAGACATGCGCCACCACCAGATGAGGTCACCACTAGCCCTCTGAAATCAACATGCGAAGGACGACACGGTACCTTTGACAAAGATAGGTCTACCTATTGTAACCTCGGCCAGCCTGTCTGAGGCACTTCCACTGCTCACTCTAATCACAATCTGGCAAAATACAACTTTAAGCTTAACGCACAATGCCTAATGAAGTGCTTTTGGAATTGATACTGCAATATATACCAGGCTGTTAAACAGAACTAATCAGTTGAAATGGTTAAAAAATCTTCTAAAATTATTCATTGCAGCACCTCAAGTTCTAATGCTGAGGAGCACTATACAGGTGGAGCCAGATGAATTTGGTATGAAATGTATTCTCAAATGTTTCTATATGTAGTGTTATGAGATAAACTTAGAGCAATTTACTTACATTGTATTCTGCAGCCCTGCTACAGAAGCTTACATAGTTGTATTGGTAGAAATCTTAAAAATTTCCCTTATTGCAGCATCTCAAGATCTGCCGATGCACAGCCCAACTCCAGCGGAGCTCTTTCTTTTACCACATTGCGGCGCATAGCTCCTTCTTAGCGTGTTATTTTGTGTTTTTAGGGGCGAAGCTTTTTATAGACTTTGGTATGAAAAGTCTTGGCATGCTGCTCTTGTGCGCTTGTTTTTTGTAACTTGAGTGAATTAGTGTTAGTAAAGGTATGTCCCTTCTTTTATAGTGAATAGCGTTGTAATTATATTTAGCCTATGCCTGGTGACAACTTTTTGTGGCAGCACGGTCAAAGCTATGTGGGCAGAGGTTTCTGCAAATGTTACTATGTCAAGCGGTTCATTTGCAGGTGATTTCAGTTTTGACTTTTCACGCATGCCCAACGTGTAGACTTTCGTACAAGCGTTCATGAGTTATGGTATTATGTTCGAGATAGTGTTATGAAAGTTGGGTTAGGTATGGCTTTAACTGAAAGCTTGTTTAGGGGTTGTGTCACATAGTCTGTAGACAGAACCGATTTCGGTGTACTTGCTTGTTGCTTCACACATCGTCTGTATGATGTGAAAACAGGTCTTTTCTATTGTGTTCTGAAAACAAAGCATTGCTAAGCCCGCTTTTTTTAGCTTCAAGTGGCACGACCTCTGCAGAAGAACATCTTTCTTAGTACAGTGTGTACGTCTAGCACGCAGGCATGTTGACATAAAACAATAGTTCCAAGCCTAAAACATAATATCACTTTGTGGTACTTCATAACTGAAAGAAATAGACACAACACAAGCTCTAAAACACCCATGGATATCTGTAGCCACAAATTTCAGAATATATATAGTATGAGAGGACAAATTTACAAGTGCCAACAAATTCTCCTCATGCCTAAACACATTGACCACATGGTTGTCTTAGCTGTGGTGTAAAATGCTGCATGCAGCAAGTGTCCTTATTTCTTCGTTTTCGTATACAGTTGAATCTCCTTTAAGAGACACTAGATTAATTATTGCATAAAAATAGGATTAGGTAAGAAAGTGTCAACATCATCCCTGCTCATAAGAAATATCTCATGTAATGAACAAGAAATGCTTTCCTGAACATGTCTTTCATGAAAAGGTTCAAGTGTAATTTCAGTGCATTGATTATATAAGGTCAAAATTATATCTGTAATAAATGGTTTGTATTCTAGGAGAAGCCAGGACACCACCGGAAAGCAACGAAGGCCTGCAGACTGTTATCGGCAGTGCACGTGACGATGAAAAGGTACTTGAATGGCATGCTGCGCTATCCCTCAAGAAAAACTGAACATCTTGGCCGAGTTGTGTAGACTACAATTTAGGAGTAGGTATTTCTGCGCATTATGCAGGCAGATGACTGATGCTGATGTGTGTATAATCAGGTTTTCAGTTTGTGCAGAATAGTTTATACACACTCCCAAAGAAAATCCCCAAGAAATAACAGTGATATATCCTAAGTTCTAACAGAACTTTTTTTAGTGATTTATGTACGAAAAAATAAATTTAATGCAACTTTCAGTCATGAGCTTTAGCTGTCTGTTGCCACTTGGTGGCCACTGGCTGAACCAGGCAAGTGTGTAAATTCACATGCATTGTCTTTTGCATCCGTAAAAATGTCTAATGCATACCAAATAATGTTGCAGATATGTGCAGGCAGCGACAAATGGGTTGAAAAGTAGGCATGGGGACATTGTTCAGGGCGTTGACAGATTCCCTATATTGCCGGATGGTAACGATGTATTGGTCACCAGAAGACATGAAGGGCCGTAGTGTAAAAGGGAAGCTGTCAAATAAGTCTCGATTCCTGGGTCAAACAGAGGCGAAGGCGCCTCTGACTCCAGCAAAGCTGGCTTCTTTAAAAGGTACGTGCAGTAAAACTATAGCTGTAGTATTTTTGCAATTGTTTATTGCTTTTACTTTAGCCATAGACTGCCACTTGTGCTTGATTGTTTCACCGTGCACACTGTCCCCTCCCCCGTTGCATACATCTCCTGGACTTGGAATCCGTGAACTTGGCAGGTGTGGTTCAGTTAAATAGGCTTTGCAAACACAGCCTTGTCGAAATTAGCAGTGTGGTCAAAGTTGTAGCTTGCCGTAGTTTGTCAGTGATTTTATATTGGTTACTCAGTGGGACCTGGTAGAGTGGCAGCAAGTCTGTAGAACCTTTCTTGAATGAAAGATATGTTACGCTTGCCTGAAGCTGGTGGCAGCTGCTTCACGAAGTTGTAATCCGTTTAGTTTTGAATGAATTAAGCCAGTGCAGTCTTGGAGCAATTGGCTCTGATTTGAACACTTAATTTTTAATTTTTTCAATTCCTTAGTTCTTTTTGTTTGCAGCCTTGTTCCGAATATACATGGGGGATACAACGAAAGAGGAGCGAAAAAAATGATTGAAAGAAGTCTGAAAGCATCTTGCTTAGAAGCTTTGAGATTTGCGCCAAAAGTAAACGTATGTGTCTTGCAACTTATATTTTGTTTTAATGGGTGTAGGTATTTGGAAAATATGCTTGTTTATTTAAGTGTCACTAAAACTCATGACAGCACATTACAGAGAGGAAGTATAATTATGTTGTTGGACGTTAATCGATTTAGAGCCGGAACATGGTTGTTTCAACATGGTAGCATTTAAGTGCTTGTCTCACAGATATTCTGGTGTTGGTTTCATTACATGTCAGTGAGAATTCAGCGTTCTAGCTTCATCAGCGAAATTTTGATAGCTGAAAATATATAAATATTTGGTTCGATCTAATAAGGAAATTATTGAAGCTAGGTTTTCTGAATTGCAATTATGGAGGTGTTTTAGAGCAGAGCCACGCCATTTCTTGGAGCTGCTTTTAAAGAAATTAATGTCATATGACTCCATATGAATGATTCCTTATGAATGTCATTTTATTATGAGATTGTGAGGAGTCTCTTAAATGAATATATTGTCGCAGTACAACGCGACAAAGCACAAGTACGCCTTGAGGCAGCGAAAGCAGCGTGTTTTCAACAGCTGAGCCACAGGATTGTCTTCTTTGTTGTTGAGTCAAGCCAGAGGCCCACTACTTGGTGTCCGCTAAATCCCCACATCATCGTTGTCGTTCACACGCAGACAGGGGTCATTTGCCTCCCTCTCAAAGAGCATCGACCCGATGCGAAGTTAATAATGCAGTTTTTTTAAAGAAAACTCCTACGCAATCACTCGCTGACGTAAGGCTTCATGCGCACTACGTGAACGAGTTCAGGATGGTGCTGGTGACGCTTGGTACTACACGAACTGTCGGGAAGAACTTCGTAGGTAACCTCACTCAGTTGTCGCAGCACTCGGTAAGGCCCAAAGTATCTTCTTAAAAGCTTTTCGGAAAGTCCTAGTTTCCGTACGGGTGTCCAAACCCATACTTGTCGCCAGTTTGATAGACGACTGTTCTGCGGTGAGCATTGTAGCGGCCTGCATCGTACTCTTGTTGATGGCGGATCCGTAAACGTGCAAGTTGCCTAGCTTCTTCCGCGCGTTTCGTAAACGTGTTGGCGTATGGATCGATGTCGTCACCTTCGTGCGGTAGCATCGTATCTAACATAGTTCGCACTTCTCGTCCGTGAACGAGGCTGAACGGTGTCATGCGGGTCGTTTCTTGCTTTGCCGTATTGTACGCAAACGTTATGTACGGCAAGACTTTATTCCAATTTTTGTGTTCAAGGTCTACGTACATCGAAAGCATGTCTTCAATGGTTTTGTTTAGACGCTCTGTCAGCCCGTTCGTTTGGGGGTGGTAGGCGGTGGTCTTACGATGCGCTGTTCCACTCAGCATGAAGACGTGATCCAAAAGAGCTGCCATAAATGCGGCTCCTCTGTCTGGGATCACGACGGTTGGTGCACCATGCCTCAGTACAATGTTCTCGATGATAAATCTTTCCACCTCTGCTGCTGTGCTTGTCTGGATAGCCTTTGTCTCGGCATAACGGGTCAGATAATCAGTCGCGACGATAACCCAGCGGTTCCCTGCAGTAGAAGTAGGTAGTGGGCCCAAAATGTCCATGCCTATCTGGTAGAATGGAGCTGTTGAGACCTGTACGGGTTGCAGGAGGCCAGCTGGTTTAGTCGGTGGTGACTTGCGTCGCTGGCAGTCGAGACAGGTACGGACGTGATGCTTCACGGCTGTGGTTAGTTTCGGCCAGTAATACTTTTGCTGTATTCTGGCCAACGTTCTCGTGTAACCCAAATGGCCAGAGCTCACCTCGTTGTGGCATGCTTTGAGTACTTCGGTACGAAGGGCTGCTAGGATGACGAGCAGATAGGCGGATCCCGTCGGCGAAAAGTTTCTTTTGTAGAGTACTCCGTCCTGTAAACAAATTGATGACAACAGTCTTGCGAAAACTCTTGGCGCCTTCTGAGATCTGCCATCCAAGTAGTTAATCAGGCCAAGCAACTCAGCGTCGTCACGTTGTTGCTGCGCAATGACGGTCGTGTCGAGGACACCGAGAAATGCCGTTTCCTCCTCTTCAGGTAGGGTTGCCGACTCAATGGGTGAACGGGACAGACAGTTGGCGTCCATATGTCGCTTGTGTAACTTATGTACGACTACAATACCGAATTCTTGCAGCCTGAGACTCCAACGCGCTAATCGCCCGGTAGGGTCTTTTGGACTTGTTAACCAGCACAATGAGTGGTGGTCGCTAATTACTTTGAAGGGGCGGCCATATAAATACGGGCGAAATTTTAAAACCACCCATACTACGGCGAAACATTCCTTCTCAGTTGTAGAGTAATTAGCCTCAGCGCGTGTTAACGTTCCGCTTGCGCTAGCGATTACCCTTTCTGTGCCCTCTTGCTGCTGCACAAGCACAGCTCCCAGACCAACATTGCTCGCGTCTGTGTGAAGCATCGTCGGGGTTTCTTCATCGAAGTGGGAAAGCACTGGGGGCGTTTGAAGACGTTGACGCAGGTCATTAAAGGCAGCCTCCTGTTCTTCGTTCCACTCAAAGGCAACGTCGTCTCTTGTGAGACGAGTTAGTGGCGACGTGATGCGGGCAAAAGCTGCGATAAATCGGCGATAATAGGCACAAAGGCCCAGGAAGCGTCTGACAGCCTTCTTATTGGAGGGTACTGGGAACCGTGCGATAGCGGCAATTTTTCCAGGATCGGGCCAGATGCCTGCGTTACTGACGACGTGACCGAGAAACTGAAGTTCGTGGAAGCATAAATGACACTTTTCTGGTTTCAATGTTAGGCACGCAGACCGTATGGCACGTAAAACAACTTCCAGTCTTTTGAGATGCTCGTCAAAAGTCGTTGAAAATACTACAACGTCGTCCAGATAGACTAGGCACGTCTTCTACTTCAATCCTGAAAGTACCGTGTCAAAAAGCCTTTGAAAAATCGCAGGCGCGGAGCACAAACCGAAAGGCAAGACTTTATATTCGTATAAACCATCTGGCGTCACAAAAGCGGTTTTCTCTCGGTCTTTTGGGTCTACCTCGATCTGCCAGTATCCACTCCTCAAGTCCATGGAAGAAAAGTAGCGAGCGTGCTGAAGTCTGTCAAGGGAGTCATCAATACGTGGGAGCGGGTACACATCTTTTTTAGTCACCCGATTAAGCTTCCTGTAGTCCAAGCAAAGACGCAGCGTGCCGTCCTTTTTCTTTACTAGCACTACAGGCGATGCCCTGGGGCTCTGTGACGGTTGAATTACATCATCTTCAAGCATTTCCGCGACTTGTTGTATGGCTTTGCGTTCCTTTAAAGCTACACGATAAGGGTTCTGGTGAATAGGTCCTGCCGTGTCCTCGGTGATTATTCGATGCTTTGTCAAAAGTGTTCGACCAACTCGTGAGGTCGATGAAAAGCAGTCGTGGAATTCGGCTAGTAGCTGAAGTCTCTGTCGGTCATCATCTGACAGTGTGGGACTAACGTCGAGAACGGGTTCTGGTTCTTGATTGGGCGCTTCCTCCAATACCGATAAACATTAACTGCCTCGCATTTTTACGATATTGTCGTAAGAAGCGATAGCTGTGCCTTTCGGAAGGTGCCGGCGCTCAGTACTGAAGTTGGTCAAAAGTGAATTCGTGCGCCCACCAGTGAGACGGACGATACCTCGTGCGACCGAAATGCCATGGCTAAATAGCAGCGAGCCAATTTGATCGGCAATACCTTCGCCATCCAACGCTTCGTGCCCTTCCACCGAAACAAGAGTGCATGACCGTGGCGGGACGACCACATCATCATCAATTATACGTGAAGTGTTACGTATTGCGTCTGAACAGTCAACCAAATCAGGGCTGTTGCGGAACGTAATTGAACGGCCCGGGATGTTGATGACGGCACCACATTCTCTTAAGAAGTCCATCCCTATGATCAGGTCCTTGCAACATGAGGTGAGGATGACAAACGTCGCCACGAAAGAAAAGCCGCCGATGCCGAGTCTCGGTATACACCTTCCGACAGGCATCAACAGCTGGCCGCCCGCTGTCCTCAGGTGAGGTACCGTTCACGTAGTCTTCACTTTTTTTAGGCGCATGGCAAGGTTTTCACTTAAGATAGAAAAGTCGGCACCGGTGTCAAGTAAGGCTGTTACTTGCTGTCCGTCTACAAAACGGTGAGATCTGTGGTCACAGTTTCGTCAACGTTACAACTAGTCTGCTTTACGGCGTCCTGTGGTAAGAGTAACGGGGGCCTTTTTTCGTCGCCTTGGCGGCCTGCAACCTCACTCCCGGAGGTCGCCGCCTTCACTTTCCCCGGCGTGGACTTGGTGACCTCCCTCCGCTGGCGTCGGCTGTAGTGTGGTGGCGCGACGAAGGCGAATATGCCGGAGACGAAGAACGTTGGCGACGTACCAAAGCTAGCTGGTAATTAGGCTCACTGTCGTCATTGTTGGCACGGCGGTTGTCAAAATGGAACCGAGAAAAGGAAGGTCGTTGAGAATCAGCGTCCCGGCGTGGTGAGTAGTCGTCGTTGGGGCGTCGATCGTCAGACCATTGCCGAAGAGGTCGAAACGTGTCGACGTGGTGCCAGCAATGACAAGAAACGTGGCCAACACCTCCGCAGTAAAACAAAGTGGACGTCTATCCACGGTGCGCCAGACGTCTGTTTTGCGAAGCTGTGGACGCCGCAACGGCTCGTAATGTTGTAAATGCCGTGTCTCGTTGGGAGACGGCTCTTCGTACGGCAGCATTTAGTACGGTGGCACGACGGCAGAGCGCCGCAGTGTCTGTTCTTGCGGTGGCGACCAAGGAACGGCCTTCGATGGCTCGCGGTACCACGGCAGAACGGGCGGCGAAGCGCGGCTGCGTAGCTCATGGGTCGCTGATCGTGAGTAGGATCAGCTGCTGAAAACGCTTGGCGTATTCTTTGGCAGACGACTTCAGCGACAGACGCCGTGGGTGGTTCCGTGACCAGAGTCCGCAGCTTCAGCAGCTCTTCGTGAACAATCTCTCGTATTAAATCGCGTAACGAGCTGAGATTACCAGATGTCGCAGCGGCGAGTTGAATTCGGGTGCTGCTGGACAAGCGATCGCATTGTCGGCATTATAGTTGAAGCGCCCGCTTGATAGGCGTAGCTTCTTTGAAGAAGTCTGTCATGGTGCTTGGCGGGTTCCGCAAAAGTCCGGCGAACAATTGCTCTTTAACGCCACACATGAGGTAGCGTAACTTTTTGTCGTCGGTCATGTGCGGGTCAGCTTTACGGAAGAGACGGGCCATTTCCTCAGCGAACATTGCGACCGTTTTATTTGGTTTCTGAACCCGTAGCTCGAGTATATGTTGCGCACGTTCGCGCTGGTCAACATCGGCAAATGTGTCAATCATCCCTCTTTTAAAGTCACTCCATGTTGACAAACTGCCTTCTCTGTTTTCGTACAAAGTACGAGCACTGTCGCCGAGATAGAAATAGGCGCGGGAAAACCTTTGTTCAAGAGACCACTGGTTAGTGTTGGTGACACGTTCATAGTGATCAAGTCAGTCTTCAACGTTTTCATGTGCTCCACCATCAAAGCGATCAGGCACCAGCGGTGAAAAAAAGGTTACCTGAGATGGTGTTGGTGGACTGCTGTCTCGAAGTAACTGTTGTGGACTGGCGGTGGCCATTGGTAGATGTGAGTGGTGCCTTGTAGAGTGTTCCTGCGAGGGGGTGAACTCTGGAGGGAGGCTTCGCAACCGACGACTGAAGCAATGCACGGGAGTGTCGACAAGTGCTTCTGGACTGGATGAACGGCTCCCTGTAGGAGTGTGGAGCATCAGGTGGGGTCGTGGGCCAGCACCTCCACCAGTGTCGCAGTACAACGCGACAAAGCACAAGTACGCCCTGAGGCAGCGAAAGCAGCGTGTTTTCAACAGCTGAGCCTTTGTTTGTTTGTTTGTTTGTTTGTATCCTTTAATCCATGGCTCGTACCCACTCTGGGGGATTGGCCAAGAGAACAAATAGTCTCATATTAACGATAACTGCATTATTGCTTACAACGAAAAAAAGGGGGGGAGTTGTATAGTTAAGACAGTATGTTGGAAAAAAGAAATAAACCAAAGATTTAGATAGTGAGAAAAAAATCAATAAAGAAGTAGATACTAATAGCTACAACTTGATTTTGGGAGCCGACCAAACAGCTGGTTTTGCCAAACCCGATTAATTTGGTATGTCACGGATTTATCCAGAATAGAAAATTACTTTTTGACCCGTTTTTTTTAATATTTGTTAACGAGGGCTTTATGTTGAAAAACGTTTAGAGTCTTGAATAAAATTACACACCGCATCGAGTGCATCTCTGTGGCAATTTCCCAAAACAGAGGCACCAAAACTTAGAACATTTTCTGCGGTTAAATTTAAACCTAGCTTCGCAAATGGAATATCTAAAAGTCGTTTCCTAATTAATGCATAGTTACGACATGAGCCAAAATAATGTTCAGTAGTTTCTGATTCTTCGCAGAACGGACAAAGGGGGGGAAGTGTCAGACCAGCTCTGTGTAAATAAAAATTTAATGGGGGGACACGGCACCGGAATCTAGAAATTATAATTTCAAGTTTTTTTGACGGACTCCACTGGGCTTTCCATGGAAATTTGAGGTGCTGATAATCTATCCATTGTGTGATATTTTCTAAACTATCTGTAAAAATAGCGAATTTCCTATATCTAACACCTGATAAGTATTCTAACTCGGGAAGTACTGAAATTACTGGTCCATCGAGTGATGCTCGTGCCAAAGCATCTGCCAATTCATTTAATTGTAATCCGCAGTGACCTGGGACCCACACTAATTTGAGGAGTTTTAAATGCGGCGGTGCTAATGTGTTGAACGCTGCTAGGGCACGAGATTGTTCAGAGTTTGTCAGAGCTGCACACACCGAAAGTGAGTCTGTTAGGATGATCGCACTGGTCTCCGTCGTAGGAATTTTACGAAGGGCTAAAATAATAGCTACTAGCTCAGCTTCAAATATAGGAGTATAATCTGGAAGCCTTACTGAAAAAGACCAGCCGAGGGAATCAGACGCTATTCCTACACCTGCCTTTTCATTGTTGACAGAAGCATCTGTAGCTATTACATTTTTTGTTACTGCACGTACCAAGTAATCGTTTAATGTAGTGGTCAAAAATCTCAGAGATTGCAACTTGGCTTGTGGGGGAAAGATTTCATCGTACTCTATTTTAATGTTGATGGTAGAAAAATTAGTTTCAATTACTGTGCTAATGTCTACATTTATGCAATCCAGTTTCTTTTTAGCGAAAATTACCTGAGGGGTATGAAATCGAGGCCAATGTGCAAGAAAGAAAGAGTCAGGGTCGCTGATAAGTGCGTACTCTGATCTTCGCGCCGGTAAACTGTAGAACTTTAAGAAGGTTTGAACCGTTAAAATGCGGAATCGACAGAGGAGTGTTGGCAATCGCGCTTCTTGATACAATACACTATTCGCCACGAACCTGGGAAGTCCCAGGCATATTCGCAGGGCTTCTCGCTCTAACAATACTAGCGGTTTAATTTTATAGTTAGCGGCCCCCGAGAATAATACACACCCAAATTCCAATATTGGTCGCTTATACATTTTATATATCATTAACATCGTGTGTCTGCGCAGCCCGTATTTTCTGTTGCTTAACCTGCGTAATAAGCAACAGAAATATGAGCCGCAAGATTGTCTTCTTTGTTGTTGAGTCAAGCCAGAGGCCCACTACTTGGTGTCCACTAAATCCCCACATCATCGTTGTCGTTCACATGCAGACACGCAGACACTCCCAGATCCCATGTTGCATGGGATCTGGGAGCGAGGGAGTATCGATAACATATTTCAAGAAAGGGTTCTTTTCAATACGAAGCATTTTCCAAATATTGGTGTCACTATACTACTGAACGAATCAAGCTTTTAACATAAATGCCTCTGCAAAGGTCTCTCTTGGCTTATATATATATCTACGTCTTTGTTGCAAATTTTTTTTTTAATCTTCACCATTATATGAAAGACGTAAACTACGTTTTGCTGAATACTTTTGTTGTACAATGTCTTGTTATTTTTTGTTTTTGCTGCGACACCAGATAAAATGCGCCAGGACTCCTAGCTTGAATGCCGCGGCCGTGGGCACATTCTCGGATCTCAAACTTCTTTCCCTCGATGAAACAGCAGCTGCGGCATGGCCACTTCTACTGCTGCTTTACAGTGTAATAAAGATATTTTAGTAAATTTGTGCAAATACATATTTTACTAAGCACTGCGGCAAAACTTACTGAGCTGTGTATGCATGTACACGTTGCTGATTTAGCCTTAAGCGATAGCCTGCACAAGCCAACAAAACAAGTCAACAAAAACGACAAGGCCACAACAATCGGCCAACAAACCAACAAACCAACAAAACCAACAAGGCAACAAATATTGACCAATAAACCAACAAAATCAACAAGGCATCAAAACCGGCCAACAAACCAACAAGCACACAAGCCAACAAGCCAACAGCACCACAAGCCATCAAGCCCAATTTCCACATGGCCAACATCTGATGAATTTTTTAATGAGATTCTGTTTTTCCGATATATTGTTTGCCGCATAATATACACTCAAGCATATAAATTACATTTTTGGTGTCACAGTCGAAGCCTCCCTTAATTTTTAAATGAAGTGTTGGATAGTACCGACAACCTGTTGGGAAGTGCACATATGGGGACATACCATACAACGTGATTTGGGGCATGGATGTCATCAGATGGCGTTTGGGCGCGCAATCTTAGGTAATGGTGACGATGATAGTATGCCGCAAAGGTTTCTAGCTCGGCGGTACACTGCTCGGGGTGGTTCTGTAAATATGTTTCAGGCGCTTACTTTGCATGGGAATATTATGGTGCTTGTGAAGTACAGCCGATACACGTGGGACTGATGCGTAGTGGGTTAGCGCTAGGTTTGTCTGAAATGGCTGAGCAGGTGATTTTGCGGTACAAAAAGCGTTCTTCGGTCACATGTCTCTGCGCGCTCGATCGCATTGTCAACTGATTGCGGTGCATACTTTTGCTTCAACAAGGTGCAAGGTATTTTTAAGTATTGTACAATTTTTTAAAATCAGATGGGTACACTCTAAGGCAAAGGGTTGTTAAAAGGGTGTGTGGTTTGTCCTTTTGGGGACTAATGGGGCTGGCTCAACCATTTATCTTTTTCAGGACTTACGGCACCAGGTATGACAGTCCCCACAGACTAGCTCAAGGGACGAACACTTAGTCCTCACATTTACACCTTAGTGAGTAACTGTTAGTCCCTCAATGCACCTCAAAGAACTAACATTTAGTCCTCACATTTGCACCTTATAGGGCAACTGTTAATCCCCACATTTACACCTTACTGGGCAACCATTAGTCCTCACAGTTGCACCTTGCCGGACGAGCTTAGGAGTGGCGGCTGCAGCCACAACTCTGCGAACCACCGTGCCGCATACAAGTCGGCGAGTCCTAAGCGAGTGACGTCGTTCAGCTCGAGCAAGCGAACGCGAGACCAAACATGGCGCTGCACGCGGAGCGTCTGTCGCCGGCGAACTTCGAACAGCAGAGGGAGCCTACGCTTGGCCGCTGCCACGAACAGTGCCGAGCTGGTTTGGAGCTAGCGTCGAAGACATCGACGGTAATGCAGCCCTTTTACACAAACTCGAGCGAGTGCAGCGCGCAAACGCGAGTCCGCTGCCGCGGCCAACGGACGGCGCCGAGCTGCTTGCGACCGACTGACGGGAAAGGCAACTGTAATGGCGACCAATTTTCAGTGAGTTCTGATGCTAGCGAAAGCCTCGCCAGCCCGTGCTGTTGCACTTACAGTGCGCGACATACTACAACCAAGCTTTTTACGTGAATCCGCGACGTGTTTTCGACGACTCGTAACAAAGCGACAAGGTCCCAGCCCAATATCGTCAGCCCGGAGCTCGTCGCGGCGGCGAAGACAGGCGAGCACGCGATGAGCGAGCGTATGGGAGGCCCATGGCAATGGCGGCCAACTTCCAGGTGGTCGCAAAGCACAGGCGAACTGCAGTCACCGAAGCTGACCTTCGCGATGCATTTCGTGCGTGCGATATACAACACGACCGAGCCCGTTGCTGGCAAGCGCGATCTGTATCGCACACGTGACAAGTAGAGCAGAATAAAGAATGATAAGAATCCAGCGCTGCTTTCTGCCCTGAGTAGGACTGAAGTATATATCCGAGAGGTCTGTTGTCTTCTCGGTCGCCATATTGGCCTTCCCACCTGTTGCTGTCGTGTGTTGGTCGTGACTATCTTGAAGCCAGAAATATACAGTGCGGCGTGGTGACGTGCCGAGACTTGCTCCAGACTTCATGGGTGCAGTGAAACGCAAAAGCAGCAACCCACGCTCATCCAAGCGTATAGGGGGGGAAAGGGTTATTTTTGTGGAAGCCAAGAGAAAAGTGCACCCCGCAACTGTCTCACACTTGGGAGGACACCTCCGCAGTAGTTCACGGGGAAGGGGGAACAGGAATAATAGAAGGTGACGAAAAAAAAAGATAAAAAGAGAGAATAAGAAAAAGAGGAGTTAAATGCGATGACGGAGCCTGCAGCCGTCGAGAAAGTCAAGCAGTGTGGAAAAAGCACGTTGCATGCCGTCGCGACAGCAGTCGGGGAAGAGGACGTTGTCCGTGGGAGCCCATGGGAGTCCAAGGTTGCTGTATAAGACGGCATTGCGGTTCGACCCGCGTCGTGGGCCTGACAGTGAAGCAGGGGATGCTCCAATGTCTCAATGTCGCCGCAGTCATAGCAGGAAGGACTGCCGTGACCCGTGAGGCGGTGCATCCGTTCGGCGGCATGGTGGCACCAATGCGGAGACGAAGTAGGAGACTCCGGTCCACTCGGGAGAGTCCACGAAGTGGAAGCCCTCGTGGCGGCTTGCCGGCTGCCACGCGAGGGTCGGGGTGACGCTCGCGTATTATTCGCGCTATGATGAGTCTACCGACGTCGGCGACAGAGACAGAATCAGTCATCGGATTACTGGCATCGTGAGCGGCCTTGGCAGCGCGGTCGGCGTCCTCATTGCCAGGTATGCCCACGTGAGAGGGAACCGAATGTAGGGAGAGTTCGCAACCAAGCTGCTGGATGGCATGGAGCTTTTGGGCGAGTCTCTGTGCCCTCGTGTTGCTCCCGACCAGGTTGCAGAAATTAGGTGCCTTTTCTCATCTTCTAACCACTACCACCACCACCACAACCGTGTTCGCGGGAGATGCAATCAAGGGCCGCGCGAGAGTCACATACGATGGCAGCAGAACGAAATGTATCTCCTGAAGAAGATCGGCAGTGAGATTTATCGCGGCCATTTCAGTGACCATCCACGAGGCGATCGTGGGGAGGCGGCACTTCCGGACTGCACCAATAGAAAGAGCAACGCACGCAGCAGCCGCGGAGCCGTCCTCAAGGACGGAGTCGTCAACGTAAACAACGAGGCGGTCGCTCAGCTGACCGTTAAAGGGGGCGGATCACTTCTGCTGTGTGGCTGCGAGAGAGTGCGCATTTTCGCTCTCACCTCTGGGAGGGTTCTGCGAATGACGAGGGGGACGTGGCGGTACAGGGGAGTCGCCCGCCAGTCGAGAGTGTATGCGTCGGGCACAAGGAGTGAGAGTTCGTAGGCTCGCTTGCCCATGCATGAGTGGGGGAGAGAGGAGAGCCATTGAACGGGTCGTTGACCTTCGGAAGAACCATTGCGGCGCAGGACTTGAGTGAGAGCTTGTTTGGCTGCCTGAAGGGAGAGAGGGGTTAGGGTGAGCCGACTTGGGTCTGCACTGGGAGGTTGAAGCCAAGTCCACTAAAGAGAGGTTGAAGCCAAGTCCACTTCCTTCTAATTTGGCCTGTAATCCTTGTAGGTACATCATGAATAACAAGGGTGACAGTGGACACCCCTGCCTAAGTCCCTTATTTGCCGAGCGCCATCACGTGGTCATAAGTCATTCAAATGCAGTGCGGAGAAGCCAACGCTACGATAATTACGGGCAGATCAAGCTGGGTAATTGACATCGGCTGTTGTTTCACATCAGCTGCCGTGAGCCACGATTGTAATACGAGCGCAATAGACAGCCATGCGTAATATGGGCGTCGCATGGGCAATCTCGATCGCTGTTCAGCTCTATTCAGTTGAAGGCGATACAACTACACCTGGCTCCCTCACACAGTTAACGAATGAATCCAAGATGATGAAAAAATTTCATCCCTAACTGGTTCGATTGCGTTCAAAAGTACAAAAATGATTTCATATTTGTAAATGAGAAAAACAGCGGAAAAGGCGAAGCTAGTATAGCCAACTATAAATATGTAGCTCACTGGTTCAACGAGCTACGCACATTGTTTTATTATTGCATACCAAGAACGTAAGCATCGAATCAAGGCTTCTAGGTGTGACTGGGGCAGCTATGTTTCACTCATACTTAAAAAATCTAAATAAATCCAAGAAATAAATGAAGCAACGCTAGTACCATAATCCCCCAATATTGAGAGACTATGTAGCAGTCTGAAGCGCGAGCGTTGCTCCAACGGGGGTGGTGAGTGGCTTTCCCGCAAGACGCTTGAATTCAAGATGGCGTACTTTGGCGCAACTCTGCTACCTAAAGGTAGCATATATAGTAACTCTAGTCTGCGTATATGGCCACACGAACTTCAAAGGGAGTGTCACCAGGAATGAAATCACGAAGCCTTGCGAAGACGAGGTTAAGAAGAAAAGGGCTGAGTACACTGCCCTGGGGAGCACCGGATGGAACGGGGGGGGGGAGGGGGGCTCACTGACTGCTCCTCCCACACGCACGCGAAGGGTACGGTCGCGAAGGAAGCTCTTTACATAGGAAAGCGTACACACAAGCACCACGTCGTAATTCTTAGATCGTCGGATCCAGGCGGCTGTAATCAAGCACTGGAGAAGTTTTCCTAACAGTACCTATTCAGGAAATTATGGGATGGCAAGGATTGCCTTCCTTATGTATTTTTGGTAGCAGGTAAAAGCGACCAGCTACCGGAATTAGCGAAAGGAGTGAATGAATCGCGTTGTCAGCTATTTTTTCTCGGTGATTAAGTCTAGAATAGTGCGTTTGACCAGTGACTTATGCTTTTCTGTGGGGTCATGATCTAGTCGTTTATGTAACCTGGTTTTTGATGGCTGCTTGTGAGCCTCTGCCGTACAATCAGACCTATTCATGACTACAACAGCACCACACTTGTCTGCTGGCTTTATAATTATTATGTCAGTGCAGGATGACAACAAACTTAGCGCCTTAAGTTCGCAAGACGCAAGATAGCGGTGAAAATGTACGCGTTTTTGATACACTTCCATAATGTCACGCTGAACAGCTTTAATATTGTTACACAAGACGAGGTAAATTAATGTTACACAAGGAGAGGTAAATTAATGGGGGTTTTTAATGAGCCCTGAGTCCGCGATCACAGTCCAATGATGATGATCACCGCCATGGCTCGTACCCACTCAGGGGGATCGCAGTGGAGGCAACGTCGTCTTCCTTCTCTGCCCACGCTTCCCTTGTTTTTCCTAGTAGTGATACTTTGTATCATTCTTCCTCTCTCAGACGAAGCCCTCTGGGCGAGTCATTCTTGCATCCTTCGTGTAAACGGCTTCAGGCGTGCAACATGCGTCACCTCCGTCTTGCATGAACGTCGGCCACTAGTGGTGACACGTGCAATTTCATAGTTGACCTCGCTGACACGACGGAGTACCACAAAAGGACCGGCATAGTGTGCCAGTAGCTTTTGGTTCAAGCCACGTCTGCGTATTGGGGTCCACACCCACACTAGATCACCGGGGGCATAGGTTACCTGCCTGTGTTGACTGTCGTAGCGAGTTTTGGATGACTCTTGCGCAGCCAGTGTACGTAAGCAGGCAAGTCGACGGGTCTCTTCCGCACGACACAAGGTTTCAGCAATTGTTAAATCGTCATGGATGACAAAAGGAAAGATAGTGTCCAGCGTATGTCGAGGCGAGCGAGCGTAGAGCAGATAGAAAGGGCTATAGCCTGTCGTTTCGTGTTTCGACGTGTTGAAGGCGTACGTGACGAACGGTAATACTTCATCCCAGTTTTTGTGGTCAGAGGCGACGTACATTGACAACATGTTGATCAACGTTCGGTTCGTGCGCTCGGTGAGACCGTTAGTTTGCGGATGATACGCAGTTGAGTGTCGGAACTTGGAGGCACACAAACGAAGTAATGATTCGACAATATCAGCGGTAAATTGTCGACCACGGTCACTTATTATCACGCGAGGAGGTCCGTGTCGGAGGATGACTGAGTTCAACAGGAACTCCGAAACCTGGACTGCCGTGGCGGAGCATAAGGCAGCCGTCTCGCAGTACCGCGTCAGGTAGTCGGCGCATACAATTATCCACCGGTTACCTTTTGAGGAGCGTGGAAATGGTCCCATCAGATCAATGCCGACCTTTTCAAAAGGGGAACCGGGAGGCTTTACAGGTTGCAGGAGGCCAACTGGACCCGAGGAGGGCCGCTTGTGGCTCTGGCACTGCATACAGCTGGCCACGTAGTTCTGAATTGTTTTGCTCATTTTCGGCCAATAGAAACGCTCTTTCGTGCGACTAAGTGTTCGTGCGGTGCCTAGATGGCCAGAGGTGGGGTCATCATGCGTGAGACGCAGGACAGACGTTTGGAGGGACGCAGGAACAACCAGCAGAAAGCGGGCGCCCGTCGTGGACAAGTTTCTCTGGTAAAGAAGACCATTTCGGACGCAGAATCGACCTTCGCTTAATGAGTTTCTCGCTCCAGGGAAGAGAGCTTTCAAGCTTGGGTCATTACGCTGCTCAGCGGCGAAAGTCACGGCATCAGGAAAGCCAGACGACAGCGAAGCGATAAGGTGGTCAAAGTTATCGCCTTCACAATCTGTCGATGGTAGTGGCATTCTGGAGAGGCAATCCGCATCAGCGTGTAGACGGCCAGTCTTGTATGAGATGGTGAAGACATGTTCTTGCAAACGAATGGCCCATCGTGCGAGGCGGCCGGATGGGTCACGAAGGTTGATCAGCCAACACAGGGAATGGTGATCTGTGACGATAGTGAACGGGCGACCATAGATGTATGAGCGAAACCGTTGCACGGCAAAGACTACCGCTAGGCATTCCTGTTCGGTCACTGTGTAGTTGCGTTCAGGCTTGCTTAAAGAACGACTTGCGTACGCCACAACGTGTTCCTTCTTGCCAGAACGCTGAACGAGAACGGCACCAATACCGATGCCACTTGCATCTGTGTGAATTTCCGTGCGCGACGAAGGATTGAAGTGCCGAAGTATTGGCTGCGAAGTTAACAAACACTTCAGCTTGTGAAAAGCGGCATCACACTCGGAGGTCCACTGAAACAGGCTGTTCTTGCGTAGAAGGCTCGTCAGGGGGTGAACCACATCCGCAAACTTGGGTACGAACCGGCGGAAATATGAGCAGAGCCCGATGAAGCTGCGCAGTTGTTTCACAGATTTAGGACGCTCAAACGATTCAACGGCCGCAGTCTTTTGTGGGTCAGGTCTAATGCCATCTTTATCGACGAGATGTCCTAACACCAATGTCTGTCGCTCGCCAAAGTGGCACTTTTTTGAATTCAATACAAGGCCAGCTTTTTCAATGCAGCTGAGCACGAGGTCTAGGCGAGTGTTGTGCTCCTCAAACGTACGGCCAAAAATTACGACATCATCAAGGTAACACATACATATATGCCATTTTAAACCACGCAATATAGAGTCCATAAATCTTTCGAATGTCGCAGGAGCATTACATAATCCGAATGGCATAACGTTGAACTCGTAAAGTCCGTCGGTCGTAACAAATGCCGTCTTTTCTTTGTCAGCTGCGTGCATCGGAATTTGCCAGTAACCTGATCTCAGGTCAACAGATGAAAAGTAGGACGCGGAATGCAGGCAGTCTAGAGCGTCATCGATGCGCGGCAGTGGATAGACGTCTTTCTTGGTAACAGAATTCAGTCGGCGGTAGTCAACGCAAAATCTCCACGTACCATCCTTCTTCCTCACTAGAATGACGGGAGCAGCCCACGGACTCGCCGATTCCTGTATTATTCCCTTTTCCAGCATCTCTTGAACTTGTTCGTTGATAATCTTGCGCTCCGATGGTGCCACTCAGTAAGGTTTCTGCCTAATAGGATGCGCCGATTCGGTGTGGATCTGATGACGTATCCGGGACGCTGGGATTAAGGGCCTTTGGCTGTATTTAGAAAAATCGAACACTTTCGAGTGCTTAGAGAGAACGTCGAGCACGGTATGACGTTTGCTTTGGTCAAGTGACTTGCTGACCATTTGTAGCAATTGGGCATCTTCTGAACCTTCTAAGCCTAGATGTTCATTTTGGCTTGTAGCATCAACAAGCGCAACCAGCGTCGTACATGACTCGGGTCTAAATAGTGCAAGTTTCATGCCGCCTGGCAGAATTGCAGGCTCCATGGAACTGTTCATTGTCCACACACCTGCCCGTCCATCAACGACTGGCACTATACAATGGGGAATGAGAATGTTCTTTTTCAGGCATGCCGAGGCAATCGGTTCGAGCGTGGCATCAAACGTGCCACAGTTGTTACTGGAACATGTCACAGGAACACATACAGCAGAAAATGCAGGAACAACTGTGTCCACGGAGACGAAAAAGATGCATTCCTCCGGACAAGGATTTTCCAAGAGCGCCGTTGGGAAAGTACCGTGTATAGAAAGATGCCCACTTCTGCAGTCTACAGTTGCCCCACACTCACACAAGAAGTCAATACCCAAGATAACGTCATGTGTAGACCGCGGAATAACCGCGAACTCTGTGCAAAACACCTTGCCACACAGCGACACGTCCACAGTACAATATCCCACCGGACACAACACGTCACCACTTACACCACGAAATGTCACCCCACGGTTCAGGCAAAACATCACTTTTGGTCCTAGCAGGTTCTTAAAATTTACACTCATCACCGAAATTGTCGCGCCTGTATCCACAAGTGCCATAGTAGCCACTCCATCGACAACTACACGAACTTTGTTCTTCAACATAAACGCTGACGGGGGTATATCTGTAGATAGCACCTGTGATCTTGCGGCTTCACCCCCACTGGCCGCACCGACTAGTTTTCCGGCGGCGGTGTACGTGCGCGTCGCCGTGGCGACGGCGATCGTGGAGCACGGGGAGCTGGAGGTGGCGTCAAACTTCGATCAGAGGCCGGCGAGGGGTAGCGTGACCCGGTAGGTGCGCGTGGTTTCCGTGACGTGGAGTGCGGATAGTCGAAATGTTGGTGATACAAAGGCCAATACTGTCGCTGATATGGGCGGTGGTCACAAAAACGTGCGATATGACCCGGGACACTACAGTTGTAGCATACCGGACTTGGTCGAGGGGCACGTTGTTGCTCAGAGTAACGACTCCTCTCGGAAGGCATGGGATAGTGGTACCGTCCTTCGGGGGCCCTGTAGGGAGGCGATGTTGGGTAAACAGGTGGGCTAAAACTTCGTTCGTAGTTGGGAGGTGGTTGACGGGGGAATCCAGCCTGCCGTGTGCCTTGATATTCATAAGCGTCTGTTGCGTTTATCGATGGTTGCCATGGTGGAAGAGAAGCAAGAGTTCGCACACGTTCTGGTTCGCTTACATACCCATCCTGAAAATCACTGGGGCGATGGTAGCTCTGCTGACATCGAAGCAGCTCTTCTCTAACGATCTGCCGTATGGTCAAAGCAAGGTCGTCAGGCGGCACTGTTTCAACACTAGCCACAGTGGGGACGTTGGACAGGCGGCCGAATTTCGGAGAAATTCGTCGCATCTTGAGGGATTCAAAAGTACGACAGTGCTTCATCACGTCGGACACGGAGCTCAAGCAGTCTTTCCCAATTAAGAAATTGTACACGTCTTCGGCTATACCCTTGAGAACGTGTCCAACCTTGTCTTCTTCAGACATCCTCCCATTCACGATCTTGCACAGCTTCAATATTTCTTCGATGTATGTCGTACATGTTTCTGCTGGAAGCTGTGCCCTCTGAGACAATGTCTGCTCCGCGCGTTTCTTCTTTGCGTCTGAATCGCCGAAGCACTTCTGCACTTCTTCCACAAAACGTTCCCAAGTCGTTAACATGTCCTCGTGGTTCTCGTACCACATAAGGGCGGTGTCAGTTAACGAGAATACGACATGATTGAGCTGTTCGTTCGAGTCCCAGCCATTGCTTCTGCTCACCCGCTTGTAGTTCTTGAGCCACACGTCGACGTCTTCTCCTGAGGTCCCGCCGAAGTTTGGTGGCACTCTGTAGTACGGCACGGGACCCATCGTAGTTGTCCTCGAAGCGTTGGATGGCTGCTCTCTGGCCATTACGATCGGTGAAGGTGGAAGTCCGGCGAGGCGGCGGCTGCGACGAAGTCCTGGTAGTGAAGCTCCCGTCTTTGGGTTCGTCCTACCCAGCACCTCCACCAAATTGTTACACAAGGCGAGGTAAATTAATGTTACACAAGGCGAGGTAAATTAATGGGGGTTTTTAATGGGCCCTGAGTCCGCGATCACAGTCCAATGATGATGATCACCGCCATGGCTCGTACCCACTCAGGGGGATCGCAGTGGAGGCAACGTCGTCTTCCTTCTCTGCCCACGCTTCCCTTGTTTTTCCTAGTAGTGATACTTTGTATCAATATATATATCGTGGCATCTATCGCGTTGGGAAGGCGGCACCAGTGTTTGTGTGAAGGAAGCTTATTTTAATATTACTTTCATTTGGCTTGTAATGAGAATACCCACGTAAGCGTAAATTACAGGCGAAATTGTCCAAATCATTTAGCAGCTGAAGTTCAATGTGTTCACCTGTTGTCGAATGAAAATTGAGGCCACGACTAAGGACGCTGCGTTAATCAATCGTCAGCGTTGTGTCTCAAATGTTGACAATGTTGCTTTGCTGTTGGTTTATGGGCTCCCCACGAGAACGAGACTTCGAAGAACCGGGGCAGAGTACTGCGGGATTGTTAACTAAAGAGACTGCAGTCCCACGTGTATCAACTGTACTTAACAAGCACCATAACATTGTCATGCAAAGTGAGCGCCTGAAACGCATCTTTACTGAACCACCCTGGGCAGTGTACCGCTCAGCTAGAAACCTTCGCGACATGCCATCATGTTCATCATTACCTAAGATTGCCCGCCCGAACGCCATTTGATGACATCCATGCCCCAAACCATGTCTTAACTTATGTCCCCTTTTGTGCACTTCCAAACAGGTTGTCGGTACTCTTGAACATTTTGTTTAAAAATTAAGGAAGACTTCAACTGTGACAACAAAAATGTAATTTATATGCTTGAGTGTATATAATGCGGCCGAAAATATATCTGAAAAACAGAAAACCCTTTCCGATTACAATTTAACAATCACAAATCTCACGCTAACACGTTGCCGCACCTGCCCTTATCAAAACATGTGCATCTCCTTGGTCACTGTTTTAATAACTCAAGGTCACATTACTTGAATCTGGCTTTCGCTCTAATTATGACAGGGAAGTCCGGGAATCCTTCCTAATTCGCAAGTATGATTCCATCGCCTCTGGTTTAAATGAATGCGCTGATAAATTAAGTTGTTTGTCTCTGTAATTGACCTAGTGAAAATAAGTGTTCTTACATTGTTCATTGAGCTTTGAAGCTTTTGTGCCTTTGTATTTTAGAACTTTTAGCCTTCCGATTTTACTTTTATTTACACGTGTATAGTTTTAGCATCATCATTGTATCATTTGCATCAGCAATTCTCTTGAGCTGTTCACAGATGTTTTCATCGATGACGTTTATATATCAGTTGTGGTTAGTGTATCGTCACTGTGATATATACACTGAACATGTATATATCAACGGCAATGTTGCTACACACTTCATTCTGATGAAGCTCGGACCCCGAGCGAAACGTCAAATTAACTGCTTCGCACGCGCGTCTGTTTTGACTTTTCCGAGACTCCTCCAATGTGTGAGTTCTGACGCTCTCTCTCTAACACATCACATATACAAGTATACCAGTACTGTGCAAAACTTCGAATGCTGTTTGCTCAATACGTATATGCTCAGCGCAAATATTGGTGTCTAGTTAATTATGCCTCTGATTCCTTTGTTACAAAGCGACACACTACAATTAAGGTGGCAAGCAGTCCGAAATATTCGCTAAGCTAAGCCTACTTTGGTCGAATGATGAAAAAAATCATTGGCTGGGTCCTATATTTGATTTATTGATGATTGGTGGATCAATTAGCTCGTTATTGGTCTGTGATTGTGCTCTGTGAAAGTAAGCACTCTCAAATATTTTTCAGAACCTAATGGACGCCTGAAAATAATCTTCGGCACGCTTGGAGTGCTGCTGGAAATAAATCTTCCTGCTCTATGTACATTCAATATCACCACACAACATGTAAATAATCATAAAAACAAAAATACAAAGCGGGCATGCATGTTCAGTTTCACGTAGAATGATCAGCCACAAGGATTTCGATTTGAAGAGAGGGAGTTTCTCTGAGGCAAAGACACGTTTTTGAGAAAATAATTTGAATTTATTAGCGTCAACCCTTCACGCTTATGCTGAGCCGCGACAAGACTTAGATGTCGCAGTCTCAGTTGGCAGTCAAATGTGGTAGCGTCCAATACTTCCACGAGTCTAGCTGCAAGTAGCGTCTCACGTGAGACCAGCAGTGCTCGCTGAGGGCATCCGTGCATTTCACTACGATAGCGACATAAGTTTACTAACCAGGAGATAGTGAATAGTGCAGCTAATACCTATATGTCTTGCCAAGTCTTCTACACCTATCGCATCTCCTCAGCAATGAATTTGATAGCTCATCTCCCATGTCCAATCTAGGCATAACAGTCTAAAACACACCCGCCATTGTGGTCTATGCAACGGCTTGCATTTCGACCCCGTCAGAGTCCAATAGCCTGACGGACTCCCCACTCAGTGGCTAAGGCACTTGGCTAACCCAAAGGGCACGGGATCTTATTCCGGCAGCGGCAGCCGCAGTTTTTATGAAGGCTAAGATGCTTGAGGCCCATGTGCTTAGACTCAGGTGTACGTTAGGGAACTCGAGGTGGCTGGGGATTTTTGATCATTATATCGTGGTCTCGGAACGCTGAACATGAACAATTGTTATTTTCACAGTCTGAAATACTCTCGATTCTTTGAAATATTGCGCTGCTGCTTGCGACGAGTGCTAACAGGTCTTTCATCGATCACGCTATAGACATTATAATAAAAACTAACAGCCCCGTTTAAAAAAGCATCTACTGAATTCGGGACACACAAGTAGAATTACATACGAAAAATACTAACAAAATAGGTTAGACACAATATACGGTGAAGCAGTGGGTAGTAACAGATTCCAGCTGGCTAAGACTTATGCTAACTGACATGAACTTTTTCTTAGCTTCAAGGATCACTATTGAACCCTTATGGAATACTCGTGTGTCACATCGTGTCCACCTTAATAACTGAACCACTCATGCCACATAACCTGGATTTCAGCGTGCTGTCTGACACACAGAGAATCATAAGCTTAGCCACGGCTCAGCAGGAAGCTCAGACCCCTTCCTGGCGCTGCATAGAGCGTACACTCTAAAAAAATTTACTTCCCAAAAACGTGTGAAACGGGTGTACGCATTAAAATCGCCCATATGAACATCCTTTTTACGCACCATTTTTTCAAATTCGAGGTGTTCGTAATGAAAACACCCTCAAAACACCCTATTTACACCCTTATGTTTGGGGTGTAATGAACAAGGCTACAAATAATTGATTGATATGTGGGGTTTACCGACCCAAAACCACCATACGATTATGAGAGACGCTGTAGTGGAGGGCGCCGGAAATTACGACCACCTGGGGTTCTTTAACGTGCACCCAAATCTGAGCACACGTGCATACAAGACTAGAAATGCACATTTTCGGGTCGTTTTGCTTATACTGTTAGTATACGTTAACCATCTTGTTACAGGGAAGGGATCCCACTACTAGCTGCTTGCGAGTCTACTAATAAATCGAAGCAGAAAGTAATGTGAGCGAAACGCAGTTTTCATCGATAAAGCACGCAAACTACTATAAGATGGAAGATACAATAGGAGCGACGCTTAATTGTTGAGTAGAGTAAGGGCCAATTCTCCTGTACCTGTTTCTTTCATCTGTGTCATTTGCGTGATTAGTCAACACTCACAAAGTGCACTGATTTGCCTGAACAAGCTAATGTGGCGTACATTGGTGTAGCCATGCATAGAACACTCCCCCTCCCCCGTCCCTCATAATATCGAAGCTTTTAAAGCTGGAGATAAAACGTCCACCACCTGCAAAAAAACAACAACAGCACAGTTGTTTAGCCATAACCACCACGTCAGCAGGCCATCAGGTCCCTTAAAAACAAACATTGACGTCATGTAGTTTAGCAGGCACATTTTATTTAATTACTGGAGCGAATGTTCCTCTTCACGTGTCCTTAAGAGTGCGTCATGGAAATTAGGAAGAGGACACCGACAATAAAGAAAAATGCCGAATAAGGGTACTTCGGTGACCTTGACGCAGCCTTTCTCACAATGACGGGAGCCTTGTGGACTAAATTGCGAACAAAGCTCTCCTCAGGGGAGCCAAAATGCATTCTCTAGTTCTCTTTCTCTCTCTCTCTCTCCGTTTTTTTGTGGATACCCTTCTTTTATTTATGTAACTTCCCCAGTAGACGTGCTTTGGTCGAAGCCTAGACTTTGTAGGTTGTGAGAAAACAACATTGATGAAATATTTTCAGCCGTGGTCTTGTTCCAAGGACTGCAAGCTAAGTACAAATGTATTGCCGCAACGTGAAGACAGAAGTAGTAATTTACAGGTTGAGAAAGTAGCAGCAGGTCAGTATTTTTATTTAGAGCGTGCCAGAGCGTTCCTCTTCTTTCTTGTTATTGCTTGCTGCATAAAAGCGTGCAGATGCGGGCATGCGCTGTCGTCTTCGTCTTTCTAGCAGTACGCACGTGGCAATATGTTCTCATCGAATAGTGTGACGGCCGATGCATGCAGTGTCGCAATGTCTTTACCGAAATGAAAGTGCTGATAAAATATCGCCTGCGTGACCTTGTATGTGCAGTCCCTAAAGACCCATAGAGCTAAGCAAAAAGCATCAGCTTAGCTTTTTTACCAAAATTCACTACTACAGTAGGTCGGTGAAGGTGTACTAAATATTGATGCTGAATATTACAAATGTGCGTTCTTACTAGTAGCTCGTGCTGGCCGCACTGCACCGTCACTAAGTTCACTGCGATTCAGATGCACTGTTAAAGAACGAGTATAACGCAACAGATCGCCGCCGCAAAAAAAAATAGCAGCATATATCCACGGAGTGAATGATGGAGAGTGGGGTGAAGCATTCGTCCGTCCATGCGTCCGTCTGTGTGACCGTCCATGCGTCTGTTTGTGTGCCCGTCCCTGCGTTCGTTCATGCATCCGCCCCTGCGCCCGTTGATGCGTCCATCCATGTCTGTGTGTCCGTTCGTCCATCTATTCAACACTCCAAGTCCCACCATCTCGCATCTTTTTATCATGTATTACCCATATAGAAGCACCGCCATTCAGTGGAAATTCCAAGGACTAAACGAGAGATGGCACACGCACACTTTCTCACGGCTTGCGCTTCGGTTCTACTTCCCACCTTTAAACACCTCGAAATCATTCATGGTATATACTACTTCATTGTATTCATGACACTGCGACTCAACGCTCGCTAAATTTTCTAAAACTAAGGAGGTTACACCCAGCGAGTATAACGTAGCAACGCTTTCTTGTCAGAAAGTGCTCAATGTACATGCCAGTGGCTGATAATGTGAAATGAGAGACAGGAGGATTCAGCTTTTAATTTCTTACGGCTTGCGCTTCGTATCTGCTTCCCCCCTTTAACCACCTCGAATTCCTTCATGGTACATACTAGTTCATTGTATTCATGGCCCTGCGGCACAACGCCCGCTAAACCTTTCTAAAACTAAGGAAATTACACCCCACGAGTGTAATGTAGCAACCCTTTCTTGTGCGATAGTGCTCAATGCACATGCCAATGGCTGCTGATGTGGATCGCAGCGTGCGCGTTGACTAAAAGCCGAATGCTCCTTCCTCTCATTCCCCATTAGCAGCCATTAGCATGTACATTGAACGCTATTTTTTATTGTTAAACAACGCACAGTAGAAATCTCCCACCAGCACCACCTTGAAGGTCAAATGTTATACCTATTTCGGGTATGTGCCACTGGCGGTTACGTTTGGTGCTATCCGCAGTGAATTTCGCGAGTGCATGAGCGACGCTGGCCGTTTTAATTAACGGAATGGACCGAGCCTAGCAGAAGTCGAGCGCGGCACTGCTGCGCAATTAAGAGGCCGTTTTAATTAACGGAACGAACCGCGCCTAGCAAAAGTCGAGCGTGGTGCTGCCGTGCAATTAAGAGGCTGTTTTAATTTCGTTTTAATTAACGGAATGAACCGAGCCTAGCAGAAGTCGAGCGTGGTGCTGCCGTGCAATTAAGAGGTCTTTTTAATTCCGTTTCAATTAACAGAATGAACCGAGCCTAGCAGAAGTCGAGCGTGGTGCTGCCGTGCAATTAAGAGGCCTTTTTAATTCCGTTTTAATTAACAGAATGAACCGAGCCTAGCAGAAGTCGAGCGGGGCGCTGCTGCGCAATTAAGAGGCCGTTTTAATTAACGGAATGAACCTCCCATTACAGAAGTCGAGGCGCGTTCTCTTGCTGTGTGCGCAGCTGTGCGATTAAGATATCGCGTCTCAGTATTAGGGTTTACGGGGAAAACTGAATAGAGTCGCAGGAGGTGATGCGCTGCCCCCCCCCCCCCTACTTTTCTTTTTTTTCTCTCTCAGCTGATCGTGTCGCGTCGACCGCGTGCTACGACGAGGACGCTACGCTTCGCCTAGCTGAGTCAGCACAAGACATCGTTCGGACTCGTATATACATGTGATGAATAAGCGTTCCAAGGCTGGTTAATAGGGGTACGTCGGATATGCTACAGCTAAGTACGCCTGGAAGGCTGCTTTATCGAAGCAGATGGAGCGAAGTAAGCGCGACTTGCGCGTACCTGTAAATAAGACCCGGCCGACGAGCCGCCGTCGCTTACAGGGCCCCACCCAGAATAAGCACAAATTGTTTCTGAGCTCAACAGCGCAGTATAAAACAATAGGGTGGGTACATAAGAATAAAATGGCATAATATGTCTCACTACACGCTCATCACTCACGATATGGCAGGGTCCATAAACGGGATATCGGCGGGCGATCACCTCCATTAATCGAAGGAAAGCGTCTCTCACGTTGAGGCGTGCAACGACCAAGTACGTCTCTAGAGGCAAAAAAAAAAAAAAGAGCCTTGCCCCTGTCTACTCAGCATTGTGAGTGTCCCGCGGAGCTGGGACAGCTAGCTGTTTCCTGCAACCATTGTACCTGAAGTGTGGGTCTGCTCGTTTTTTTGCCGGGGCGATTGTACGTGACGACTTACTGCATCCTGGGTCACCAAAATTAAGCTGAGATCCTTGCAAATTCCCCATCACTCGGAAGTCGGCGGCCGCTTCTGTGCTGTTCCCGACTGTCTGCAGGTCGAACTGCCGCTCGAAGCGATGGCGTCTTCGACAGTCCAATAACGCGACGGCTCCTGAAATGGTGACAATGTAGATTGCACAACTAACGTTACTTACGGCATTTCATAAGGATCACGATCCTAAAGCTTAGGGATTGCGACCGAGATAGGGAGCACCAAATAAGGAAATTTAAGAGGTTTACGTGAGCAAGTTTGGCCATGTGTCGACGCCCAATGCACCGAGGTGTAGTACGTGCCCTGGGTGGTGTACTGTTTACGTGATACGTGGGTCTCATCACGTAACATCACGTAACGTCGTTCGCACTACCGCTCAAGTCACCGTTGCTGTGGAGAAGGAGGGGCACCGAAGTGGAGTACGTGACCTAGGGTGTTGTACCATTCGAACGTCTTCGCATATCCCGTATTTTCACACATATGCTCGCGTCGCGTCGGCGCCGTGACCCACCCCCTCTTTCTCCGCAGACACTCGCGTCGCGTCGGGTCGGCGCCATGTGAACCAAAGTTGGAGGTACAAAAGGTTTTTTATGTTTTTTTATTCGCGTCTTTGCCCACCCCCTCTTTCTCCGCAGACACTCGCGTCGCGTCGGCGCCATGTCAACCAACGTTAGAGGTCCGAAAAGGTTTTATTAAATGTTTTTTTTTATTCCAGGCGTCTTTGCCCATCCCGTCTTTCTCCGCAGCTGCTCGCGTGGCGTTAGGGCCGTGGCCCATCCACTCTTTCTCCACAGATGCTCGTGCCACGTCGGCGGCGTGACCCACCCCCTCTGCTCGACTTCTGCTAGGCTCGGTTCATTCCGTTAATTGAAACGGCCTCTTAATTGCACGGCAGCACCGCGCTCGACTTTTGCTAAGTGCGGTTCCTTCCGTTAATTAAAACGACCTCTTAATTGCGCAGCAGCGCCGCGCTCGACTTCTGCTAGGCGCGGTACATTCCGTAAATAAAACGAATTGTGTAATGCGCGGTTCATTCCGTTAATTAAAACGGAATTAAAACGGCCTCTTAATTGCACGGCAGCACCACGCTCGACTTCTGCTAGGCTCGGTTCATTCCGTTAATTAAAACGAAAAAAACGGACTCTTTATTGTGCAGCAGCGCCGCGCTCGACTTCTGCTAGGCTCGGTCCATTCCGTTAATTGAAACGGCCAGCGTCGCTCATGCACTCGCGAAATTCACCGCGGATAGCACCAAACTCTTACAAAGAAGCCACAAGTACAGGAGAAAAATTTTCAGCCAAGAAATGCACCGCGAATAGCACTAAACTCTTACGGAGAAGCCACAACTACAGAAGAAAACTTTTCAGCCAAGAAATGCACCGCGGACAGCGCCAAACTTTTACAAAAAAACCACAACTACAGAAAAAAAAGTTTTCGCCAAATTTAGCGGCAGTCTGGCAACAACCATTCTAAAGTCTGGCAACAGATTTATGCAACGCCAAAAGGAACCTTGCCCGGAAAACAAGGGCGTGGTGTCCATGACGTTCGTTTCGGTTCTTTTTCGTTTTGTACGGTAACACTACCGTGATAACTCGGGTTGATGCATCGGGTGACAACACAGCATATTGCTTCGCGTTAGGTGCGCCTCGCGAAGTTTGCCTACTTGCTAATACATTCAATTTCGTTACTCGTCTTCACCGGTATTTTCGTTCACCCGCAACGCAGCGTGACACTGCCGACAGCCGTGTCCATGTAGCGGATCGAGCACTGAAGCTGTACTTTTGTTTGAACAGACCTTTGGTCTGTGTGTGTGGTCGAATTCCCTACTTGAACAGCGCAAACGCTTGTTTGAACATAACTGCTAACGTTCGAGCAAATTTTCTTCAGATTGTTTCCATCATGTGTAACTTGCAAAATATTCTTGCTATTCAGAGTTTTATTGCCATCGCCTCGCTTTGGCGTTTAACTTCGCTAAGTACTTCAGATGGTAAAGATATTTTCGCTATTTGAAGCGTATTATTAGTTTTTTTGTTGCACAAAAACACCTAATGTTATACATACTGCATGGTATCTAAGCATGTGTTGCAGCCAAAATGTAAGACTGGGCAGCATATCTATCTGGGAACACAACACAGACAGACACTGAACAGCCTACGCTGCACCGAGAAGGAGTTATGCTTTCTCACCCTGCTGCTGCAGCTAGCGGGGGCCGCCTTGCTCGCAAAGGAAACCCCTCAAGGCTTTTGGACCTGCGGCGAGTTGAGTTGGATACTCGCGAAGAAATCGTGTACGCCCACCTGTCGCCTCTCGCAACCGAAAGCCGGATCGTTCATGACGCAAGTGGGCACTGGAACGATGTGATCAAGAAAAGGAAAACCCTCTACGATTGACATCTCGCAATCGTTTATGTTTCAAGCAGTGCGCGCGCCTTGTATCGCCGCTGCGCTGCGCTCCTCGCTCTGCCCAACGTTTTGCCGGCCTGTTATCAACGATGTAAGTTTGGATGTTTACTAAGTCGTATGCAATCAACACAAAACGACGCGATCACGTACTTGTTAAAGCCTTGCCTCGTCACTGGTCAGAAAGGGGGTTTCGGAAAAATCACACTCCGCTACATCGCGGTTGTCACGTCAGGGTTAATTAGCTTTAGCTGATGCTCAGCACTGACTTCTAAGCTACGCATTATGAATAGGAACGTGCCATGCCACAGGAAGACCTTCCAAACACCATTGTGCGGCTTAAAAAAAGTAAAGCTTCCGGCCTCGCCCGTTCATATATTCAACGCCTCCTTGATATATTACACGGACTAGCTAATACGCCATCGTTAAGGCAAAAGAACGCCGCTGATTAAATATTGCCTATCGGCGCAAGTAAGGTACGAACAAAAACAAAATTTTTCTGGTGCGTCCTTCAGAAAAAAGCGCCCGTGTTTTCTTTTCTTTTTTGGCGCTTCAGTGCAGCATGCATGTGTAATGCGGTAAAGCTGTGAGGGCACGCGCAACTTTATAATATGCGACCGAGCACCTCGACATGATGTTTTTCCCTTTTTTTTACAACCCGCCCTTGTCCAACAAGCAGTAATGCAAACTTGATGGCAAGTAAAAAAAAAAACATACCTGGCCACAAGTGCCACATAGCCGTCACATGAAATTGAAATAAAAGCAGGAGTGCAGACCATGCATAGAGATACACTGGAGGATGTTCTAAAGCATAGACCATGCTCTGAATGAAACATAGAGAACTTTGATGCTAGTGTCTTTGGCAGCTGCAACGCACAGCACTTCAGCTAGCATGGCAGGGATGGGTAGTACACGAATGTGTTTAATGTTCGTTCTTTTAGCTCCGTGTGGCCTGAATTCGCTCTGCCACAAGACAAAGTTTAGCAAAAGTTTAAAATCAATGCATAGCTATAAACACAGCCACAAGTGCATGGGAAGCCTGCAAACACGAAAACTAGGCAAATCTGTAAAGTACCCATCATTCCCATGGCAACTAAACGACTGCAGTGCCGGAGTTACTTTTAGGAAACTATGAGACCATAAAAGTCACCCAAGATCTTGCAATAACACCTTGTTATATTTTCGCATCATTTAAAAACAACGCTTTGCTGGTGAAATGCCATTCGAAGTATCACAGGATCAATGTTTGCTTAGACCCCTCATCATCCAACCTTGTATAGGTGAGAGCCAGTCCTTACGCATGTACCTGTTCAAATAGACATCCCTGCATATGACTGCCTGATTTGTGCAAGGATTATAAGATGCAATAACACTTTACAAATCATTAGTATAGAAACAGATATAGAATTAAATGCCGCAAATAGTTCAACTGCCTTTTGCAACCCAGCATATGCCTGGTAGAAAATGCAGCAAAGGCAAATATATTCTGGAAATTGTGTTGCAAAGCCTTCACAGGCATGGTGGCAAATATATCGGTTAATGCCAGCAATGTCTATTTTCCGCGAAGCTCTGAAAGCTCTTGCACTAGTTGTCTAAAATGCCTATACACCTCTTCAGCCTATGAACTTGGCGTTTCACTGCAATGTAATGTTAAAATCAGAGGAAATAGTAAACCGCCTGTAAGAATTATAAGCTGTTGTAAAAAAAGCAATATATTTCTTAATTTTGAAGAAGCATTCTGAACAAAATTAGACCAACCGAGGATGCCACAAGTGGCCTTGAAAATGTAAAAATACTTGCCAACATAAGCTGCTGGTCTAATGTGGAGGCCACGCATTTCAGTCAGCTGTACACATCGATGCTAAGTCTTTGTAATGCTATGAAAATATTCATAATAGCACCTATAGACACAGCATAATACACCCAGTTTATTATGTCTTTTGGCATTGAGGATGAAGGATAGCTTATTATTCTGCATACATTTTCAATATTTTTTCGGTTTTGAAGATTAGAAGCTTGACGACTGCTGGCATACTAGTTTAAGTTTCTCAAAGAGATGTGGACATCTATAAATCCAGAAGCCCGAAATATAAATTTCGAAAAGTGCGAGGATATCCAAATGCAGAGCTGTGAAATGTTATGCTCACACCTCTTCTTTAATCTCTATACGAAGTTTCGATTGAGCAAGACATTATACAAGTATCGATGTTCATATGCCTCATGACTGGCATGTGTATTTGCACAAGTTTTTCACTGCCATTCAGGGTTGTTGCAAGTACTGTACTGAGCATGTGTTCCTCTCTCCCTCTAAATATTCCTGGTGACTGTTGCCAGCACCATAAATGAAGCAATGCAGGCAGTGACTACAGTGCTAAATGAATGACACACCTCGACATTGAGGTCTCGTCATACAAACTAGCTAATCTCAAACTTTGCGAATGATTGGGCTACGGCCCAAGTGGTGCAAGGGTTTCTTGCGAGAAGAAAAAAGTAATAAAAGTGAACTGCTCTCTTAGCCCTTTCAGATACCACCTACGAAGAACTGTATGTACTTGTGTGAAACTGACATTTCAAGGCACTCGATATTCTATTGCAACAAAAATAGCGGCATAACACGAGGTGCATTCAAAAAGAAACCGAACTTGTGCTTTACTGTAGTCTTTGACATTGTTTCTCGGCCACAAGTATGACAAAACAAAAAAATTTCATCTTGGAACTGCCGCCTGCTGCCTTAACCCATATCAAAACTATGCGACATCTGGTGGAGGTGGTTTCTTTTATGTTCTGGGCGCCTCCATCAAGCCATGAACTCAGCTCCAGTCGCAAAAAAGATACCCGATGCCGACCTTGAGCCTGTAATCTTCAGCTTCTTCAAACATTAATGTTTTTTAGATTACTGCGTAATTTTCGATAAAATAACTAGTGGTAATGGCAGTTCATTTCTCCAATCTTACCTCAACACTGTAGCAGCTTGGTGCAGCACATGGCAAATAGATTTAAACATGCGTAACTGTAAGCAAACTGCTGTGTTGGGGCCTGGCAGGTCCCAACGAAGCAGAAGAAGAAGAAGGTCGACGGAGACGTACGCGGCCGGCGGGGACACCGACCAGCCCGAACACGCGGGTTGGCGCGCTGCGCCGAAGTAGGAACAACAACCGCACTGCACGGCTACCTAACACACACTGGTTTTATTTTACAGTCGCCTTGATATCCCGGATGCCAGAGCGGCGCCCCCTGGCATCCTCACATGTCAATTCGAAACCGAAACTGAACACCCAAAACACAACAATCATCCCCTCCTCGAAAAAAAGCACACCTATACACTGTTTATATTTATACATGCTCGATACCAACATATTTTACAAGGTATGTACATTAATTAGAACACATGAAATTCAGAGCACGGCACACTGAACTCAGACACTACGAGTCCTGAAAATGCACTGAAATATGTACATTGGAAGTCCTGAAAATTCACTAAAAATTCTATACAACTCAGTACAATATAGATTTGTAGTTCTACGTGACGTAGTCTTCGAACCGACGCGGCTTCTGCCGCTTCCGCTTAGGGCGGGCCCTTTTGGGTGTAGAATCAGGTGAAAAAGCAGAAGATTGTGAAGGCTCTGAACGAGCGTTAAAATTCGCGGTCTCATCAGAGCTCGCAGCATGAGCTTCGGAAGAATTTCGCGGACCGGAGTCCGGTTCAACGGACTCAGCTGAATTTGAAGGTTCGAAGTGAACCGTATGACTTAGTGTACTTTAACCAACGACGCCGCCTGGTAACTCCTCCCCCCTTGAAGAAATGCCTGTACATGGAGGTCACATGTAACAGTCTGATGTGTAGTGGAAAGGCGTGGACGGAACGTGATGAGGAAGACTTTTAGGTGTTGAAGGCGAATCCGTATGAAAAATAACAAGGCGCGAAGCATTCCAGATGTTACCATCACTTAAGCGGAAAGAAGTGGGGCTAACCTGGCCCAAGGTTTTGTAAGGACCCCGATACTTGGGGCGCTTGCCTGGCACACGAACCTTGACTAGATCGCCAGTGCGAACTTTGGACTGCTTTGCACCTCGACGGGTGTCGACATACTTTTTCATTGCTTGTTGACGAGAAAAAAGTGCCGCCATATCCACGAAGTGAATGATGACGAGTGGGCGAAGCTCCGGAGGTAAACCTGGTAAACCATGAATCCTTGTACATTTTGTCCACTCGATTTTATTACATCGCTGCCCCTAGCGTACGTCGCCGCACTAAATCGAACGATTGCCTTCAACCAATGACACGCGCCATATGTGACATCATTCCTATTTTATAAGATCTCGCGTCTTTCATCAACTACAAGTACCGCTTTCTAGTTTATAACATCTTGCATCTTTTCATCATCAGCTACAAGTACCACCACCTAGTAAACACTACAAGAACTAAACGAGAGGTGGCTACATACAGGAGACGGTACCGCCATCTAGTGAACACTGCAAGAACTAAACTAGAGGTGGCTACATGGATGGAATGGATGGATGCTATGAGCGTCCCCTTTTAACGGGGTGGTGACAAGTATGCCACCAGGCTCGACAAAAAAAAAAAAAACCTTTTTTCTTTTTTGATGTTGGCCTAATGCCTCTACTTCGATAAATTCTATGTTAATGGAAAAAAAGGTAAATTTTCAGCTTAAGTTCTCTGCCATTTACGGCACACTGTCCATATTTTATTTTTCCAATATTTATTTTTGTCCTTTCTCTCTAATTTTCTGCCACCAATACTCTAACCGTCTCTTACTTATTTCAATCGCGGGTGTGTTCAGCTTTCCATTGTTGTCCCTATAACCCAAGGCTTCCTGTAGGCTCGTGCCCAAACGTACACCTGGGTGGATATCTCCACATTTAATCAGAACATGCTCCGCCGTTTCCTTATCTTTCCCGCAGCATGTGCATTGTTCTTCTTCTTTACTGAATCTTGCTTTATAACTACGCGTTCTCAGGCAACCCGATCTCGCTTCAAACAGTAAAGCGCTTCCCCTTGAATTATCGTAAAATGCCTCCCTCTTTATTTCATTTTTGCCCTTTCGGTAGTTACTCAAAGCCGGTTTTTTCTCCATAGCTGCCATCCAGTAAATCCTCTCCGCCTCCCTGACTTTTCCCTTAACGCTCTTTGTTGACATATGGCTTACAATACCAGCCGTATATTTACTAGTGAGTCTTCTAGTTCTTTTTCTCCACTGTGTGTCCACGCTCTTCCTATACAAATAACGGAACACCTTCTCTGCCCATCTACTCTCCTTCATATTTCTTAGCCTTTCTTCGAACCTTATTTCGCTCTGCGCTTCCCTCGCCTCAAAACCTGCCCACCCCATATCGCCCTTTACAGCCTCGTTTGTCGTCTTCCCGTGAGCGCCCAACGCGAGGCGTCCCACAGTCCTTTGATTTACATCCATTCCCGATTGCACCTCTGCCCTCATGCACACCACTGAGTTCCCAAAAGTAAGCCCTGGAACCATTACACTCTTCCACAGACCTCGAAGCACCTCATACCTATTGTATCCCCACAACGCTCTGTGCTTCATTATTGCCGCATTCCTCTTTCCTTTTGCTGCCGAGGCTTTTTCCTGTACCTCCATGTATCTATCACTCTCATTTACCCATACTCCAAGGTACTTGTATTCGCTTACCCTCGGTATTTCTTGGCCTTGTATGGACACCGTCTGATCACAGGGATCATTGAATACCATCAATCCACACTTCGTTACACTGAATCCTAGTCCAAGAGCTTCACCTTCCCTTTCGCATATATTCGCCAGCTGCTGTATATCATCTCGACTGTCCGCAAATAAGACGATATCGTCCGCATAAAATAAACCTGGAAGCTTCTGCTCAATCATCATGCCGCCCTGTTTGTGTGACAGATTAAAACCAATGTTGCTACCTTCTAGCGCTTTTTCCATACTCACCATGTACAGCATGAATAACAGCGGGGACAAAGGACATCCCTGTCTCAGACCCTTGCTAACCTCAACGTTCTCTTTGCTACGCATTCCTTCCCACTCTATGCAAACTGTATTTTCTCGGTATATCTCCCTCAAAAGCTGTATACAGTCGTCGCCCATGCCCATTCCTTTCAATATATCCCACAAAATTTCCTGATTAACGTTGTCGTATGCCCCAGTGATGTCTAGAAAATCCACGTACAAGGGCCTATTCTCTATTTTAGATATTTCTATACACTGAGTGAGAACAAACAGGTTATCGTCTAACCACCTGTCGACTCGAAATCCGTTCTGAAGTTCTCCCAAAATATCGTTATGTTCGGCCCATGTTTCTATTTTCATTTTTACTGCTTGCATCGCCAACCTGTATAGTACCGATGTAATGGTTAGTGGTCTATACGAGCGAATCTTGTCCTTTTCTCCCTTGCCTTTATAGATTAAGTTCATTCTACTTTGTCGCCAACTGTCCGGTATTTGTCCGTCCTTTAAGCTTTTTTCTACTGCTTTTAACAATGCTTCTTTAGTGTTATGTCCTAGTTCGTTAATGAGGCTAACGGGAATCCCATCTAAACCCGCGGCAGTGCGCTTTGGAATTTTTCCTTCGGCCTTTTTCCAGTTGAAATTATCAAGTACTAGCTCTTCCTCTGTTGCTTTCTCCGCCACACTTTTACTCACCGGGGAGATTCCCTGGACGCTCTTTTGAAACGAATCGGCTGTTACCTTTTGGACGTAACCTAGCGCTTCGTACCCTTCCAATTGATTTCCTCCTTGATCTAGAATATGTTGTTGCGTTGTGACAGACTTCCTACCTAGCGCCTTTATGTGGCTCCAAAAAATCCTAGGCGCGGCCTCCTTTTTTTCGTGTATCTCTGTCATCCAGCGTTCACTTTCACCTTTAATTTTTGCCTCTACCAATTTCTGTACAAGGGATTTTTTCTCTAAATATATTTCCCATATTTTTTTGACTTCGTCCTGCGGCCGCTTCTCCTTTTTTGCCTTTCTATGCTCCCGTGATGCTTCGCGTCGCTTCTCGATCGCCTCCCGGATTTCCTTGTTCCACCAACTTTTTGGCTTCCTTTTTCCTTTCCAGCAAACAGTTTTCTTCTCTTTCCCTATCTCCTTCGTCATTAGATGTAACAGCTCACTATACTCCCAGTCCTTGCCTGGTATTTCGCCTACTTCTTCCTCGACTCTTGCGGCTATATTTATTATTTGTTTGTCATTTAAATACGAGCTGCCAGACTTTGATTCCATGCTCATATTTTCAGTTTCGTATCCCATTTGTAATGTTATTCGTTTATGATCACTACCCAAGCTGTTAATGCCTTCCTCGTCTATCCTCATTTCTGTCAGTTTGTGGTAAATTCCTTCAGTCATGAGACAATAATCAATACTTGATTGCTTGTTTCCGACTTCCCATGTGATCTGGCCGTCACATTTAGGCCCCGTGTTAACTATCTCCAGACTATGTTGCTCGCAAAGATCTAGTAATAACTTCCCATTGGTGTCTGAATATCCGTCAAGGTCATGTATGTGGGCATTCATGTCCCCTAGAAGGATGATTTCGGCCCCATTACCAAATTCCTTAATATCCGCACTCATGCAATCCACTATCTCCTGATTCTTTTCTCTGCAGTTATTCCCCGTCCACAAGTAGGCTACCCCTAGCCACGTTTCCTTTCCACCTACTGTGCCCAGGACCCAGAGGTGCTCTGAACACGTCTGTTTCACTCTAACCCATTTGGCTCCGCGATGAATTAGCATTCCTACACCCCACCTTTCCTTTCCGATATGGTCCTGTTACACCCTTCCCAAACATAATTTTCAATATGTGGTGGCTCTTCCAAGTCTCTAAGGTGTGTTTCTGTAACCGCATACACGCCTATCTGTTCTTTGTTTAACTGCTCCTCAATCTCTAACCATTTTGCCTTCTTTCTGCCACCCTGCATGTTTATGTAACTAATTGCAACACGCGCCTTTTTCCTTTTTCTTTTACCTTTTTTCTGGTTTTTCGCAATTCTACCTGTCAAAGCGTCCTCCTGGTTGTTTTATACAGAGGACGGTACCGCCATCTAGTGAACACTGCAAGAACTAAACTAGAGGTGGCTACAAACAGGGGACGCACAGCCTACGCCCTAAGGAGCTTCGCCCCTAAAAATCCTGATGCGGATTTGATCAGGAGAAGACACTGCTATGTTACGAGGCAAAGAGACTATGTCGAGAGCAACTCGCGGTTGCCTACCGTGGAGAAGTTGAGCAGGAGACACTCCAGTGGTGCCTTGTGGTGTGAACCTGTACGAAGCTAAACATTCCGTCAAGACTTGCTTGAGGGGACGGTACTCTAATTGGGCGATCTGGATATGTTCCTTCAGAACGCGATTAAAGCGCTCGATTTGCCCATTTGATTGGGGATAGAAAACTGATGACCTCAAGTGCTGAATTCCTCGTTGTGAAAGAAAAGCCTCGAAATGCTGGGACTGAAACTGTGGACCATTGTCCGTAACTATGGCATCAGGAAACCCTTCCCGGCTGAAGATTGAACACAGAAACTCAATGATGACCTCGGAAGTAACCGTATGTGTGAAACAAATTTCTGGCCATTTGGAATGGTAGTCGATGAGAGAAACAATGAACCGGGCATTTTGCGGAACATTATGAAAAGGGCCGATGATGTCCATGCCGAGTTTCTGCCAAGGCCGATCAGGCCAATGGACTGGCTGCAACGGAGAAAATGCAGGTTTGGCAGACTTGTCAGCTGCCTGACATACATGGCAGTTGTAAACTGCATGCTCTACCTGCTTATCTAAGGCTGGCCACCAGTCCCTGTTTCGGAGATTCTGTTTGGTGCGGACAATGCCTGGATGGGTCTCATGGGCAAGCTGTATTAGCTTGTTACGGAAAGAAGCAGGGGGAATCACGCATTCATCGCGGAAAAGCAAGTCCTCGACACAAGACAGTTCCTGTCGGACTGCGAAGTAAGGCAAGAATTCATAAGCAAGAGCACATTTGGAAGGCCATCCTTCACGTAAATATTTGAGAACTTGAGACAAAGTGGAATCTGCAGCTGTAGCTGCCTGAAGCTCAGCTTTAGTAATGCATGAAGTAACTAATGAAACAACTTCCTCATCCCGCTCTTCAGTAAGCGGTATCTGAAGAGGAAGGCGCGACAGTGCAACAGCAACCACGTTATTAGAACCCTTACAATATTGAACACTGAAATTATAATACATGAGTTTGGCACACCAATGGGAAATGCGAATGGGGCGGCGGCCTTCGGATCCTGCAGAAAGAAGAGCAACTAGTGCTTGGTGATTTGTACGTAATGTGAAGTGCCGGCCCCACAAGTAAACATGCATAAACATGCCATTTCTCACAGGCAAAAAGACAAGCGAGAGCTTCACGCTCTCCTACTGAATATCTGCGTTCAGGAGGGGTCAATGTACGAGATGCAAAAGCAATAGTGATCAGCTGATCATCTCTGAGTTGTTAAAACACTGCTCCTAGTCCAACAACGGACGCATCCGTCGTGATGACGATGGGAAGCTTCTCATTGAAAATACTAACAGCTGGCTTTGAGGCCAGTATAGACTTAACTTGAATGAAGCTCTGCTCAGCTTCAGCTGACCAGTTAAAAGGCTGTGCTTGATGAAGTAGAGTACGCAGTGGTTCAACAACATCAGCATAGCGAGGAACAAACTTGGCATAATAACCAACAAGACCTAAAAAAGATTGCAAGGTTTTAACATCAGTAGGCCGTGGGGCATTGACAATGGCCTGAACTTTAGATTCAACAGGTGTCAAGCCGCGGGAACTGACATTATGTCCTAGAAATTGTAACTCATTCACAGAAAAATTGCACTTGTTATTAAGTTTCACACCGCATTCACTGATGCGGTTGAGAACAGTATGCAAGTTAGCATCGTGCTCTTCGCGGGTACGTTCCCACACCAAAATATCATCCAAGTAACAAAGGGCGCCATTACAACCCTTAAGAATAATTGACATCATTTTCTGAAACACTGCAGGGGCAGATGCAAGCCCGAAACACACGTGGCGAGACCGAAACAAGCCTACGTGCGATACAAATGTGGTCAAGTCTCTACTGCACTTAGAAAGTTCCACTTGGTGATAAGCAGACGTGAGGTCTAGCTTGGAGAAATATACTGCTCCGGAGAGCTGATGAAGCAGTTTTTCAATGTGAGGAAGTGGAAACCCGTCTACGACGATTGCCTTGTTCGGTTCTCGTAAGTCGACGCATAGTCGAAGGGATCCATCTTTTTTTCTTGACGACGACCAGTAAAGAAACCCAGTCGGAAGCAGAGACAGGCTCGATGATTCCGCTGGCTTGAAGGCGAGACAGTTCCGCAGAGACTTGCTCACTGAGAAGAAGAGGAATGCGGCACAGCTTGGCACGCACAGGGCACACACCTGGTCGACGCATCACTTTATGCACAAAACCGCGCACACAACCCAGTTCACGGGTGAACAGGTGGTGGAATTCAGAAGGCGCGTTGGCTGGAAGATCATCTTGGACGTCGACTTGAGCACACGTCATAGACGCACCGTCGATGTTGATGGACAAAGCCCTGATGGCATCACGTCCTAAAACTGAGCTGCCATGGGCTGTTACATAAAAAGTAATGGAAGCAGTGCGACTGTGGTAGGAGACCTGAGCTGTAAATTGACCTAAATTATCAATCGTTCCCTTGGAATGTGTTTGTAGAACGACGTGTGAAGGCAAAAGCCGAATGTTGGAAAAATGACCATGAAAGTCAGTGGCACTGATTAAAGAGACTGAGGCACCAGTGTCCACGAGAAATGACAAGGGCACATGGCCCACTGAAGCTACGATGCTGGGCTCAGACGTAGTGTGGAGGCCATCCACATTTAAAACAGTGACCGTATTGGTTTGTGCAGTGCTCGGAGGAGCGGACGAAGAAACTGGTTCAGGAAGATTTGCTGGACGTGAATTGCATACGGACTGAAAATGCCCGCTTTTTCCGCACACAAGGCAAAGCGGTTTCTCGCGGGACACTGCGCAAAATTGGCTAAATGCCGAGCCGATCCGCAACGAAAGCAATGCGCGGTTGCGCTTGAAGAAGAAAATTGCGAACACGAGTTAGGAGCTCGGTGCTGTTCCTGAAAACCCGAATTTGGCGGAATGGGGTCGCCATATTGTCGGATTCCTCGCCCCCGTGACGCAGAGGTGCCGCCATGTTGGCCGCCGCGCCGAGACGAAGATGACGGGCCGCCTTGTTGACGCGTCCCGTGAAACGAAGAGCCGCCGCCTTGGCCCCCCGCAGCAGAAAGTTGCTGCACTGAATGCGGAGCGAATTGCTCCAACTGGGAGCTAATAAGCTCGTCCTCTCGCGCAATCGAGAGGGCTTCGGATAATGAAATTGAGGAGCCCTTTTGAAGCATGCGGCATCGGATGTTTTGCGAGGCTACCCCGATGAAAAGCTGATGGCGGATCATATCGTCTTCGAGCGCGCCGAAGCCGCACGACGCGGCGAGCGTTCGAAGAGAAGTAATGAACTCGGCGACTGGCTCCCCAGGCAATTGTCGCCTTTCTTGGAATTTCACGCGTGCGTGATAATCGCACGAAACATCCTTAAAATGCTCATCGAAAAGAGCAACAGCATTTTTGAAGGCATCGCCCGACGCTGGTGTCGGTGACGCGTTGGTGGCTTCCAAAGTATAGAAGAGCTTTAACCCGGCAGGGCTCAACGCGTTGAGCAGCAGGGCCTTGCGACGCTCGGGCTTGCTGGCGTCCTCCCCGACCGCGTCTGCGTAAGCCTGAAACACCAATTTCCAGTCCGCCCACGGAAGTGGCGGGTCTCCGGGCGAATTAAGAAATAGGGGAGGTGGAATAGGAGACGCCATTTCAAGCAAGAAGAATGGAGAGGTGCAGACGAGAAGAAAATGACGCCAGTACACTGTTTGAAGACGAAGGCAGAGGCGGCGTAGCTGAATGAAGAAACGAAGCGACGCAGCACGCAGTAGCCAACTTGCTGGGAACAAAGAGCGTCTAGGGTTAGCACGAACACGGAGAACGAAACGGGTTCTTACAGGTCTTCGTCGCCATTGCTGTGTTGGGGGCTGGCTGGTCCCAACGAAGCAGAAGAAGAAGGCCGACGGAGACGTACGCGGCTGGCGGGGACACCGACCACCCCGAACACGCGGGTTGGCGCGCTGCGCCGAAGTAGGAACAACAACCGCACTCCACGGCTACCTAACACACACTGGTTTTATTTTACAGTCGCCTTGAAATGCAGAATGCCAGAGCGGCGCCCCCTGGCATCCTCACATGTCAATTCGAAACCGAAACTGAACACCCAAAACACAACACAAACGTGTATAAGAAGATATGCAGACATCTTGCTAACATACTAGGTAAATGTCCTACGCAATTGGGTCAACTCATATAAATAATTAGGTGCTGTTATCTCATTGAACTTACCTCAGGCACCTCACACTGAATATGTTACTAATAATGCCGATTACAAGTTAGGCTACATACATTGCACCTTCTCAAAACCCCGAGATACACTAAAACTACTTCTATATGAAAGATTATTACGTCCCAAACTTGAATATGCCTCTTCTGTGTGAGACCCCTGCCACGACAACTTGATTCACTCGTTTGTACAGAATAACTCCATCCGCTTGAAACCTTCTCACTGTAATTGCATTGCTGGTATAACTTCAATGAAATCCAGCCGAAGCCTTGCTTCTTTTGCACCCCATTGAAAAATATCCTATTTGGCTTCACTTCACGAATTATTCTGTCATACCACCCCGCATGACAACTAATCCTGAATCCTCAGTACATATTTCATTGCAGTGACCTCGTTATAAGGTTGGCATCGCATTATGCAACTCCCAGTGTTTTCATCTTGTACATTGGTACATTGAAACCAACTACCTGAAGACATGCCACTATTAGAAATTGTTTTCCAATAAACTTTACTCAGTATTCTGTAATTATCCAAAATAGACTAACTAACATTGTGTATTGTGTTTGTTGTCCTTACACAGCTAACATTGTGTAATGATGAGTTTATTCTTTGTTTAGTAACTTTTCAAGCTGCATTTTCTTTGTCTACTTTGTAACCAGTCCCCTCTATTAATACCGTAAGGATTTCGAGAGTAAATAAAATAAAAATAAATATGCAATTTGTCTGCTGCAAAACGAAGGTAAATAAAGAGATTAGAAAGTCAATATATTTTGATGTTTCTTAGCCCCTACATATATAAAAACAAAAATTAAGGGGTGTACACAATTGTGCACATAGCATGTCAAATGGTTGACATTCACCCAGCATTCCTCGCAAGCACTGAAAGCCGATGATTCAGTTCTTTTTATGCCAACTTAGTCGGACATCAGGGGTTGGCACTCCTTTAAGAAGTGGGGTTCGCTTGTTTGGGATTAAACAAAACCAACTTCATGCTTCAAAAACTAACATTTTCAGGCAAAGTAACATGAAGTATGAAAATTTTTAGGCTTGTTCTTGTAATTATTACAGTTCATTTATAAATTTAGTGAAGTAAAAGGTTAAATTAAGTGACAGCTTTTTGTTAGTAACAACAACAAGGCATTCAGAAATACTACACAAAGGCAGATGCTGTCCCTATCACAGTACATGTCCACAATGAGGAGAACGTTAGTATACCTTGTGTAGCACATGTGAGAAAAAGACTCGACAGGTTTTCACACAACCAATGTTTTCTTTATATGTTGTCCCCCTCGCGCCAGTATTGCTGCTGCATCGCACGTGATCACGCGCATCCCCTTCTTCCATCACGACGTGATCTCCTTGCTGTTGGTGGCACTACAACCCAGTGGCATTCAAGCCCTTAGCACCGAGGTTCAAATTGTTTTTAGTGGCCAGCCTGCAAGTAGGAATGATACCAAAGTGTTTTTAAGTATCGTGTTCTGTGACCTGCTTTCAAGTCAATTTTTATTCTAGTTTCTCAGAACTTTGCAAGAAAATATGAGGAAATGGAAACAGTCAGCAATCCTAGATGTATCAGAATTATAGTACAAGTCAAAAAGAAGGCAGGAAATTGAACACACAGAGAAGCACACAAGCAGCACAATAAAGAGGACCCCAAGACATAATGCATACAACACCATGAGAAGTGCTTTGTCGATGACATATTTTGATCACTAAGCTTACCAGATATATTTTCGGCAAGGAGCACACCTATAGGGTACTGCAAATGGAGATGCATGTCAACTGTGGGCACACAGTATTGAGTTAATATCGCTCACATTTTTCTATGCTTCATGGGCATGTAGGACTGCCTTGTGGAGGTGCGCGGCTATGGATGGTGGAGCTTGTGCGCTGAAAAGCAGCAAAGGTGGCTAAATAATGAATGAAAGCACCATCTGCGAGAAAAAAAGAAGAGAGTTCAATTATTTTGTATTAACTACGTGTTACTAATATGTCCTTATTATACCAATTTCATGAAAATGAACATTGGTGATTTTATTATTTACAAGTAAGCAAATACACAAGTGAAATAAAAACTGTCTCTTTGCATCATTTTTCACACACCCCACGGGCATTGAGAGGCTAGACGAGACCATAAGAAGCTTCTGGTGGGTAGGGTACAATGACGATAAATCTATTCTAACTTTATTTAGCGCTCATAAGTATGTAGGATGACTGCCAGTTGGACTTGTTGGTAAAGGTTCATGATGAAACAAGCGCAAACAAGTGCAGTGTCCTCTCCGAGTCTGGGCTCATAAGTAATTTAATCATTCAAATGGAATCTCTGAAGGCGAGAATGCAAGGCAGCACCCCAAGTAAGTCTTTCACTTTCAAGTGACTATGATAGTCCTCCACTGCTTTGCTGTTTTGTATCGCAATAAAAAGTATACGTCTGAAGTGTCCAACATTCCAACAGTTTCTCTGGCGAGTGTTTAAAATCCTCGGAAAAATTTTTTTATTCTGCGTTCAGTCTTCTTTCATCGGAGTGATGAACGCCCGGAACAATGGCTGGTGGACGTGATCACAGTGGTGTGAAAGTCTAAAACTGAAACCGTGTGCAGTTTTTGCAAGGCCTTCACCAATAATACTACATACACCGTTCTGGTCGTATAAAGTATGGAAATTGTCAGATAATGTATTACCGAAGTTTCTCCAGCTTTGTTTAGTTAGCCTCAAAAACCACCACAGTTGAGGTAAGAGTTTGTTCCAGCAACACTGGTACGCCAGCATTGTGAAACGAACTGTAGTGGTTTTACTCCTGCCAAGTGTGCATGCAACTAAAACAAACATGAAATGTCCTTCACAAAACAGCGGAATGTCCCCGCTGTCTTGTGTTCTGCGTTGCATATGGGATGAAAGCCAGCATGGGCAACATGATTAAGCGAAACGTGTTGGCAAAATGTTCTCCAATGTTAAAACTTTTGTTGTGCACTTTAAGCACAAAGGCTCGCGCAACATTACTAGATGACACTGGACCCACCGGCAAAGTTTAAAAATTTACTGAAATTGGTTGTGCTAATACTTGCCAAAGACTTTTTTTTGTTGTTGTTGAGAGCAGCGCCAGACGCTGCACTCGCTTTCTCCGCCGTAGGCAAGCACGCGACCGTCTCGCCGGCCGTGCCACGGTGCCTCTTTGAACGCGTGATAAAACAAGCAAAAGTACTCTCTTGTGCAGTCTAAAGTTGTCTCAAGGGAATAAAATGCAATTTCAAGTTAAACATGTTTGTTTTTAAGCAAAATCAGCCTACTTGCGAGCATTTCTGTATGGATAAATAGAACCACATAGCTGCTGGGTGATGCCAGCAGTTGCTTTGTAGATTTTCAACATTAAAATTACTCCTTTTATATGCTAAAAAAACATGCTCATTGGTGCTGATGAGATTAACAATCTTCTCATTTTCATCATAATAAGCAAAAAGTTCTGTGCAGTAGACAGTCCCTTTAAAAAAATTGTACCACAATATTTCAGCTTCATTGCAATAGAAATACTGCAAATTGATTACATAACGAGCCCTCCTCGCAGCTAATTCCGAACATGCATGAAACCTGAAAAGACAGCTTGTAAATGCTTGGTAATTTTCAGTTCTACCATTCAACATTTGATTGAAAAATATAAGCCTCCAACAGTTCGCCCTGACAGAAAACGTGCATATGATTTTCGGCCACAACTTCTTCCACGCACCTGTCCAAAACAGCCAGAAGAAGCAAGAACTGCAAAGTTTAGTGATGAGCAAATAGTTATGTGAGGTTGAAAAAGTAGTAATTTGGTTGAATAATTTAAATCAAGCATTTTTATTAGGATTCAATAACCTTAAAAATTTTACGAATAAGAATTAGGCTTGTACGAATATAACATGCGCTTGTGTAATTTCCTCGCCTCTTAGCAGTGTCCTTTTTTGCTCTTATACCAGGAATGTCTCTTTCTTGTAGATATTAGTGAACTCACTTCAGAGTCTACTCACTCTAACTCGGATCGAGAGGCTAGTCTCAGAATGAGTTAACATTTCTGTGAGTGTGCGTCTAAATGAGTCCGTCTCTGGAAAATTTTGGTGTTTCTGAGTCCGAGCGGGGCCAAAGTGCAAGATACACTTCCTGAGGAAATCTGAGTTCAATTTTTGTTTGCCAAGCTATGGTCATACCTACTCGTCTTCAGTATTATTATCTGCTTTACCTAGATCAGCATTCATACTCGCGTCAATGCTCACATATTTCAAAGCCGTGTCTTATATATACCATTTGAATATTTATTGATCAGTGGCATGAATTACATGGTGGAAGGCCTCGACCTTTCCCTAACCATTGACAACTAAAGGAAGTTTGTGATAACCTCTCGTTACATACATTTAATAAAAAAAGTTGGTGATGAATATATATTGCGCTGTCATTTCTTTCAAGAAAAACGACCTTACTGGTTTATGAGCACTCGTAACTCGTATTCGAAGGCACCATATGAAAAGGTGCCAAGAAGAGCATCGATTACGTGAAATTTCGGGGTTTAAAAGCACTGACATTGTGGTCGAAAAGACAGTGAGTCCGAGCGAGTCCAGCTGAACAAATTTTTGTGATAGTGAGTACGGCTCCCAAAAATGTTTATTGAGTCCGAGTCAGAGCAAGCTCCACAAGTTTTTCTGACTTACGCTACTTTGGGTGGAAGCAAAGTGGAAGCAAGTTTCTATTAAATGTATGATTTAAATATGACTACATTGCAGTTGTACACAGTGAAATATTTGTGTTTGAAGGTTTCCTACTTGGCCCATATAACAAGCTTTTAAACTTAACAGGGCCCTCCAACACTTCGAAAAGAGCACTGTTGTAGCAAAACACCGTCAGCAGCTAACACGAGAGATTATGGAGGCCAATGAAATGCAAATGCTGGGTGTTCGATGTATCAGCATGCCTTCGATTGCTCTGAATAAAAAAGAAAGCGAGTTTCTGGCTGTGACACAATTGATTGTGAACTTGTGCTGAGCTGTGGCGTTGTAACCATATAATGAGATGATGATTGTCTTGCTGTGATGCAATACATTGCGCGGTGGTGTTCCGTCATGAGTATATATTTCCAGCATTTTAGTTAATAAAATTTCATTTGTCAGCGCTCTTTCTGTCCTTGTCTCTTCTTCTGTAGTTACATCGTAACTACTCGTAGTTTTGCACTGTACAAATATGTTGAATCCCTATCACCAACTAGCCCAAGCATCTGTCTTATCAAGTTATGAAATAAAAACACTGTATACCCGAAATTTCCAAAACAAAGAAAATTCAGAATATACAATTTGAGAATAAATGACCCAAGAACAGTACAACAAATTTATAAACGATGCATATGATGGTTCTATTCAAATAGACAAAGAAAATTGGAAGCGAGGTGCCACCTCATTGCTAGTGCCATGCGGTATAAACCATTGCTTGATTTTTTTGTGTAGCACACATGAACTCAGTTTTCTCAATAAATTTCTGTTCTTATTGCGATAAGAGCCCACAAGTGTTTTAATATAGATGGATGTTATGATATGATCCCACTATAAATACAAATGTCCAATGAACTTCGCTGTTTCAAATTAACAGGGTCGCAGGCACTATAACCTAACTCAGTCTTGAAAGGTCGCTTCACGGCATTGCGAATATCCCTAAAGTGGTTGCTTTCACCGCACAGACACCCTATGCGGCAGTGAAACCACCTTTCAAAGTGGTTACACACGGTGAAGTATTTCTCACAGGCGCAGCCACTCAGTGATGTTCCGTGCAGGAAACTTTTGTTTTATCGGGGAATATTCGCCTGTCATTTTGAGCCAAAAGAAATCTTCGCAATATTGCAGGGTATTTCAGGAATGGTTAAATTCTCATATGACGACAGATAATTAGCGGTCACAGTGCGCCTTCATCTACTGTTATCGGTTCTGGTGCATGCACCACGCTAGCAGAACCCTTGAGATTTGATATACGCGGAGCGATTTCTAGTTCATTATTGGTGTTAGACTTCAAGCCCGCAATGTGCAGTGTATTCTCAATATATGAATGAATATGTCATGGCTTTGTTGTGCGGCAGCGGGTGGGCTAGTCATGATTTCAAAAGTGGCCAGTACGTCATACACGTGTAATTATAGTGTTTGCGTAGATGAGGGCGGAAATGAGTACTGTTATGCAGGGAAATATGCTGGAACTTTCGTCAACGTTGACAGGGAAAAATTCCCGAAATAGGAAATTTTCATGTCTATGACCGCGAATTCTTCAACGTAGAACGAAACATCACTGGCCACAGTGTACATGCTGAATCGGCGGTGACGTCAGACCACTGGGTCGTGTCCACCCCAATCGTGGTGTCCCCAAATCGATCGGTCTACGAAGTTCGTCCTACCACTGTGGTTGTGACTGTCAAAATTGTAGGAGTGCCGATCACGTTGTTGCACAATATCAAGGCACAATGGAGGAGATGCGTCAGCCACTTGAGGTCGTAAGAGATGACCAGCAGTCTACTGAACACGAGTCCGTGTTCCGAGCGAACTTGGCCGACGAAGACGCCGTCAATGAATGGATGGAAGCGTACAGCATACGGACCAACACTATTTGGATTGTCTGGCGCGTCCAGAGGGCTGGGTAAAGGTGGGTTTGCCTTGTCGATGCCATTTACTGCACTACAGCCGTTTGAGTGATCATTTACACAGGGCTTACAGCTTAAATTATTGTTTGGAAATTCCGCGCCGCGCTACAAGGCGATTTTATTGATATCATGGCCGCAGCTTCCATTTGCGGTGATGAGGTTGCTGCGGCAATTGCGCCGAGATGTGAAAACTGCTACATATTGTAACATTTCGACAGAAGAGGTACAATTAACGCTGAGCGTGCGCCAAGACGTTTTCACGGTCTTTCGGCAAAAAAAAGTGGTAGGCGATGGAAACACGAGTGCTCGACCATTTTTCACCATGGCGAAAAAATGCGCTCTGTCCCGTGTCCTCTACGCGCCTACTTGCGCATCATATTCAATTGGGCTGCCAATCGGTAGACTAGGCTCCTCAGGGCATGTGAGCCAAACATAGCGCAGCACGTGAAACAGAATTTACAATTCCTAAACACCTTTAAATCGTTGGCTCTTCTCTCCCCCCAATAATAACAATGCTGAGGGACCTCACAGCCCGTTCAAAGCTGATCGAGGATGGTCAGGCGCGCATACTCGATTCCATCGGAAGCTTAACGTCAAAACACGCTGAACTGAACGCGACGGTCACAAACATATCTGAAAGGTTAAGCTCTATGGAAAACAGGTTTGAAGCTCTGGAAGAGCATGCTGAAGACATAACTACCGTAAAAGAATCTATTGGCACACTTCAAAAAGAAAATACTTTGTTAAAAGTACGTTTGTCAGACCTGGAAGATAGAGTGAGAAGAGACAACCTTTTATTTTTTAATGTGCCTGATAACCCCTCGGAAACATGGGCGGACTCGGAAAAGAAGGTCAAGAAGATTGTACTTGACCAAATGTCGATTAATCTTGTCGATAGCGATATCGCGCGTGCGCATAGAGTTGGCACACTGCATCGCGACAAAGCTCGACCAATAATAGTAAACTTTGCAAATTACAAAACAAAAGAAAAAGTACTCAGCGCAAAAACCAAACTTAAAGGATCAGACATCACAATTAGTGAAGACTTCTCGCCAGCTACCCGACATGCCCGTAAAATTCTAGTAGACTTTGCGAAACGCTCAGCGCCAGATGAAAAATTCAAACTCCGCTATAACAAACTCACTTTAAACAATAAGTGTATTGTGAGGTAAGCGGTGAAGTAAAGGAAAAATGCAGAAACCCCAGCGCCTCTAAAGCTCCGCATTCAACTCTCTTTCCACATGCATCCACAGAATAGCTCACCGTCCGTCCAGATAACGTGCCGCGGGCGCCAAGTAACATTTCAGTTCTTTTCACTAACATACGAAGTGTAGTCCGTAACCACGATTCTATTTCTTGTGCTGCTGACACTACTGCCGCTGACATTATTGTATTAACTGAGACTTGGTTGAACGAATCTGTACGGGACAGTGAAATTTTTTCTGCTCAAAAGTGCTACAATATTTTCCGATGCGATCGCACCTCAAAGCGTGGCGGTGGTGTCTTAGTTGCTGTTAACCACAATTTTGAATGCTCACAAGTCAATGTCACTACAAATCTTGAGTTCACTTGCGTCCAAATATCTGTTAACTTTACGAAGTTTCTACTCTGTGTATGTTATCGTCCGCCGTCTACGCCACTAGGCTTTTGTAATGATCTTCACGACACTCTTAACACCATTCACACAAAGTTTTCTAATCAGCAGATATTTATTTTCGGTGACTTCAATTTTCCCGATGTTAACTGGCAGTCATCCGCTATCTCAAGTGAAGAAACATGCGAATCATCAAATTTTGTGGCACTCTGTTCAACGTTTTCCTTGACTCAGGTTATCACTGAGCCAACAAGAATAACTGATTCCACGTCTAACACACTTGACCTATTGTTAACAACAGCTCCCGATCTTGTCACCGACATCAGCTATTTACCGAAAATTAGCGATCACTCCGTAATACACGTAATGTTAAATGTCCCAACTCGTTTGTCCCGTAGTAACTCTAAGGTTATTTACGATTACGGAAAGGCTAACTTTTCGGCCATTAATGATGGGTTGAAGATTTTTCTGGATGAGTTTCTTGTTGGTTTAGACGTGAGATCGGTCACTGAAAACTGGCACCTGTTTAAAAGTACAATTCACAATTTAATTAAACATCATATTCCCCAAAAGGTCATTACCACTAACCGTCAGTTTCCATGGTTCAGCCGTGCATTAAAACGCCTTGCTACAAAAAAAGGCGTTTCTTCATTAGAGCAAAGCAGTCTCGAAAATCGGAGCACTGGTCAGCACTTAAGGATGTCGTATGTACATATAAGAAAGCTTTAAAGCAAGCAAAACATAAGTATATGAATGTTACATTACCTGAACTACTTTCCGCAAACCCTAAAAAATTCTGGAGTCTGATTAAGGATACAGATGATTCGACAATTTCTCTTATTGATTTGCAGTCAAACCGAATTAGCAACGCTGATTGCGCCGCCGCTCTGAATGACACGTTTGCAAAAGCATTTTCCAGTTGTACTAACTCGTCACTCCCTGCCTGTCACACTCATTATGATTTCCCCATGGACCCTGTTCATTTTGATTTTGATGGCATTGTACGCATTATTGAGAGCCTAAAATTATCTTCTAGTTGTGGTCCCGATGACATTAACACAAAAGTGCTCAAAAACACCTCGGTTTATTCTGCTATAATATTGTCCAAAATATTTAATCAGTCTCTTCAGTCAGGGGAGATTCCAGATGACTGGAAAATAGGTAAAGTGATTCCACTCCATAAATCTGGTGACATTCTGCTTCGAACTATCGCCCCATTTCGTTAACGAGTATTTCTTGTAAAATATTTGAACACGTCATCGCTTCCCACTTGGCAAAATTTCTTGAATCATTCTCATTTTTTTCACCTGAGCAACATGGCTTTAGCAAATTCTTTTCGTGTGAAACGCAGTTGGTAGCCTTCACAAACAACCTTCATTCTGTACTTGATAATGGTTCCGCGGCTGATTGCATATTAATAGCCTTTTGTAAGGCATTCGATAAAGTTCCCCACAGCCTGCTTCTTCACAAACTAAGCCAACTGAATATCGACCCTAACGTTCTTAAGTGGATTAAATGTTTTCTAACAGATCGCTCTCAATTTGTTCATGTTAATGGTTTCAACTCTTCAACTCTACCTGTCACTTCAGGCGTCCCACAAGGCTCAGTTTTAGGTCCACTGCTTTTTCTCATATATATTAATGATCTGCCTAGCAATCTGCCTTCTTCTGTGAAACTTTTTGCCGATTACTGTGTCATTTACCGCGAAATAAAAAATGCTACTGACGTTTCTTTGCTTCAAAAGGACCTTGAAGCTATCGATAAATGGTGCTCGACTTGGCATATGACACTTAATATTAATAAATGTAAAGTAATGCGGTTCTCACGCCAACGTAAATTAAACCCTTCCTCTTACAATATAAGCAGCTCCCCATTGCTACCAGTGTCGTCCTATAAATACCTCGGGGTTATTTTAACAGCGGACCTGAGTTGGAATATGCATGTCTCCTCTATTATCTTAAATGCTAACCGGACGCTTGGTTTTATACGGCGACATTTTTCTCTAGCCCCCGCTTCTGGTAAACTGTTATTGTACAAGTCACTTGTTCGATCTAAACTCGAATACGCGTCTTCAGTATGGGATCCATGCAATAATTCACTAATAAATGCACTTGAAGCAACCCAAAACAGAGCATCGCGTTTCATCCTTCACGATTACGGCCGTTTATCAAGCGTAACGCGAATGAAAGCAACTCTATCTCTTGAACCACTCGCACTGCGCAGAAAGATATCGCGCATGTTCCTTTTCTTTAAAATCTATAAATTGAACGCCACCCTTAAAACTGCTCTTATCTTACCCCCTGCTCATGTTTCATTGCGCATAGATCAATCTTGCAAAGTTGGTATCCCGAAATGTCGCACTGTATCATATTCAAATTCGTTTATTCCTAGAACTACATCAGAGTGGAATCACCTGCCACCATCCCTAGTGCTTACTAACAATATTGACCAGTTTAGGAAAAAAGTGTCTGATTACTTCACTTCTGTGTAGCTTGAACTTTTTTTCCAGTGTTTATTTTTCTTATAATGTGTCATATGCATGCAGTTGTCAATGTTAGTTTTGTTATCTGTTCATGCTAGAGGCAATACCTGTGTAGATTTGTGTTAAACTTTTGTATACTTCTACGCACCGCTGGATACTTGTTTGTTCAGTGCCTTTGTATATTTGCTCATATGTGTGCAATGTATGTACAATTAGAACACATTTCAACATCCTGATCCTGTACCACTCCCCTCAACAATGCCCTCTGGGCCATGAGGGTACCTGAAATAAATAAATAAATGCAGTCAACCTAACCGTGAAAAAAAATCAAAGTGGACGGCCATTGGCTGATTTGACACCCCGTGATGGGCAATGTTACCGCGGCCATCACAATATGCGGCGATGTTCGCTCGCTCGCGCTGCAAGTAGCTTAGCATTCCCAGAAAAAAAAAGGCGACGCGCGCTGGCGAACAGGTGTGCCTAATCTTGCCTTTTTTTTATACATGCTTGTGTAGTTTTCAGCCCGCTCGCTAGTACTGACAGCACTAAAAAACGCGACCAACCCCATTAACTCTGGCCATACTTGACACTGAAAATTGTTGCGGCAGTCGATTCGTACGACAATGAACTCCTTCAAATAGCCATTAGATGACTACTTGAAAAATGTAGCAGGGTCTCTAAGTTACTGCTGTAAATTTTAGTGCTCATTGAATAACACAGATAAGAGCTGCATAGTCCTAAAATCTCTCCAGGCCAATAACATCTAGGTGGGAATAACAACAGTGTAGTAGACACGCCACTTGGCAGCCTAGCGTCCATCCTGTCCCTGTCTTTTTTGCCTTGATTGCTTCTGCATTCTGTTGATGCAGCGGGGTTCCCACCAAGACCATATACCAACTTTCCCAACAAGCCATCTCAAATCAATAACTGAATACTCAACAGAGATTATTTGCTTGAGCTAATGATAATGAAGAGGCAGTTGACAAAAGCCACCTAGCTCTTGGTTGAGCTCACAATATTCATGTATAATCACCATCTGTTCGGAAAATTTGCCTGCTGCAACCGGTCTTGCACTACTGCAATGACATGCGCACGCTGCAGTATCTTGAATGTGGCAACTTCAGCACCGAAGCATGTGCCCTACCATAAAACTTTGCTTGGTGCATATAGATTGCAACATGATGTGTGATTTCACCTAGCAGGCTCTGCAAAAGCTACAAGTATTGGCCTAACCAGCGATGCTGAAAAGGGTGGTAGCTGAACTTGCCATGTGTTTTAGCAGGCTCTTAGTATAAATACCCAACGTGATGTTAAAGTCACGTTCATATAGTGCCCGTCTCTATGCAATTCTGCCACAAATTCTAGATGCCTTTTTTTTCTGGCTCGGAAAGAGAAGAGGGAACCGTCGCAAACAATACCAACTACAACTTATTTAACAAATTGTCAAGTCAGGCAAAAAATATTCACTAAGTTGTGGAGTCCAAAATATGTCATAATTGGTGAAGGTAAAGGTTATTGTGAGTATTGAATAATTCTTTGTTGCTTTCAGTCAACAGTCTGTACAGACAGAGTCCTTTCCTGGCATGCACCGAGCCAAACGATTGTTCAACACTACCATCATCTTCATGATGGAATGGCGGCTGAAGCACCTCTGGGGTGCCCCAGTGAGATGTGCGACAACCACTCATATGGTGCTCATACAATCGTACGGTGCCATGCCATTGCACAGAATACAACATACGAGCAGCCAGCTGCAAATGTGATAAAAGCATAGCTATTACAGCAATGCAACTGTGAAAAGAGTTTTGTACTTCTAGTTATTCTTACTTAGATAATTATATTGTCACGTGGTTGTCAAAAAGAAAGACAATGACAGTTGTGCATGTGCCATGAAGTACAATGAAATGGATGAAGAAGAAGAACTCTCTTGCGCGTTCTATTAAAAGAACCTACCTGCTTCTGGTGTCTCAGTTTCTGCCGCAAGACCTCTGTTTCGACGTCGTGACAATATTTTACAAAACACTGCATTATGAAAGAGCTTATCCCCATTTCACCCACGTGTGTCATGCAGGATGGCTTTTCACAAAATTTGGCACTGCCAGCATCATACAAAGAACAAGAAGAGTGGCCCACGCAATGCCAAGTGCATGACCAAAGTTGATGTAAAAATAAAGCTGGCCACGTTTGACACCAAACGCAGGGACAAGTATCTGCAGAGAGAGGTGCCTCTTTCTGCAGTGATATGAATCGATGACAGGCACAGCCACAGCACCAACTCAGCGGATGCTCTAGGGCTACTTCGTGGCACCAGGTCAACAAGGCAAACATTCCTCCATTACTTCAGCAAAGGCATGGCCCCTAGTGAAGCAAGGTGTCTGCATGAGAGCAAGCTCTCTATGGAAGATGATGGCCCTGAAAAGCTGGCCAATGCGGATTTAAATCCGCCTCAAGGAACGGTCTACCAATGGCACAGCGTTTTGAGGGAGGCCTGTGTTGGTGGAACTTACATCGAGCCAGTGCTGAAACTGGAGGAAAAGGCTTCTTTGTATGCAGCTCAAGGTATGTCTAACTTGTGGGAGAATCTGTCCTCTACGTAAAACAGTATTCATAAGCGCTCATTTTCAATGTGTGAATGGTGAAGTTGTAGCTATGACAAATTACAGACATATTCAGCACAAAGCCTCATCTACTTGTGATTTATGCCAGTGGCTTGGTTGTACACTGCACCTGCCAGTCAGAGCATACAGTTACCATTATTTTCTTGGGAAGTAAGAAATGATGTATTTACTTTGAAACCCACAACTTTTTGATAAATTTATGTTCCTGTGAAATCAGAAACATCAAATACTTGGAGTAACCTTGAGTATGGCAAACTTAAAGCCCAAGAGGGTCACAGGTGGTCGGAGTTTCAAGTGGCAAAAATATAAAACCAGATAAGATTGATAGGAAAACCAAAATGATAAAAAGAAAGGGGGAATAAGAACATATACATGACCAGATAAAAGAAATAACAAAAACGTTATTTATTTTCTTTGAAAGTGACACTGACTTATTTTTAAAATGTTTTTGGTTCAAGGCATAAGTTGGCAATCTAGACCAACTGACACGTTGCATCAACATCAATTCACAGGGAACCAGCATTAATGAAGCTCGCGAGTCAGCCCATGGAAACAAATTGTGAAATATAAAACATGAAAAAAAGAGATGAGATGCCTCATACTGACCGGCCTATGTTTCAATTTAAGTATTTATCTTTGTCAAAGGCATTTTGTCCTTCTTGGCTGTTACTTGAACGGATTAGTTGTAAATGTCATTAAAGGAAGTGTTGAAATTTCGGAAAGCATGACAGCAGCAGCAACCAGAGCTGTACAGAGTGTCAGCCACACAGGTCAATCTAGAGAGGCCATTTACACTTCGCAGAAAACAAAAAAAGAAAAGAAGCGTAAAGCACAAGAACGGGACAAAGAAGGCGATACGAAAATGGGCGCTGACTGCCAACTGAAATTTTAATCAACAAAATCAAGGATACACGGATACAAAAAAATGGTTAGATTACAAATCTTCAGTCATGTGCGTCACATCAAATTGATTTTTTTTCAAACAGATTAGGTAGCGGAGTGCTCACACATTTATGGCCCCTTTGGTGGATGGCTTTGCCTCAAATATCTCCCGTGCGAGCCTTTGACAACGGCATTTTAGGACTGTAACATCCGACAGACGAAGGCATGCTGCAGCCATGCCTAGCACATTGTGTGGCTAAATTACTAAAAACACCAATCTTTAAATGAATTGACACGTTTGTGAGGCCTATAACTGATGCACCGCCAAGTCTGTACCACAGACACACAGCCGCACGAACACTGAATTATGACATATATTGATCACTGGATGAACGACTTGATATGTTTCTTTGAACAGCTTGCTCCGCTTACTTCCTGTTCGTTCGCATGGCGGCACATTCCGCCTAGCTTGGTGGCACTGATTGCTCTCACTGTTCAGGAAGATGGTCAGGTATCTTAAACCTATCTTATCCTGGTCCTGGCGCCATACCAATGAAGACTGAGAAGTAGAGCCGAAACAGAGAACACCTTATTTGACCGATGCGAAACTAACAAAAAAAATTCAGCAGATCCCATATACTTTGGGACTTCACATTATGTGAAGCCTGCGGAGGGAAGGTGGCTGTGTTGTAATTTTTTTTATTCAGCGACATGTTATGAAATGATGCTAAATATATGTACAAATGTTGCAGGAACAGATGCATATTGAACAGTTGCTGATGTTTCTATAACCAGTTGTTTGCACTTGCACAATGGTGCCATCATTAACATGAGTATTAGCAACACCAGAAGTGATAAGCTGATATGAAGGGTTTGTGCTTGCAAGGATGGTAGCCCTGGATACTGGTACATAAATACACTTCTGCGCATAGCACCTAACTACAATGCACGTTTACACAACATAAAGGTTGTAGCAAAGGAGTAAATATGTAACCTTTATGAGATTGCATAGCCAGCACTGCAACCACATTTGACGTTTTACAACATTACGGTCTATTTGAAAAATAGTTCCGAGATCTAGCATGGCTCTGTGGTAGAAATCTTGATTGCCTCGCATTATGCTTGGGTTCGACTCATTCTGGCACCCTGATAGATAAATATGTGGAGTTTGACGTCCCGAAACCACCATATGATTATGAGAGACGCTGTAGTGGTGGGCTTCGCAAATTCCAACCACCTGCGGTTCTTTAATGTGCACCCTAATATGAGCACACTAGCCTACAACATTTTTGCCTGCATCGAAAATGCAGCCGCCGCAGCCAGAATTCAATTCCGCGACGTGCAAGTCAGCAGCCGAGTACCTGAGCCACCTAATCACCGCAGCGGGGCCCTGCTCGCACCCTGACATTTTTCTTTGTGTTTATCGAGTAAACGCTGCCGCTGTCACTTTTGTCTTAAAGAGGCCCTGCAACCTGAGAATGGCCAGAAAATGTTGCCATTTGGTAGAAGAGGCTCCCGAGAACACACGGGCCAAATATTATAGTGCAGCACGCGGCTTGGAATTTACAATAAATAAATGACCAAAGTCAGCTAAAAATTGCCTTTTCTCGTTTCAACAAATGACGGAGGAAGCTGAAAAATCATTCAAAGGCCATCTATGAGCCATTCGCTGATTTTACCATGGCGCGTTCGGTCCTTACAGGGATCGCCGCGAGAGGCCGCAACTTGTCCCCACGCGCGCTCGCGATCACACAGAAAAGACCATGTGTTCAAAGCGAAAAAAAAACAAAGAGAAAGTTTTCAATGACAAAAGGCACGTGTGACATATTTTTTTTGCCCATGCCATAACCCCCCCCCCCCCCCGGCTTAGCTCCCAGAGCTTTCGCCGGGATGAGAGCAGAGCGAATGCGATTGCAGCATGACAAATCTTTGTGAGTCCACTCATACTGGACGTATTCTTAAAATTTTTGCAGCGTTGAACTCGTGAGGCAATAAGCTCTATTAGTGAATCCATTCCGTGGTTACTTAAAAAGGTGTTTCAGAGTCCCTTTAACGTTCATGCGTTACAAATGCCCATGTGTGTTCTCGTCGTTTTTGGGTAGATACCAAGTGTCAAACAGCTGTGGCAAGGTATGTGCCACTGTTTCACTGTTTAAAAAGAAGTGTTTAACAATGCATATAATGTTATTTGTGTTTTTACCAGCGTGTCATAATTATCAAACCCTCTCATATTAATTCAGGTTCCCACCAAGTTAAGGAGATTATCACGAGAACACCCAGACGTAAGCGGCTAGATAGATAGACAGAGATAGACAGACAGATAGACAGATGCCATCACCGCCACCAGGATTCGATCCCGCACCCTGTGAGACAGCAGCCGAGTACCTTAGCCACTAGACCACCGTGGTAGGGCTTAGATAGATAGATAGATAGATAGATAAATATACAGGTAGATAGATACCGAAAGTGCATGCAGTACGCAAAGAAATGCTCCGCATTCATAAGGGAATGTGGGCACCTGCACGGGTTCATGCTCTCTTGATTTTGCTCATCTTCCCTGCTCCATCTGATACTAATATGTAACAATGCTCGCTGATGTAGCCTCTTTCCCTTTGTCTATAATCGCTGTGTAGCTGACAGTAAGCTCGTAGAGAATCAATAAATGAAGTACAAAAAGATTGCAGTAAACCTGAACTCCACTCGTACTTCAAGGAGTCAAAATATTTTTGCTGCAATTGATTTGTGAGGCAACAAACTCCGATAATAAGGTAATGTTATGATCGCTTGAAAAAAGCCTGCAGGACGTTCTGAAAAGGCAAGGTGAAGCTAGAACTAAAACTTACTTTGCAGGAATACTTTGCACTGTACAGAGAGCAAAATGGCCATTACAAGTCATGCGCCTGAAGATTGTTATTAAAAGACCACCTGCCATTCCACATAACTTTTCAGGCACTCACATAAGTGTGACTCGTGGTGGCAGCAGTGCCTGCTGGGCAGTGGTCGTGGTTACCCCCATCATGCGACGAGCTCATAACCTCGAGCTGGCAAGGGAGATCGTCTTTGTTGATTCGATTGCCTCATGCGACACCACCAAATGCACAGTAACAGTGGTGCTGACTGCGACCAAGGCTGGTGCTGTCCCACTCGCAGTACTAATTCACAAGAAGCAGAGCACCGATGGCTATCTGGCTGCTTTCAAGCTCCTCAAGGAAGCCCATCCTCTCTGCTTTGGAGGCCAACAAGTAAGTAAGGAAGTAGGCACAAAATTGTAAATTTTGTGCATAGTGAATTGCTATATATTAATGCCATCCCAATTCTCTACAATAGCATTGTTAACACAAACTTACAAGAACAACTAGTGAAGAAAATGTAGAGGCCAGTGCTCAATGCGTGGCTTGAATATAATTCAGTATCTGAACTACAGGTTTTCCCACCCATTTTAATCCAAGTGCCAGCTTAAATAATCTGCTTGCCATTGAAATAATCTGAGCGCCGAGCTATTTAATCCATGTGCCTAACATTTAATCCAAGCGCCAACTCAATGAAGCCGCATGTCAGTGAGCTTAATCCAATTACCGATGACTAATTAAAGTGCCAGTCATCTCAATCCACGCACTAGAAACACTAGTTTGCCGCTTTATACAGTATAAATGTGAAAATAACGTAAAAATGAAGTCACAGGAAGAACTTTTCCTTCACCTATACATGCTTGCGCTTATGAAATGAAGTGCGCATTGCTATTTCCTCCTAACATTTTGGTGTCATTGCTTCAAAATAAAAAAGAACAGTGTGTGTTAATTTTATTTATGGGTACTAAGAGTATTTGCTCATAGAGTCAGTGTATGGTTGGTCGCTACTGCATTATTCTGGCTAACCATGTACACCATCCCATATGCATAGATTCGTGTCGTCTGCTAAGCAGACGGCTTTCGGCTACTTATTCACTGAGGCATTCGCAGTCGTCTGCTCAGCCCGGTGATAACGGTGATAGACAGATGGTCACCAGGGCCTTTGTGAAGCCCTTCTCGCGGCTTTTAGCCTTGGCGACCCTCCAGTTTTTGTCTGGTAAATAAATAAAGTTTGATTTGATTTGATATTCATTCGTTCTTGAAATCAGAAACAACCATTTAAACTGAAGTTGCATTTGTTTCGGTTCATTTGGAATTAAGTTTTTTTATAAAAGCATCAAAAGGGAAACTTCTGTTTTCATATAAAAAGACAACGCTAGTATTCCTGAAGCGTGTTTGCTTGAAACACGCGTTCATCGAATACACATAATGTTGTTTGAATAAAAGATAACTAATTTGAATATAAAATATGACTTCTGTTTTCCACATCAGGGTCACGAGTTTGCGTCTTATGTGCCCTGCAGAACGGAAGCCTCTTAAATGATTTCTAATTTGCTCTGCCCTAATTTATTGAGCATGTATCTGTTTCTGACTCATCACTGCCCACAGTCAAGTTCTTCATATCTTGTTATGCATCCCGGCACTCCAATAACAATATTATGTCAGCCGCACAACATGACCTGGCCCAGACATGTAATGCTATACAAATCTAGCTATAAGCTTTGTTGACGAACACAAAATATCCTTGCTTTTTTCTTTCATTGCCATTTAAATGACTCCACCCGGGCCAAGCACTCATCTACAAACTTGTACATAGCACAGTATAAGCACTGCAAACATGGCTCAAGCGAACCACGGAATTTTCGTTTCCTTGAATACTAGCGGCGAATACTAATAATAATGATTTATTCTATTTTCCGACTATATTTTTTTATATTGTAGAAACTGCATTTCAAATGCATTGCCATTTTTACGCCCCGTATTGTGCTTTTTGTGCATGGATTGAACTGACTGGCACCTGAATTCAAGCCATTGGCGATTGGATTAAACATGGTGGCACTTGGATTAAAATCACTGGCACGCGGCCTGATTGAGTTGGCACTTGGATTAAATATGTTGGGGCTTGAATTAAATGTTTGGCACATGGATTAAAGAGGTTGGCGCTCAGATTATTTCAATGGCGTGCAGATTATCTAAGCTGCCACTTGGATCAAAGTAAGCGGGAAAACCTGTTTTTCCTATGGAACTTCTGTAGCTACTTTTGAAGACGTTTCTGAATTCGCATAGCGTAAGTAATGGCACAATAGCAAATAGCTCCATTAAGCTGGACCAAAAAAAAGTTGTACCAGGACAGAAATTATTAGTGACAAAAGCAAAAGTAAACAATACTGCACAGACTAAGTCACAGGAGAGGGCCTTTGTGGTTCTTGTGGGCATTTATAGAAATCACCTACATGCTCTCATCATCATCATCACACATTTGGCTATGAATTCTTATCTTTCCCATGTGACACCATCATTGTGGGTGAAGTGTGCCTGTTCTGTGCATTTCACTCAGGCTAGATAAGCGTTTCTCAAGCTAAAAGTGCCCACACCATAGGTCGGCATAGCTTGTGGAACTCTCTCAGGCTCAGTCATGAAATATATCAGTCTCTTCAATTTGCCTACACCACGTGAACCAGTTCACGATGTTCTGCGTCTTGTCATTCGTTTCAGCGGTGCAGCATTGACAACCTCTGAACCCTGCCATTCATTTCTAAAGGTGCAGAAGAGGTACAGCGCTGGTTCACGATTTTCCCGCCCCTCCCACACTGACAGTGCCGGCTTGATGCAGCCACGCGTGCAGCTGAGCAGACGACGCAATACTTTGGTGTAGCCACCGTACCTGCCTCCACTAACACGATGTGTTTTTGCTAAGAAGTTTGTGCCTCATAAACTGTATGCATAATCATTTTGCCATCGGTCAGTGTTACCTTAACGGTGTCAACTAAGGTAACAGAAATAAGGCCTGCATCAGCACATCGTCCTTCGTTTTGGGTGTTGCAATGTGCCTGAAACACTGAACTTGCGCTGCACAATTTCTGAACTTTGCATGCACAACCGTGAACCGGTTTAAATTGGTGCAGGTAAATCAAATAGACCTTGTATATTGAACTTTCCACTCATTGTACTCAGACTCACAAATTTTTTTCTGAGCTGAACTCACCCAAACTGTCATTCACACATATTTATTTATTTAACAATATTGTAAGCCTTTTTACAGGCCCATACAGGTTCTTAAGCCGGACTCACTCAGACTCAAACGCACCAAGACATTACTCAACCGCACACACTCAGCCTCAGGCTCACGGCTGGACCTGAGTGTGAGTGAGTACTACTGAGTCAACTCATGAGTTCATCAGAATGGAATTAGCTTCTTTGATTGTGGTGTCAATGCCCTTTAACACCAATATGTGATGTAATCGGTGCTCTTCTTGGTGCCGCTTCACACAGGATCTTCAAAAACGAGTTCCGAGTGCTTCCTAACCAGTAAAGTCATTTTTCTTGGAGGAGATGTTAAAATATAATAGTCGAGAAATTGCCTGGAAGACATAGTTTGGGACTGCCAAGGCGCCCTCTTGTATAATTCAAACGTCTAATTAATAAATATTGAAACGGTGTATGAAAAACACTGCTTTGGAATACCCATGAATAGAAGTGAGTATAAATGTGAATCTAGGTAAGGTTGAGTGATGCTGAAAATGTCGAGGTGGAACCTCAAGTCGGCAAAAGAAAGTGGAACTCACTCAAGAAATATATTTTGCGCTTTGACACACTCGGACTCAGACTTTCCAAAATTTTGCTTAGCCGAACCCAGTCGGACTCACACTCACTAAAATTTTCTTCAAACAAACTCTCTCGGACTTCGACTCACAAAAATAGTGCTTATCCAGACTCAGACTCATAATGTGAGTCTGGGTGAGTCCGTGTGAGTTGGCCAATGAGTGAGTTCGTGGACCTATTGCCCGAACTGTCTCCTCTTTTTAAAATACTGGTAACAGATGCAAACTTACACTTGTCTTTAACCTTGAAACTTACCATAACTGTTACTGCTCTCTGTAGTTTATTATAAGCAAATAGCGAACTCAAATTCAATAGAAAATTATTAGCCAAGGCTATTTACATTTTTAGATTCACCCACGAAAATTGTTCTCACAACATCCACGACTTTTCTATGCCTTTATAATTATGGACAGCTTTCAACTTTATTGCCTTGTCTGCCAGGCCCCACAGGTACTCATGAGTGACAATTCGAGTGCTGAGAAGGCCACCCTGCAGCAGACATCGCCGTCAGCAAGGCAGCTTTCGTGCCATTTTCAGGTGGCACAAGCGGAGTGGCGCTGGCTGACGACATCTCACAACTCTGTCGACAAAGACCAGAGGAGGCGATTCATGTCTGCCTTCCAACTGGCAAGTTTTTTTGCAGTCTAGTTGTAACTCTAGCTAGCTCTAAGATACGAGGCGCATTTGTTGCATCTGCATGTGGTGAACAAATTCACAATAGTTTGCTATTCTGGCATTCGTTTCGAGTTTCCAACATGATGGCGCTGGCATTGCAGCATAGGTGTATAAAAAGCACAGCTGTCATGAATAACCTTCACTTCCTCGTGATATAATTTGGTGTGTAGGCCACACAAGATGCCCTAATCTGCAGATACCCCGGACAGCATTTGTGTCCATTTTCTTCACATTATAAAGTACACCAGTAAACGTCTGGTGGGTTCAAGTGATTTCAAATGCCATAAAATTAGGCTTGTACAAATATTAAAATGCTTTGAATATTCAAATGAATAATGCAGTAATCAAATTTGATTTGAATCGAAGTTAAATTGCTGAAAATTTTGAATTAATAAAAACGAACAAAATAGGTGTATATTAGTCCACATGTAACACTCTGTAAAGGTGGTTTCACGGCAGTGAAGGGTTGCTAAACCATGAAAGCATTTACCCAAGCATATTAGACCACAAGTAAGAGCGGTTTCACTGCAGTGAATTGGTGCGAAGCCATGAAAACACGTAGTATCTTGCGTCTTGCAAGACGCAAGATAGCGGTGAAAATGTTCGCGTTTTTTATACACTTTCATAACTTCACGCTGAACAGCTTAAATTTATATATCGTGGCATCTATCGCGTTGGGAAGGCGGCACAAGTGTTTGTGTGAAGGAAGCTTATTTTAATATTACTTTCATTTGGCTTGTAATGAGAATACCCACGTAAGCGTAAATTACAGGCGAAATTGTCCAAACCATTTAGCAGCTGAAGTTCACTGTGTTCACCTGTTGTCGAATGAAAATTGAGGCCACGACTGAGGACGCTGCGTTAATCAATCGTCAGCGTTGTGTCTCAAATGTTGACAATGTTGCTTTGCTGTTGGTTTATGGGCTCCCCACGAGAACGAGACTTCGAAGAACCGGGGCAGAGTACTGCGGGATTGTTAACTAAAGAGACTGCAGTCCCACGTGTATCAACTGTACTTAACAAGCACCATAACATTGTCATGCAAAGTGAGCGCCTGAAACGCATCTTTACTGAACCACCCTGGGCAGTGTACCGCTCAGCTAGAAACCTTCGCGACATGCCATCATGTTCATCATTACCTAAGATTGCCCGCCCGAACGCCATCTGATGACATCCATGCCCCAAACCATGTCTTAACGTATGTCCCCTTTTGTGCACTTCCAAACAGGTTGTAGGTACTCTTGAACATTTTGTTTAAAAATTAAGGAAGACTTCAACTGTGACAATAAAAATGTAATTTATATGCTTGAGTGTATACAATGCGGCCGAAAATATATCTGAAAAACAGAAGGCCCTTTCGGATTACAATTTAACAATCACAAATCTCACGCTAACACGTTGCCGCACCTGCCCTTATCAAAACATGTGCATCTCCTCGGTCACTGTTTTAATAATCTCAAGGTCACATTACTTGAATCTGGCTTTCGCTCTAATTATGACAGGGAAGTCCGGGAATCTTTCCTAATTCGCAAGTATGATTCCATCGCCTCTGGTTTAAATGAATGCGCTGATAAAGTAAGTTGTTTGTCTCTGTAATTGACCTAGTGAAAATAAGGGTACTAACATTGTTCATTGAGCTGTGAAGCTTTTGTGCCTTTGTATTTTAGAACTTTTAGCCTTCCGATTTTACTTTTATTTACACTTGTATAGTTTTAGCATCATCATTGTATCATTTGCATCAGCAATTCTCTTGAGCTGTTCACACACGTTTTCATCGATGACGTTTATATATCAGTTGTGGTTAGTGTATCGTCACTGTGATATATACACTGAACATGTATATATCAACGGCAATGTTGCTACACACTTCATTCTGATGAAGCTCGGACCCCGAGCGAAACGTCAAATAAACTGCTTCGCACGCGCGTCTGTTTTGACTTTTCCAAGACTCCTCCAATGTGTGAGTTCTGATGCTCCCTCTCTAACACATCACATATACAAGTATACCAGTACTGTGCAAAACTTCGAATGCTGTTTGCTCAATACGTATATGCTCAGCGCAAATATTGGTGTCTAGTTAATTATGCCTCTGATTCCTTTGTTACAAAGCGACACACTACAATTAAGGTGGCAATCAGTCCGAAATATTCGCTAAGCTAAGCCTACTTTGGCCGAATGATAAAAAAAATCATTGGCTGGGTCCTATATTTGATTTATTAATGATTGGTGGATCAATTAGCTCGGCATTGGTCTGTGATTGTGGTCTGTGAAAGTAAGCACTCTCAAATATTTTTCAGAACCTAATGGACGCCTGAAAATAATCTTCGGCACGCTTGGAGTGCTGCTGGAAATAAATCTTCCTGCTCTATGTACATTCAATATCACCACACAACATGTAAATAATCATAAAAACAAAAATACAAAGCGGGCATGCATGTTCAGTTTCACGTAGAATGATCAGCCACAAGGATTTCGATTTGAAGAGAGGGAGTTTCTCTGAGGCAAAGACACGTTTTTGAGAAAATAATTTGAATTTATTAGCGTCAACCCTTCACGCTTATGCTGAGCCGCGACAAGACTTAGATGTCGCAGTCTCAGTTGGCAGTCAAATGTGGTAGCGTCCAATACTTCCACGAGTCTAGCTGCAAGTAGCGTCTCACGTGAGACCAGCAGTGCTCGCTGAGGGCATCCGTGCATTTCACTACGATAGCGACATAAGTTTACTAACCAGGAGATAGTGAATAGTGCAGCTAATACCTATATGTCTTGCCAAGTCTTCTACAGCTATCGCATCTCCTCAGCAATGAATTTGATAGCTCATCTCCCATGTCCAATCTAGGCATAACAGTCTAAAACACACCCGCCATTGTGGTCTATGCAACGGCTTGCATTTCGACCCCGTCAGAGTCCAATAGCCTGACGGACTCCCCACTCAGTGGCTAAGGCACTTGGCTAACCCAAAGGGCACGGGATCTTATTCCGGCAGCGGCAGCCGCAGTTTTTATGAAGGCTAAGATGCTTGAGGCCCATGTGCTTAGACTCAAGTGTACGTTAGGGAACTCGAGGTGGCGGGGATTTTTGATCATTATATCGTGGTTTCGGAACGCTGAACATGAACAATTATTATTTTCACAGTCTGAAATACTCTCGATGCTTTGAAGTATTGCGCTGCTGCTTGCGACGAGTGCTAACAGGTCTTTCATCGATCATGCTATAGACATTATAATAAAAGCTAACAGCCCCATTTGAAAACGCATCTACTGAAGTCGGGACACACAAGTAGAAATACGCCCCGCCGTGGTGGTCTAGTGGCTAAGGTACTCGGCTGCTGACCCGCTGGGCGCGGGTTCAAATCCCGGCTATGGCGGCTGCATTTCCGATGGAGGCGGAAATGTTGTAGGCCCGTGTGCTCAGATTTGGGTGCACGTTAAAGAACCCCAGATGGTCTAAATTTCCGGAGCCCTCCACTACGGCGTCTCTCATAATCATATAGTGGTTTTGGGACGTTAAACCCCACATATCAATCAACAACTAGAAATACATACGAAAAATACTAACAAAATAGGTTAGACACAATATACGGTGAAGCAGTGGGTAGTAACAGATGCCAGCTGTCTAAGACTTATGCTAAATGACAAGAACTTTTCTTAGCCTCAAGGATCACTATTGAACCCTTATGAAATACTCGTGTGTCACATCGTGTCCACGTTAAGAACTGAACCACTCATGCCACATAACCTGGGTTTCAGCGTGCTGTCTGACACAGAGAATCATAAGCTTAGCCACGGCTCAGCAGAAAGCTCAGACCCCTTCGTGGCGCTGCATAGAGCGTACACTCTAAAAAAGTTTTACTCCCCAAAAACGTGTGAAACGGGTGTACGCATTAAAATCACCCATATGAATATCCTTTTTACGCACCATTTTTTAAATTCGAGGTGTTCGTAATTAAAACACCCTCAAAACACCCTATTTACACCCTTATGTTTGAGGTGTAATGAACAAGGCTACAAATAATTGATTGATATGTGGGGTTTAACGACCCAAAACCACCATACGAATATGATTGATTGATTGATTTGTGGGGTTTAACGTCCCAAAACCACCATATGATTATGAGAGACGCCGTAGTGGAGGTCTCCGGAACTTTTGACCATCTGGGGTTCTTTAACGTGCACCCAAATCTGAGTACATGGGCCTACAACATTTCCGCCTCCATCGGAAATGCAGCCGCCGCAGCCGGGATTTGAACCCGCGACCTGCGGGTCAGCAGCCGAGTACCTTAGCCACTAGACCACCGCGGCGGGGCACCATACGAATATGAGAGACGCTGTAGTGGAGGGCGCCGGAAATTACGACCACCTGGGGTTCTTTAACGTGCACCCAAATCTGAGCACACGTGCCTACAAGGCTAGAAATGCACATTTTCGGGTCGTTTTGCTTATACTGTTAGTATACGTTAACCTTCTTGTTACAGGGAAGGGATCCCACTACTAGCTGCTTGCTTGTCTAGTAATAAATCGAAGCAGAAAGTAATGTGAGCGAAACGCAGTTTTCATCGATAAAGCACGCAAACTACTATAAGATGGAAGATACAATAGGAGCGACGCTGAATTGTTGAGTAGAGTAAGGGCGCTCTCCGCGAAAGTTATTTAAGATTCTTAACGCCTCTTTCGAGACCCTTCCGTTAGCGAAGTTATGAATCGCGGTTTTAGAATCACTGATTACGACGCTGGCCCTTGTGGACGCAAGCGTCAGCGCTATGGCCGTTTCTTCAGCGATTTCCGAATTTCCTGTTTTAATGGTGCCGCTAGCAAGCAGCTGGCCCGCTTGATTTGAAGCGACTATTGCCATGTGTCGACCGTCTGTATATTCGGCTGCATCTACATATACCACGTCCGCGTCATGTTGAAACTTCTTGTGCAGTGCTCTCGCTCTTGCATTCCTCCGCTCCCGGTGATGTTCGGGGTGCATGTTTCTGGGTAACGGAGGTATTATGATGCGCTCTCTGGTTTCTTTTGGGATATCGTATTTATTGCCGCTTTGGCCAGCGTACGTTATTGCAAGTTTGTGCAGGATGTGTCTTCCCGTGTTGCTTTGCGCGAGTCGTTCATATTGCGCTATCATATGAGCCTCAATAAGTTTGTCTAGCGTGTTATGCATTCCTAACGCTTCGAACTTTTCGTTAGACGTGGTGATCGGTAATCCGAGGGCTTGCTTATATGCTTTTTTAATTATGCATTCGATCTTTTGTTTTTCCGCCACTTGCAACTTGAGGTATGGGGTCACACACACTATGCGGCTGACGACGAAGGCTTGGATGAGCTGCACTAAGTTGTGTTCTTTCACGCCGTAGTTTTTGTTGGCGATTCTTCGAATCATTCGAATGGTTTGTTGGGTGTTGTTATCCAGGAACTTTATTGCTTCCCCGTTATGTCCGTTTTCGGATATTCGGAGTCCCAGAACTCTTATGTGTTGTACCTGAGGTATTGGGTAACCTCCTGCTAAGATTGTGATGTTGTGTCGTTCGTGAATGCGCTTGCGACCTCTGCTTGTAGGTCTGTAGAGTAATAACTCCAATTTTTGAGGAGAGCATTTTAGGCCATTGTTCTCCACGTATCGCTCTACCGTATTTACTGCTTGTTGTAAAATCTCTTCTATGTGACCGTCGCTCCCGCCCGTCACCCATAGGGTGATGGCAATCCGCATAGATACTGTGCTGAAGCCCTTCGACGCGTTCCAGCTCTGAGGGTAAACCAAGCATCGCCACGTTGAATAGGAAAGGGGAAAGCACCGAACCTTGTGGTGTTCCCTTGTTGCCTAGAACGAATTCTTCGGATTCCGCTTCCCCGGCCATGATTGTAGCTTTACGGTTGGTGAGAAAATCTTTTATGTAATCGTACACTCTCCGACCTACGTGTAGGTTTTGCAAGTTGCGCAATATGGCTTCGTGGGTGACGTTATCAAATGCCTTCTGCAGGTCAAGGCCCAGAATGGCTTTTGTATCCAGGGTGTGCGTTTCGGCGTCTATGATTTGATTCTTTAGCTGCAACATGATGTCTTGCGTCGAGAGTCTTGGTCGAAAGCCGATCATGGTGTGTGGGTATAGCTCGTTGTCGTCCATGTATCTGACGAGACGCGTTAAAATTACTTTTTCCATGAGCTTTCCAATGCAGGACGTCAATGAAATGGGCCTGAGATTTCCGATGAGCGGCTTTTTGCCCGGCTTGGGTATTATTATGATTTTGGCGGTTTTCCATTGCTGGGGTATGGCGCCCTTCTCCCAGCATTCGTTTATGTACTTTGTGAGAGCAGTGACGGATTCGTCATCTAAGTTGCGAAGTGTTTTATTTGTTATACCGTCGGGACCCGGGGCGGACTTGGGATTGAGTCGTCCGAGTTCGTATCGAATCTCTGCCTCTGTTATGGAGGCGTCGAGGTCGACGTTATCCTTCCCTTCGTACTCTGGGAGTCGTGCCTTTGTGGCATCTCCTACGTATGTCTGGCGTAGCTCGCGTAAGAGCTCTGCTTCTGTACCTGCGTAGCTGTGTAGTATCCGTTGCAGGTTTTGTCTTTGTGTTGTTTTCGTGCCTTCTGTATCAAGGAGGCCTCGGAGAATGTTCCAAGTTTTGGACATTCCGAACTGCCTGTTCATTAAAGTGCACATGCCTGCCCACTGCTGCTGGGACAGCCTATTTGCGTAGTCTTCTATGTCTCTGTCGAGCGCGACGATTCTCTTTCTTAGACGCCGGTTGTGCTTTTGACCTTTCCAGCGCTCTTGCAGGCTGCGTTTTGCCTCCCACATGTGTAAGAGCTTGCTGTCCATTTCTTCCATTCCTGCCTCTTCGGGAACATGTTTGGTGGCTTTCTGCACGCTACGCTGGAGTGTGTCTGTCCACTTCTGTATATCTTCGATGGTCTCTGTAGCATCGTCCTCTCTTATCTTACGAAAGGTGTCCCACTCGGTTAACATTATTTTTCTACCTTTCTTTTTACGCGGACCTGCTTGTAGAATTGTGCATACAATGTAGTGATCGCTGCCTAGATTTACGTTAGTGTTGGTCCAATGAGGGTTGGATATATTCTTTATGAATGTAAGGTCCGGCGTGGTGTCTCTACTGACGCTGTTCCCCATTCTGGTAGGGTCTTGTGGGTTAGTTATTAGCGTGAGCTCCTCGTGCTGCGCGTCGTTCCACAGGTTGCGGCCTTTAACGTTTTCGATGGTGTAACCCCAGGCGGCGTGTGGTGCGTTAAAGTCGCCCACGACGATCAGTGCTTGTCTGCCCGCTACGTTTAGCACTTTGCGGAAAAGCGAGCCAAACTTTACCTTTTGTCGTGGTGGACTGTACACGTTCAGCACAAACAAGCTTCCCTCCTTTTTTCGAGACGGGAGAATTTCTAGTAGGACGTGGTCTATGTTGCGTACGCCAGTATCGTGTTCTACAGCCGTTATATTACGATGTATCAGTGTGGTTACTGTTGCTTTTTCAGCTAAAGTGCTATATGATTTGTATCCTGATAATTTTGCAGTGCCCCCAGTTTCCTGGAGGGCGATTACATCTGGTGCTTGCTTGGTTTTTACGAATTGCTGCAGGTTACCCCGCTTACGACGAAACCCACGACAATTCCACTGCCAAATCGTGTATTCATTAGGCGGCGCCATGTTGGCTACTCGAGTTTTCTATGCAGCTGTTCTCAGCCGCAGGTGGTCTGCTGTACGGCTTGCTCTTGACTGGCCCCGCTCCTGCGGGTCGGGCGTCTTCCGAGACGTTTTCCAGCTGCCCTACCCTACCCTCGAGGGTGTCGAACCTCTGAGACATTTCAACTCGCATCTGCGTTATCTGCTGTTGTAGGTCCGCGCGCATCTGCATGAATTGCTGCTGTAAACCTACGAACATTTCCTGAAACATGCCTTTTACTTCTCCGAGTGTAGAGTCGCTTTGCTCATCGGCGTTTTCCTTTGCCCTTCAATTATGCGGTGGCGTTTCTCCACTCATCGACGCGGGAACGGGCGTCGCCGGAGCTCGAAGAGGTGTCGACGCCCTAATGGGTGTTGGCGTGGTATGGGTCATCTCTGAGTGTTTTGGGTTCTTAAGCTTAGCGTTTTCTACTTTAAGCATTTTTACCTCTTCCCTTAGCGTCGGGTTTTCTCGCGTTATTTGCTCTAACAACTGTCTGATCTGTGTTATTTCCTGTTCTAAGGCGGACCCCGCGCGTGTAGGTGTAACAGCAGTGCCAGAGACTGCGTCTGCAAAGCTCACCTGTGCCTGAGTTTCTACCGCTCCTCGGCTGGATTGCAATCTTGACGTTGCCCTGGATCTCGATCGGGTTCTCGATCGGGTTCTCGAACGGGTTCTGGACCGGGTCCTCGACCTTGGTCTGCGACCGGGCTGCTCCCGACTGTCCCCCTCGTATGGTCCCGGGGGTGAGCCTTCTGTGCGATGGCCTTCTGATCCCTGGGTGTTCTCGCTCGTTGCTTTGCCAGCTCGTTTGTTGTAGTCGTTGATGCCGTATGGTGTTTCGGCCTCCGCTTCTTCTCTTCTTCGTCGCTCCCAGCGTCTTCGCCGGACCAAATACGGTATCTTGTACTTTGCCTTGCAGCGTCTGTCTCCCGTAAAGTGAGCTTGCCCGCATAGCTGACATCTTGCTTCACACTGGTGTTCTTGCGGCGGGTTGGCCACGCCGCATCCTCGGCATATTTTTTCGTCTGGGTTGGGGCAAACGTCCGCCCTGTGTCCCAGCCTCCCACATTCGTAGCAAATGTCAATGTGTTTTCTGTATAGCGAGCACCGGACGATGAGCGCTCCGTATTTCACGTATCTCGGCACGTGAAGTCCGTCGAAGAGCACGATTACATTGTCTGTGTTGCCCATCCTCTTCGCGTGTAATATGCTTGGGTTTCTTGCTGTCACTAGATTGTCTATAATATCTTCGGAACTTTCCTCTTGGGATATCCCTCTTATGAGTCCCTTAGATGTGTTTTCCGGCGCTGCTCTGTAGGCGCTGGCTTCGTGTTCTTGCTCTCCCACTCGGATCTTCGTGATGGCTCCGTACCGCCTGGCTCGCTCTTAGGACGGCGTGCTGACGACCACGATATTCTGCTTGTAGTTTATGCATATACTGTCTTCTTCTGCTGCTTCGCGACCGACGCCAGCGGCGTTTCTCAGGCAGCAGTATATGCGTGCCTGCCTGTGCTCCGAAACGCTGAGTCCTCCTCGTGGTCGCACGATCACTTTGTAGTCTTCTGCCGGTAGACGAGGAAGTCTGCTTGCATTAGCAATTTGTCGTATGGTTCGTTCACCTTTCCACTTGCTGTCCCCAGGCGCGCCCGTCGGCGCAGCAGCGTCTCTTAGCATGGTTCTCTTCGGGCCTGAAATCCCTCCAGATGTTTTCGTGATGTTTCTTCTGCGGACTTCGCACCATCCGGCGTCGTTGGTAAAGTCCTCCGGTTGCATATCTTCTCCTTCCACGCTTACAACCTCCATCGTGGTGCTAGACGCGCTGTCGAGGCGTTCCGGGGTCGCCCCAGGCGTCCTCGTCGACGCGTTGGACCTAGCTCTCCCCGCCGCTGCGGCGGCAGACGCAATGTTTGATCTTCGTGGCGACTCAGAATTATCGGTGTCAGTGCCGAAAAAGCGGGCCCACCTTGCAATAGTTGGTATCCAGGTGTTCGGCTGAACTTCCTCCGTCGATTGGCGTAGAGACTTTAGCCAAGTTTTGCAATTTTTTAACAAAAATCATTTGAAAACTGCGGAGCCTACACAACGTGCGTCCGCACTCTGTGACTCCTAGCGTCCAACCCCCAGGGGAGCCGAAATGCATTCTCTAGTTCTCTTTCTCTCTCTCTCTCCGTTTTTTGTGGATACCCATCTTTTAATTTATGTAACTTCCCCAGTAGACGTGCTTTGGTCGAAGCCTAGACTTTGTAGGTAGTGAGAAAACAACATTGATGAAATATTTTCAGCCGTGGTCTTGTTCCAAGGACTGCAAGCTAAGTACAAATGTATTGCCGCAACGTGAAGACAGAAGTAGTAATTTACAGGTTGAGAAAGTAGCAGCAGGTCAGTATGTTTATTTAGAGCGTGCCAGAGCGTTCCTCTTCTTTCTAGTTATGGCTTGCTGCATAAAAGCGTGCAGATGCGGGCATGCGCTGTCGTCTTCGTCTTTCTAGCAGTACGCACGTGGCAATATGTTCTCATCGAATAGTGTGACGGCCGATGCATGCAGTGTCGCAATGTCTTTACCGAAATGAAAGTGCTGATAAAATATCGCCTGCGTGACCTTGAATGTGCAGTCCCTAAAGACCCATAGAGCTAAGCTAAAAGCATCAGCTTAGCTTTCTTACCAAAATTCACTACTACAGTAGGTCGGTGAAGCTGTACTAAATATTGATGCTGAATATTACAAATGTGCGTTCTTACTAGTAGCTCGTGCTGGCCGCACTGCACCGTCACTAAGTTCACTGCGATTCAGATGCACTGTTAAAGAACGAGTATAACGCAACAGATCGCCGCTGCAAAAAAAAAAATAGCAGCATATATCCACGGAGTGAATGATGGAGAGTGGGGTGAAGCATTCGTCCGTCCATGCGTCCGTCTGTGTGACCGTCCATGCGTCTGTTCGTGCGCCCGTCCCTGCGTTCGTTCATGCATCCGCCCCTGCGTCCGTTGATGCGTCCATCCATGCATCTGTGTCCGTTGATGCGTCCATCCATGTCTGTGTGTCCGTTCGTCCATCTATTCAACACTCCAAGTCCCACCATCTCGCATCTTTTTATCATGTATTACCCATATAGAAGCACCGCCATTCAGTGGAAATTCCAAGGACTAAACGAGAGATGGCACACGCACACTTTCTCACGGCTTGCGCATCGGTTCTACTTCCCACCTTTAAACACCTCGAAATCATTCATGGTATATACTACTTCATTGTATTCATGACACTGCGACTCAACGCTCGCTAAATTTTCTAAAACTAAGGAGGTTACACCCAGCGAGTATAACGTAGCAACCCTTTCTTGTCAGAAAGTGCTCAATGTACATGCCAGTGGCTGATAATGTGAAATGAGAGACAGGAGGATTCAGCTTTTAATTTCTTGCGGCTTGCGCTTCGTATCTGCTTCCCCCCTTTAACCACCTCGAATTTCTTCATGGTACATACTAGTTCATTGTATTCATGGCCCTGCGGCACAACGCCCGCTAAACCTTTCTAAAACTAAGGAGGTTACACCCAGCGAGTGTAATGTAGCAACCCTTTCTTGTGCGATAGTGCTCAATGTACATGCCAATGGCTGCTGATGGAGATCGCAGCGTGCGCGTTGACTAAAAGCCGAATGCTCCTTCCTCTCATTCCCCATTAGCAGCCATTGGCATGTACATTGAACACTATTTTTTATTGTTAAACAACGCACAGAAGAAATCTCTCACCAGCACCACCTTGGAGGTCAAATGTTATACCTATTTCGGGTATGTGTCACTGGTGGTTACGTTTGGTGCTATCCGCAGTGAATTTCGCGAGTGCATGAGCGACGCTGGCCGTTTTAATTAACGGAATGGACCGAGCCTAGCAAAAGTCAAGCGCGGCGCAGCTGCGCAATTAAGAGGCCGTTTTAATTAACGGAAGGAACCGCGCCTAGCAAAAGTCGAGCGCGGTGCTGCCGTGCAATTAAGAGGCTGCTTTAATTTCGTTTTAATTAACGGAATGAACCGAGCCTAGCAAAAGTCGAGCGCGGTGCTGCCGTGCAATTAAGAGGCCTTTTTAACTCCGTTTTAATTAACAGAATGAACCGAGCCTAGCAGAAGTCGAGCGGGGCGCTGCTGCGCAATTAAGAGGCCGTTTTAATTAACGGAATGAACCTCCCATTACAGAAGTCGAGGCGCGTTCTCTTGCTGTGTGCGCAGCTGTGCGATTAAGATATCGCGTCTCAGTATTAGGGATTACGGGGAAAACTGAATAGAGTCGCAGGAGGTGATGCGCTGCCCCCCCCCCCCCCTACTTTTCTTTTTTTCTCTCTCAGCTGATCGTGTCGTGTCGATCGCGTGCTACGACGGGGGACGCCTACGCTTCGCCTAGCTGTGTCAGCACAAGACATCGTTCGGACTCGTATATACATGTGATGAATAAGCGTTCCAAGGATGGTTAATAGGGGTACGTCGGATATGCTACAGCTATGTACGCCTGGAAGGCTGCTTTATCGAAGCAGATTGAGCGAAGTAAGCGCGACTTGCGCGTACCTGTAAATAAGACCCGGCCGACGAGCCGCCGTCGCTTACAGGGCCCCACCCAGAATAAGCACAAATTGTTTCTGAGCTCAAGAGCGCAGTATAAAACAATAGGGTGGGTACATAAGATTAGAATGGCATAATATGTCTCACTACACGCTCATCACTCACGATATGGCAGGGTCCATAAACGGGATATCGGCGGGCGATCACCTCAATTAATCGAAGGAAAGCGTCTCTCACGTTGAGGCGTGCAACGACCAAGTACGTCTCTAGAGGCAAAAAAAAAAAAAGAGCCTTGCCCCTGTCTACTCAGCATTGTGAGTGTCCCGCGGAGCTGGGACAGCTAGCTGTTTCCTGCAACCATTGTACCTGAAGTGTGGGTCTGCTCGTTTTTTTGCCGGGGCGATTGTACGTGACGACTTACTGCATCCTGGGTCACCAAAATTAAGCCGAGATCCTTGCGAATTCCCCATCACTCGGATGTCGGCGGCCGCTTCTGTGCTGTTCCCGACTGTCTGCAGGTCGAACTGCCGCTCGAAGCGATGGCGTCTTCGACAGTCCAATAACGCGACGGCTCCTGAAATGGTGACAATGTAGATTGCACAACTAACGTTACTTACGGCATTTCATAAGGATCACGATCCTAAAGCTTAGGGATTGCGACCGAGATAGGGAGCACCAAATAAGGAAATTTAAGAGGTTTACGTGAGCAAGTTTGGCCATGTGTCGACGCCCAATGCACCGAGGTGTAGTACGTGCCCTGGGTGGTGTAGTGTTTACGTGATACGTGGGTCACATCACGTAACATCACGTAACATCGTTCGCACTTTCGCTCAAGTCACCGTTGCTGTGGAGAAGGAGGGGCACCGAAGTGGAGTACGTGACCTAGGTGTTGTACCATTCGAGGCGTCTTTGCATATCCCGTATTTTCACACATATGCTCGCGTCGCGTCGGCGCCGTGACCCACCCCCTCTTTCTCCGCAGACACTCGCGTCGCGTCGGGTCGGCGCCATGTGAACCAAAGTTGAAGGTACAAAAGGTTTTTTATGTTTTTTTATTCGCGTCTTTGCCCACCCCCTCTTTCTCCGCAGACACTCGCGTCGCGTCAGCGCCATGTCAACCAACGTTAGAGGTCCGAAAAGGTTTTATTAAATGTTTTTTTATTACAGGGTCTTTGCCCATCCCGTCTTTCTCCGCAGGTGCTCGCGTGGCGTTAGGGCCGTGGCCCATCCACTCTTTCTCCACAGATGCTCGTGCCACGTCGGCGCCGTGACCCACCCCCTCTGCTCGACTTCTGCTAGGCTCGGTTCATTCCGTTAATTAAAACGGCCTCTTAATTGCACGGCAGCACCGCGCTCGACTTTTGCTAGGTGCGGTTCCTTCCGTTAATTAAAACGGCCTCTTAATTGCGCAGCAGCGCCGCGCTCGACTTCTGCTAGGCGCGGTACATTTCGTAAATAAAACGAATTGTGTAATGCGCGGTTCATTCCGTTAATTAAAACGGAATTAAAACGCGCTCCTAATTGCACGGCAGCACCACGCTCGACTTCTGCTAGGCTCGGTTCATTCCGTTAATTAAAACGAAAAAAACGGACTCTTAATTGTGCAGCAGCGCCGCGCTCGACTTCTGCTAGGCTCGGTCCATTCCGTTAATTGAAACGGCCAGCGTCGCTCATGCACTCGCGAAATTCACCGCGGATAGCACCAAACTCTTACGAAGAAGCCACAACTACAGGAGAAAAATTTTCAGCCAAGAAATGCACCGCGAATAGCACTAAACTCTTACGGAGAAGCCACAAATACAGGAGAAAACTTTTCAGCCAAGAAATGCACCGCGGACCGCACCAAACTCTTACAAAAAAACCACAACTACAGGAAAAAATTTCCCGCCAAATTTAACGGCAGTCTGGCAACAACCATTCTAAAGTCTGGCAACAGATTTATGCAACGCCAAAAGGAACCTTGCCCGAAAAACAAGGGCGTGGTGTCCATGACGTTCGTTTCGGTTCTTTTTCGTTTTGTACGGTAACACTACCGTGATAACTCGGGTTGATGCATCGAGTGACAACACAGCATATTGCTTCGCGTTAGGTGCGCCTCGCGAAGTTTGCCTACTTGCTAATACATTCAATTTCGTTATTTGTCTTCACCGGTATTTTCGTTCACCCGCAACGCAGCGTGACACCGACAGCCGTGTCCCCGACAGCGTGACACCGACAGCCGACAGCCGTGTCCATGTAGCGGATCGAGCACTGAAGCTGGACTTTTGTTTGAACAGAACTTTGGTCTGTGTGTGTGGTCGAATTCTCTACTTGAACAGCGCAAACGCTTGTTTGAACATAACTGCTAACGTTCGAGCAAATTTTCTTCAGATTGTTTCCATCATGTGTAACTTGCAAAATATTCTTGCTATTCAGAGTTTTATTGCCATGGCCTCGCTTTGGCGTTTAACTTCGCTAAGTACTTCAGATGGTAAAGATATTTTCGCTATTTGAATCGTATTATTAGTTTTTTTGTTGCACAAAAACACCTTAATGTTATACATACTGCATGGTATCTAAGCATGTGTTGCAGCCAAAATGTAAGACTGGGCAGCATATCTATCTGGGAACACAACACAGACAGACACTGAACAGCCTACGCTGCACCGAGAAGGAGTTATGCTTTCTCACCCTGCTGCTGCAGCTAGCGGGGGCCGCCTTGCTCGCAAAGGAAACCCCTCAAGGCTTTTGGACCTGCGGCGAGTTGAGTTGGATACTCGCGAAGAAATCGTGTACGCCCACCTGTCGCCTCTCGCAACCGAAAGCCGGATCGTTCATGACGCAAGTGGGCACTGGAACGATGTGATCAAGAAAAGGAAAACCCTCTACGATTGACATCTCGCAATCGTTTATGTTTCAAGCAGTGCGCGCGCCTTGTATCGCCGCTGCGCTGCGCTCCTCGCTCTGCCCAACGTTTTGCCGGCCTGTTATCAACGATGTAAGTTTGGATGTTTACTAAGTCATATGCAATCAACACAAAACGACGCGATCACGTACTTGTTAAAGCCTTGCCTCGTCGCTGGTCAGAAAGAGGGTTTCGAAAAAATCACACTCCGCTACGTCGCGGTCGTCACGTCAGCTTTAGCTGATGCTCAGCACTGACTTCTAAGCTACGCATTATGAATGGGAACGTGCCATGCCACAGGAAGACCTTCCAAACACCATTGTGCGGCTTAAAAAAAGTAAAGCTTCCGGCCTCGCCCGTTCATATATTCAACGCCTCCTTGATATATTACACGGACTAGCTAATACGCCATCGTTAAGGCAAAAGAACGCCGCTGAATAAATATTGCCTATCGGCGCAAGTAAGGTACGAACAAAAACAAAATTTTTCTGGTGCGTCCTTCAGAAAAAAGCGCCCGTGTTTTCTTTTCTTTTTTGGCGCTTCAGTGCAGCATGCCTGTGTAATGCGGTGAAGCTGTGAGGGCACGCGCAACTTTATAATATGCGACCGAGCACCTCGACATGATGTTTTTCCCTTTTTTTTCTACAACCCGCCCTTGTCCAACAAGCAGTAATGCAAACTTGATGGCAAGTAAAAAAAAACATACCTGGCCACAAGTGCCACATAGCCGTCACATGAAATTGAAATAAAAGCAGGAGTGCAGACAATGCATAGAGATACACTGGAGGATGTTCTAAAGCATAGACCATGCTCTGAATGAAACATGGAGAACTTTGATGCTAGTGCCTGTGGCAGCTGCAACGCACAGTACTTCAGCTAGCATGGCAGGGATGGGTAGTACACGAATGTGTTTAATGTTCGTTCTTTTAGCTCCGTGTGGCCTGAATTCGCTCTGCCACAAGACAAAGTTTAGCAAAAGTTTAAAATCAACGCATAGCTATAAACACAGCCACAAGTGCATGGGAAGCCTGCAAACACGAAAACTAGACAAATCTGTAAAGTACCTATCATTCTCATGGCAACTAAACGACTGCAGTGCCGGAGTTACTTTTAGGAAACTATGAGACCATAAAAGTCACCCAAGATCTTGCAATTACACCTTGTTATATTTTTGCATCATTTAAAAACAACGCTTTGCTGGTGAAATGCCATTCGAAGTATCACAGGATCATTGCTTGCTTAGACCCCTCATCATCCAACCTTGTATAGGTGAGAGCCAGTCCTTACGCATGTATCTGTTCAAATAAACATCCGTGCATATGACTGCCTGATTTGTGCAAGGATTATAAGATGCAATAACACTTTACGATTCATTAGTATACACTTTAGAAACAGTTATAGAATTAAATGCCGCAAATAGTTCAACTGCCTTTTGCAACACAGCATATGCCAGGTAGAAAATGCAGCAAAGGCAAATATATTCTGGAAATTGTGTTGCGAAGCCTTCACAGGCATGGTGGCAAATATATCTGTTAATGCCAGCAATGTCTATTTTCCTCGAAGCTCTGAAAGCTCTTGAACGAGTTGTCTAAAATGCTTATACACCTCTTCAGCCTATGAACATGGCGTTTCACTGCAATGTAATGTTAAAATCAGAGGAAATAGTAAACCGCCTGTAAGACTTATAAGCTGTTGTAAAAAAAGCAATATATTTCTTAATTTTGAAGAAGCATACTGAACAAAATTAGACCAACCGAGGCTGCCACAAGTGGCCTTGAACATGTAAAAATACTTGCCAACATAAGCTGCTGGTCTAATGTGGAGGCCACGCATTTCAGTCAGCTGTACACATCGATGCTAAGTCTTTGTAATGCTATGAAAATATTCATAATAGCACCTATAGACACAGCATAATACACCCAGTTTATTATGTCTTTTGGCATTGAGGATGAAAGATAGCTTATTATTTTGCATATATTTTTAATATTTTTGCAGTTATGAAGATTAGAAGCTTGACGACTGCTGGCATACTAGTTTATGTTTCTCAAAGAGATGTAGACATCTATAAATCCAGAAGCCCGAAATATAAATTTCAAAAAGTGCGAGGATATTCAAATGCAGAGCTGTGAAATGTTATGCTCACACCTCTTCTTTAATCTCTATACGAAGTTTCGATTGAGCAAGACATTATACAAATATCGATGTTCATATGCCTCATGACTGGCATGTGTATTTGCACAAGTTTTTCACTGCCATTCAGGGTTGTTGCAAGTACTGTACTGAGCATGTGTTCCTCTCTCCCTCTAAATATTCCTGGTGACTGTTGCCAGCACCATAAATGAAGCAATGCAGGCAGTGACTACAGTGCTAAATGAATGAAACACCTCGACATTGAGGTCTCGTCATACAAACTAGCTAATCTCAAACTTTGCGAATGATTGGGCTACGGCCCAAGTGGTGCAAGGGTTTCTTGCGAGAAGAAAAAAGTAATAAAAGTGAACTGCTCTCTTAGCCCTTTCAGATACCACCTACGAAGAACTGTATGTACTTGTGTGAAACTGACATTTCAAGGCACTCGATATTCTATTGCAACAAAAATAGCGGCATAACACGAGGTGCATTCAAAAAGAAACCGAACTTGTGCTTTACTGTAGTCTTTGACTTTGTTTCTCGGCCACAAGTATGACCAAACAAAAAAATTTCATCTTGGAACTGCCGCCTGCTGCCTTAACCCATATCAAAACTATGCGACGTCTGGTGGAGGTGGTTTCTTTTATGTTCTGGGCGCCCCCATCAAGCCATGAACTCAGCCCCAGTCCCAAAAAAGATACCCGATGCCGACCTTGAGCCTGTAATCTTCAGCTTCTTCAAACATTAATGTTTTTTAGATTACTGCGTAATTTTCAATAAAATAACTAGTGGTAATGGCAGTTCATTTCTCCAACCTTACCTCAACACTGTAGCAGCTTGGTGCAGCACATGGCAAATAGAATTAAACTTGCGTAACTGTAAGCAAACGTGCATAAGAAGATATGCAGACATCTTGCTAACATACTAAGTAAATGTCCTACGCAATCGGGTCAACTCATATAAATAACTAGGTGCTCATATCTCATTGAACTTACCTCAGGCACCTCACACTGAATATGTTACTAATAATGCCGATTACAAGTTAGGCTACATACATTGCACCTTCTCAAAACCCCGAGATACACTAAAACTACTTCTATATGAAAGATTATTACCTCCCAAACTTGAATATGCCTCTTCTGTGCGAGACCCCTGCCACGACAACTTGATTCACTCGTTTGTACAGAATAACTCCATCCGCTTGAAACCTTCTCACTGTAATTGCATCGCTAGTATAACTTCAATGAAATCCAGCCGAAGCCTTGCTTCTTTTGCACCCCATTGAAAAATATCCTATTTGGCTTCACTTCACGAATTATTCTGTCATACCACCCCGCATGACCAACTAATCCTGAATCCTCAGTACATATTTCATTGCAGTGACCTCGTCATAAGGTTAGCATCGCATTATGCAACTCCCAGTGTTTTCATCTTGTACATTGGTACATTGAAACCAACTACCTGAAGACACGTCACTATTAGAAATTGTTTTCCAATAAACTTTACTCAGTATTCTGTAATTATCCAAAATAGACTAACTAACATTGTGTATTGTGTTTGTTGTCCTTACACAGCGAACATTGTGTAATGATGAGTTTATTCTTTGTTGAGTAACTTTTCAAGCTGCATTTTCCTTGTCTACTTTGTAACCAGTTCCCTCTATTATTACCGTAAGGATTTCGAGAGTAAATAAAACAAAAATAAATATGCAATTTGTATGCTGCAAAACACAGGTAAATAAAGAGATTAGAAAAACAATATCTTTTGATGTTTCTTAGCCCCTACGTATATAAAAAAAATCAAGGGGTGTACACAATTGTGCACATAGCGTGTGAAACGGTTGATATTCACCCAGCATTCCTTGCAAGCACTGAAAGCCGATGATTCAGTCCTTTTTATGCCAACTTAGTCGGGCATCAGGGGTTGGCACTCCTTTAAGAAGTGGAGTTCACTTGTTTGCCATTAAACAAAACCAACTTCATGCTTCAAAAACTAACATTTTTCAGGCAAAGGAACATGAAGTATGAAAATTTTTACGCTTGCTCTTGTAATTAATACAGTTCATTTATAATTTTAGTGAAGTAAAAGGTTAAATTATGTGACAGCTTTGTGTTAGTAACAACAACAAAGCATTCAGAAATACTACACCAAGGCAGATGCTGTCCCTATCACAGTACATGTCCACAATGAGGAGAACGTTAGTATACCTTGTGTAGCACATGTGAGAAAAAGACTCGACAGGTTTTCACACAACCAATGTTTTCTTTATATTTTGTCCCCCTCGCGCCAGTATTGCTGCTGCATCGCACGTGATCACGCGCATCCCCTTCTTCCATCACGACGCGATCTCCTTGCTGTTGGTGGCACTACAACCCAGTGGCATTCAAGTCCTTAGCACCGAGGTTCACACTGTTTTTGGTGGCCAGCCTGCAAGTAGGAAAGATACCAAAGTGTTTTTAGGTATCGTGTTCTGTGACCTGCTTTCAAGTCAATTTTTATTCTAGTTTCTCAGAACTTTGCAAGGAAATATGAGGAAATGGAAACAGTCAGCAATCCTAGATGTATCAGAACTATAGTACAAGTCAGAAAGAAGGCAGGAAATTGAACACACAGAGAAGCACACAAGCAGCACAATAAAGAGGACCCCAAGACATAATTTATACAACACCATGAGAAGTGCATTGTCGATGAGATATTTTGATCACTAAGCTTACCAGATATATTTTCGACAAGCAGCACACCTATAGGGTACTGCACATGGAGATGCATGTCAACTGTGGGCACTTAGTATTGAGTTAACATCGCTCACATTTTTCTATGCTTCATGGGCATGTAGGACTGCCTTGTGGGGGTGCGCGGCAATGGATGGTGGAGCTTGTGCGCTGAGAAGCAGCAAAGGTGGCTCAATAAGGAATGAAAGCACCATCTGCAAGAAAAAAAGAAGAGAGTTCAATTATTTTGTATTAACGACGTGTGACCATTATGTCCTTATTGTACCAAACTCATGAAAATGAACATTGGTGATTTCATTATTTACAAGTAAGCAAATACACAAGTGAAATAAAAACTGTCTGTTTGCATCATTTTTCACACACCCCACGGGCATCGAGAGGCTAGACGAGACCATCTTAGCTTCTGGTGGGTAGGGTACAATGACGATAAATCTATTCTAGCTTTATTTAGCGCTCATAAGTATGTAGGATGACTGCCAGTTGGGCGTGTTGGTAAAGGTTCATGATGAAACAAGCGCAAACAAGTGCAGTGTCCTCTCCGAGTCTGGGCTCATAAGTAATTTAGTCATTCAAATGGAAGCTCTGAAGGCCAGAATGCAAGGTAGCACCCCAAGTAAGGCTTTCACTTTCAAGTGACTATGACAGTCCTCCACTGCTTTGCTGTTTTGTATCGCAATAAAAAGCATACGTCTGAAGTGTCCAACATTCCAACGGCTTCTCTGGCGAGTGTGTAGAAATCCTCGGAAAAAATTTTTTTATTCTGCGTTCACTGTTCTACCATCGGAGTGATGAACGCCCGGAACAATGGCTGGTGGACGTGATCACAGTGGTGAGAAAGTCTAAAACTGAAACCATGTGCAGTTTTTGCAAGGCCTTCACCAATAATACTACATACACCGTTCTGGTCGTATAAAGCATGGAAATTGTCAGATAATGTATTACCGAAGTTTCTCCAGCTTTGGTTAGTTAGCCTCAAAAACCACCACAGTTGAGGTGAAGAGTTTGTTCCAGAAACACTGGTACGCCAGCATTGTGAAACGAACTGTAGTGGTTTTACTCCTGCCAAGTGTGCATGCAACTAAAATCAACATGAAATGTCCTTCACAAAACAGCCGAATGTCCCCGCTGTCTTGTGTTCTGCGTTGCATGTGGGATGAAAGCCAGCATGGGAAACATGATTAAGCGAAACGTGATGGCAAAATGTTCTCCAATGTTAGAACTTTTGTTGTGCACTTTAAGCGCAAAGGCTCGCGCAACATTACTAGATGACACTGGACCCACGGGCAAAGTTTAAAAATTTACTGAAACTGGTTGTGCTAATACTTGCCAAAAACTTTTTGTTGTTGTTGAGAGCGGCGCCAGACGCAGCACTCGCTTTTCTCCGCCGTAGGCAAGCACGCGACCGTCTCGCCGGCCGTGCCACGGTGCCTTTTTGAACGCGTGATAAAACAAGCAAAATACTCTCTTGTGCAGTCAAAAGTTGCCTAAAGGGAATAATATGCAATTTCAAGTTAAACATGTTTTTTTAAGCAAAATCAGCCTACTTGCGAGCATTTCTGTATGGATAAATAGAACCACATAGCTGCTGGGTGATGTCAGCAGTTGCTTTGTAGATTTTCAACATCAAAATTACTCCTTTTATATGCTACAAAAACATGCCCATTGGTGCTGATGAGATTAACAATCTTGTCATTTTCATCATAAGAAGCAAAAAGTTCTGTGCAGTAGACAGTCCCTTTAAAAAATTGTACCACAATATTTCAGCTTAATTGCACTAGAAATACTGCAAATCGATCACATAACGAGCCCTCCTCGCAGCGAATTCCGAACATGCATGAAACCTGACAAGACAGCTTGTATATGCTTGGTAATCTTCACTTCTACCATTCAACATTTGATTGAAAAATATAGGCCTTCAACAGTTCGCCCTGACAGAAAACATGCATATGATTTTCGGCCACAACTTCTTCCACGCACCTGTCCAAAACAGCCAGAAGAAGCAAGAACTGCAAAGTTTAGTGATGAGCAAATAGTTATGTGAGGTTGAAAAAGTAGTAATTTGGTAGAATCATTTAAATCAAGCATTTTTATTATGATCCAGTAACCTTAAAAATTTTACGAATAAGAATTAGGCTTCTACGAATATCACATGCGCTTGTGTAATTTTCTCTCCTCTTAGCAGTGTCCTTTTTTGCTCTTATACCAGGAATGTCTCTTTCTTGTAGATATTAGTGAACTCACTTCAGTGTCTACTCACTCTAACTCGGATCGAGACGCTAGTTTCAGAATGAGTTAACATTTCTGTGAGTGTGCGTCTAAATGAGTCCGTCTCTGGAAAATTTTGGTGTTTCTGAGTCCGAGCGAGTCCAAAGTGCAAGATACATTTTCTGAGGAAATCTGAGTTCGATTTTTGTTTGCCAAGTTATGGTCATACCTACTCGTCTTAAGTATCACTATCTGCTTTACCTAGATCAGCATTCATACTCGCGTCAATGCTCACATATTTCAAAGCCGTGTCTTTTATATACCATTTGAATATTTATTGATCAGTGGCATGAATTACATGGTGGAAGGCCTCGACCTTTCCCTAACCATTGACAACTAAAGGAAGTTGGTTATAACCTCTCCTTACATACATTTAATAAAAAAAGTTGGCGATGAATATATATTGTGCTGTCATTTCTTTCAAGAAAAACGACCTTACTGGTTTATGAGCACTCGTAACTCGTATTCGAAGGCACCATATGAAAAGGTGCCAAGAAGAGCATCGATTACGTGAAATTTCGGGGTTTAAAAGCACTGGCATTGTGGTCGAAAAAGACAGTGAGTCCGAGCGAGTCCAGCTGAACAAATTTTTGTGATAGTGAGTATGGCTCCGAAAAATGTTTATTGAGTCCGAGTCTGAGCAAGCTCCACAAGTTTTTCTGACTTACGCTACTTTGGGTGGAAGCAAAGTGGAAGCAAGTTTCTATTAAATGTATGATTTAAATATGACTACATTGCAAGTTGTACACAGTGAAATATTTGTGTTTAAAGGTTTCCTACTTGGCCCATATAACAAGCTTTTAAACTTAATAGGGCCCTCCAACACTTCGAAAAGAGCACTGTTGTAGCCAAACACCGTCAGCAGCTAACACGAGAGATTATGGAGGCCAATGAAATGCAAATGCTGGGTGTTCGATGTATCAGCATGCCTTCGATTGCTCTGAATAAAAAAGAAAGCGAGTTTCTGGCTGTGACACAATTGATTGTGAACTTGTGCTGAGCTGTGGCGTTGTAACCATATAATGAGATGATGATTGTCTTGCTGTGATGCAATACATTGCGCGGTGGTGTTCCGTCATGAGTATATATTTGCAGCACTTTAGTTAATAAACATTCAGTTGTCAGCGCTCTTTCTGTCCTTGTCTCTTCTTCTGTAGTTACATCGTAACTACTCGTAGTCTTGCACTGTACAAATATGTTGAATCCCTATCACCAACTAGCCCAAGCATCTGTCTTATCAAGTTATGAAATAAAAACACTGTATACCCGAAATTTCCAAAACAAAGAAAATTCAGAATATACAATTTGAGAATAAATGATCCAAGAACAGTACAACAAATTTATAAACGATGCATATGATGGTTCTATTCAAATAGACAAAGAAAATTGGAAGCGAGGTGCCACCTCATTGCTAGTGCCATGCGGTATAAAACATTGCTTGATTTTTTTGTGTAGCACACATGAACTCAGTTTTCTCAATAAATTTCTGTTCTTATTGCGTTAAGAGCCCACAAGTGTTTTAATATAGATGGATGTTATGATATGATCCCAGTATAAATACAAATGTCCAGTGAACTTCGCTGTTTAAAATTAACAGGGTCGCAGGCACTATAACCTAACTCAGTCTTGAAAGGTCGCTTCACGACATTGAGAATATCCCCAAAGTGGTTGGTTTCACCGCACAGAAAACCTACGCGGCAGTGAAACCACCTTTCAAAGTGGTTACACACGGTGAAGTATGTCTCACAGGCGCAGCCACTCAGTGATGTTCCGTGCAGGAAACTTTTGCTTTATCGGGGAATATTCGCCTGTCATTTTGAGCCAAAAGAAATCTTCGCAATATTGCAGGGTATTTCAGGAATGGTTAAATTCTCACATGACGACCGATAATTAGCGGTCACAGTGCGCCTTCATCTACTGTTATCGGTTCTGGTGCATGCACCACGCTAGCAGAACCCTTGAGATTTGATATACGCGGAGCGATTTCTAGTTCATTATTGGTGTTAGACTTCAATCCCGCAATGTGCAGTGTATTCTCAATATATGAATGAATATGTCATGGCTTTGTTGTGCGGCAGCGGGTGGGCTAGTCATGATTTCAAAAGTGGCCAGTACGTCATACACGTGTAATTATAGTGTTTGCGTAGATGAGGGCGGAAATGAGTACTGTCATGCAGGGAAATATGCTGGAACTTTCGTCAACGTTAACAGGGAAAAATTCCCGAAATAGGGAATTTTCATGTCTACGACCGCTAATTCTTCAACGTAGAACGAAACATCACTGGCCGCAGTGTACATGCTGAATCGGCGGTGACATCAGACCACTGGGTCGTGTCCACGTGATGTCCACGAATCGATCGCTCCACGAAGTTCGTCCTACCACTGTGGTTGTGACCGTCAAGTTTGTAGGAGTGCCGATTGCGTTGTTGCACAATATCAAGGCACAATGGAGGAGATGCGTCAGCCACTTGAGGTCGTAAGAGATGACCAGCAGTCTACTGAACACGAGTCCGTGTTCCGAGCGAACTTGGCCGACGAAGACGCCGTCAATGAATGGATGGAAGCGTACAGCATACGGACCAACACTACTTGGATTGTCTGGCGCGTCCAGAGTGCCGGGTAAAGGTGGGTTTGCCTTGTCGATGCCATTTACTGCTCTACAGCCGTTTGAGTGATCATTTACACAGGGCTTACAGCTGAAATCATTGTTTCGAAATTCCTCGCCGCTCTACAAGGCGATTTTATTGATGTCATGGCCGCAGCTCCATTTGTGGTGATGAGGTTGCTGCGGCAATTGCGCCGAGTTGTGAAAACTGCTACATACTGAAACATTTCGACAAAAAAGGTACAATTAACGCTGAGCGTGCACCAAGACGTTTTCACGATCTTTCGGCGAAAAAAAAAGTGGTAGGCGATGGAAACACGAGTGCTCGACCATTTTTCACCATGGCGAAAAAATGCGCTCCGTCCCGTGTCCTCTACGCGCATACTTGCGCATCATATTAAATTGGGCTGCCAATCGGTAGTCTAGGCTCCTCAGGGCATGTGAGCCAAACATAGCGCAGCACGTGAAACAGAATTTACAATTCTTAAACACCTTTAAATCGTTCGCTCTTCTCTCTCCCCAATAATGCAGTCAACCTAACCATGCCATAAACTCAAAGTGGACGGCCACTGGCTGATTTGACACCCCGTGATGGGCAATGTTACCGCGGCCGTCACAATATGCGGCGATGTTCGCTCGCTCGCGCTGCAAGTAGCTTAGCATTCCCAGAAAGAAAAAGGCGACGCGCGCTGGCGAACAGGTGTGCCTAATCTTGCCTTTTTTTTATACATGCTTGTGTAGTTTTCAGCCCGCTCGCTAGTACTGACAGCACTAAAAAACGCGACCAACCCCATTAACTCTGGCCATACTTGACAATGAAAATTGTTGCGGCAGTCGATTCGTACGACAACGAACTCCTTTAAATAGCCATTAGATGACTACTTGAAAAATGTAGCAGGGTCTCTAAGTTACTGCTGTAAATTTTAGTGCTCATTGAATAACACAGATAAGAGCTGCATAGTCCTAAAATCTCTCCAGGCCAATAACATCTAGGTGGGAATAACAACAGTGTAGTAGACACGCCACTTGGCAGCCTAGCGTCCTTCCTGTCCCTGTCTTTTTTGCCTTGATTGCTTCTGCATTCTATTGATGCTGCGGGGGTTCCCACCAAGACTATATACCAACTTGCCCAACAAGCCATCTCAACTCAATAACTGAATACTCAACAGAGATTATTTGCTTGAGCTAATGATAATGAAGAGGCTGTTGACAAAAGCCACCTAGCTCTTGGTTGAGCTCACAATATTCATATTAATCATCATCTGTTCGGAAAATTTGCCTGCTGCAACCGGTCTTGCACTACTGCAATGACATGCGCACACTGCAGTATCTTGAATGTGGCAACTTCAGCACCGAAGCATGTGCCCTACCATAAAACTTTGCTTGGTGCATATAGATTGCAACATGATGTGTCATTTCACCTAGCAGGCTCTGCGAAAGCTACAAGTATTGGCCTAACCAGTGATGCTGAAAAGGGTGGTAGCTGAACTTGCCATGTGTTGTAGCAGGCTCTTAGTATAAATACCCAACTTGATGTTAAAGTCACGTTCATATAGTGCCCGTCTCTATGCAATTCTGCCACAAATTCTAGATGCTTCTTTTTCTGGCTCGGGAAGGGAAGAGGGAACTGTCGCAAACAATACCAACTACAACTTATCTAACACATTGTCAAGTCAGGCAAAAAATATTCACTAAGTTGTGGAGTCCAAAATATGTCATAATTGGTGAAGTTAAAGGTTATTGTGAGTATTGAATAATTCTTTGTTGCTTTCAGTCAACAGTCTGTACAGACAGAGTCCTTTCCTGGCATGCACCGAGCCAAACGATTGTTCAACACTACCATCATCTTCATGATGGCATGGCGGCTGAAGCACCTCTGGGGTGCGTCAGTGAGATGTGCGACAACTACTCATACGGTGCTCATACAATCGTACGGTGCCATGCCATTGCACAGAATACAACATACGAGCAGCCAGCTGCAAATGTGATAAAAGCATAGCTTTTACAGCAGTGCAACTGTGAAAAGAGTTTTGTACTTCTAGTTATTCTTACTTAGATAATTATATTGTCACGTGGTTGTCAAAAATAAAGACAATGACAGTTGTGCATGTGCCATGAAGTACAATGAAATGGATGGTGAAGAAGAACTCTCTTGCGCGTTCTATTAAAAGAACCTACCTGCTTCTGGTGTCTCAGTTTCTGCCGCAAGACCTCTGCTTCGACGTCGTGACAATATTTTACAAAGCAGTGCATTATGAAAGAGCTTATCCACATTTGCACCCACGTGTGTCATGCAGGATGGCTTTTCACAAAATTTGGCACTGCCAGCATCATACAAAGAACAAGAAGAGTGGCCCACGCAATGCCAAGTGCATGGCCAAAGTTGATGTAAAAATAAAGCTGGCCACGTTTGACGCCAAACGCAAGGACAAGTATCTGCAGAGAGAGGTGCCTCTTTCTGCAGTGATACGAGTCGACGACAGGCACAGCCACAGCACCGACTCAGCGGATGCTCTAGGGCTACTTCGCGGCACCAGGTCAACAAGGCAAACATTCCTCCATTACTTCAGCAAAGGCATGACCCCTAGTGAAGCAAGGAGACTGCATGAGAGCAAGCTCTCTATGGAAGATGATGGCCCTGCAAAGCTGGCCAATGCGGCTTTAAATCCGCCTCAAAGAACGGTCTACCACTGGCACAGCGTTTGGAGGGAGGCCTGTGTTGGTGGAACTTACATCGACCCAGTGCTGAAACTGGAGGAAAAGGCTTGTTTGTATGCAGCTCAAGGTATGTATAAACTTGTGGGAGAATCTGTCCTCTACGTAAAACAGTATTCATAAGCGCTCATTTTCAATGTGTGAATGGTGAAGTTGTAGCTATGACAAATTACAGACACATTCAGCACAAAGCCTCATCTACTTGTGATTCATGCCAGTGGCTTGGTTGTACACTGCACCTGCCAGTCAGAGCATACAGTTACCATTATTTTCTTGGGAAGTAAGAAATGATGTATTTACTTTGAAACCCACAACTTTTTGATAAATTTATGTTCCTGTGAAGTTAGAAATATCAAATACTTGGAGTAACCTTGAGTATGGCAAACTTAATGCCCAAGAGGTGCACAGGTGGTCGGAGTTTCAAGTGGCGAAACCAGAAAACCAGATCAGATTGATAGGAAAACCAAAATGACGAAAAAGAAAGGGGGGAATAAGAACATATACATGACCAGATAAAAGAAATAACAAAAACGTTATTTATTTTCTTTGAAAGTGACACTGACCTATTTTTAAAAGGTTTTTGGTTCAAGGCATAGGTTGGCAATCTAGACCAACTGACACGTTGCATCAACATCAATTCACAGGGAACCAGCATTAATAAAGCTCGCGAGTCAGCCCATGGAAACAAATTGTGAAATATAAAACATGAAAAAAAGAGATGAGATGCCTCATACTGGCCTTGCCTATGTTTAAATGTGTGTATTTATCTTTGTCAAAGGCATTTTGTCCTTCTTGGCTGTTACTTGAAAGGATTAGTTGTAAATGTCCTTAAAGGAAGTGTTGAAATTTCGGAAAGCATGACAGCAGCAGCAACCAGAGCTGTACAGAGTGACAGCCACACAGGTCAATCTAGAGAGGCCATTCACACTTGGCAGAATACAAAAAAAAAGAAAAGAAGCGTAAAGCGCGAGAACGGGACAATGAAGGCGATACAAAAATAGGCGCTGACTGCCAACTGAAATTTCAATCAACAAAATCAAGGATAAACGGATACAAAAAATCGTTAGATTACAAATCTTCAGTCATGTGCGTCACATCAAATTGATTTTTTTTCAAACAGATTAAGTAGCGGAGTGCTCACACATCTATGGCCACTTTGTTGGATGGCAAAAGCTTCAAATATCTCCCGTGCGAGCCTTTGACAACGGCATTTTAGGACTGTAACATCCGACAGACGAAGGCATGCTGCAGCCATGCTTAGCACAATGTGTGGCTAAATTACTAAAAACACCAATCTTCACATGAATTGACACGTTTGTGAGGCCTATAATTGATGCACCGCCCAGTCTGTACCACAGACACACAGCCGCACGAACACTGAATTATGACATATATTTATCACTGGATGAACGGCTTGATGTGTTTCTTTGAACAGCTTGCTCCGCTTCCTTCCTGTTCATTCGCATGGCGGCACATTCCGCCTAGCTTGGTGGCAATGATTGCTCTCACTGTTCAGGAAGATGGTCAGGTATCTTAGACCTATCTTCTCTTGGTCCTGGCGCCATACCATTGAAGACTGAGAAGTAGAGCCGAAACAGAGAACACCTTATTTGACAGATGCGAAACTAACTAAAAATATTCAGCAGATCCCATATACTTTGGGACTTCACATTATGTGAAGCATGCGGAGGGAAGGTGGCCGTGTTGTAATTTTTTTATTCAGCGACATGTTATAAAATGATGCTAAATATATGTACAAAAGTTGCAGGAACAGATGCATATTGAACAGTTGCTGATGTTTCTATAACCAGTTGTTTGCACTTGCACAATGGTGCCATCAGTAACATGAGTATTAGCAACACCAGAAGTGATAAGCTGATATGAAGGGTTTGTGCTTGCAAGGATGGTAGCCCTGGACACTGGTACATAAACCCACTTCTGCGCATAGCACCTAACTCCAATGCACGTTTACACAACATAAAGGTTGTAGCATAGGAGTAAATATGTAACCTTTATGAGATTGCATAGCCAGCACTGCAACCACATTTGACGTTTTACGAACATTACGGTCTATTTGAAAAATAGTTCCGAGATCTAGCATGGCTCTGTGGTAGAATTCTTGATTGCCTCGCATTATGCTTGGGTTCGACTCCTGCTGGCGCCCTGATAGATAAATATGTGGAGTTTGTCGTCCCGAAACCACCATATGATTATGAGAGACGCTGTAGTGGAGGGCTTCGCAAATTCCAACCACCTGGGGTTCTTTATTGTGCACCCTATTATGCGCACACTAGCCTACAACATTTTTGGCTGCATCGAAAATGCAGCCGCTGCAGCCACAATTCGATTCCGCGACGTGCAAGTCAGCAGCCGAGTACCTTAGCCACTAGATTACCGTGGCGGGGCCTTGCTCGCACCCTGACATTTTTCTTTGTGTTTGTCGAGTAAACGATGCCGCTGTCAGTTTTATCTTAAAAAGGCCCTGCAACTTGAGCATGGCCAGAAAATGTTGCCATTTAGTAGAAGAGGCTCCAGAGAACACACGGGCCAAATATTATAGTGCATCACGTGGCTTAGAATTTGCAATAAATATATGACCAAAGTCAGCTAAAAATTGCTTTCTCTCGTTTCAACAAATGACGGAGGAAGCTGAAAAGTTATTCAAAGGCCATCTATGAGCCATTCGCTGATTTTAACATGGCGCGTTCGGTCCTTACAGGCATCGCCGCGAGAGGCCGCAACTTGTCCCCACGCGCGCTCGCCATCACACAGAAAAGAGCATGTATTCAAAGCAAAAAAAAAACAAAGAGAAAGTTTTCAATGACAAAAGGCACGTGTGACATATTTTTTTTGCCCGTGCCATACCACCCCGCCCCCCCGGCTTAGCTCCCAGAGCTTTCGCCGGGATGAGAGCAGAGCGAATGCGACTGCAGCATGTCAAATCTTTGCGAGTCCGCTCATACTGGACGTATTATTAAAATTTTTGCAGCGTTGAATTCGTGAGGCAATAAGCTCTATTAGTGAGTCCATTATATGGTTACTTAAAAAGGTGTTTCAGAGTCCCTTTAACGTTCATGCGTTACAAAGGCCCATGTGTGTTCTCGTCGTTTTTGGGTAGATACCAAGTGTCAAACAGCTGTGGCAAGGTATGTGCCACTGTTTCACTGTTTAAAAAGAAGTGTTTAACAATGCATATAATGTTATTTGTGTTTTTACCAGCGTGTCATAATTATCAAACCCTCTCATATTAATTTAGGTTCCCACCAAGTTAAGAAGATTATCACGGGAGCACCCAGACGTAAGCGGCTAGATAGATAGATAGAGATAGACAGACAGATAGATAGATGCCACCACCGCCACCAAGATTCGATCCCGCACCCGTGAGACAGCAGCCGAGTACCTTGGCCACTAGACCACCGCGGCAGGGCTTAGATAGATAGATAGATAGATAGATAGATAGATAAATATACAGGTAGATAGATACCGAAAGTGCATGCAGTACGCAAAGAAATTATGCGCATTCATAAGGGAATGCGGGCACCTGCACGGGTTCATGCTCTCTTGATTTTGCTCATCCTCCCTGCTCTATCTGATACTCATATGTAACAATGCTCGCTGATGTAGCCTTTTTCCCTTTGTCATTAATCGCTGTGTAGCTGACAGTAAGCTCGTAGAGAATCAATAAATGAAGTACAGAAAGATTGCAGTAAACCTGAACTACACTCGTACTTCAAGGAGTCAAAATATTTTTGCTGCAATTGATTTGTGAGGCAACTGACTCCGACAATAAGGTAATGTTATGTTCGCTTGAAAAAATCCTGAAGGACGTTTTGAAAAGGCAAGGTGAAGCTAGAACTAAAACTTACTTTGCAGGAAGACTTTGCACTGTACAGAGAGCAAAATGGCCATTACAAGTCATGCGCCTGAAGATTGTTCTTAAAGGACCACCTGCCATTCCACATAACTTTTCAGGCACTCACATAAGTGTGACTCGTGGTGGCAGCAGTGCCTACTGGGCAGTGGTCGTGGTTACCACCATCATGCGACGAGCTCATAACCTTGAGCTGGCAAGGGAGATCGTCTTTGTTGATTCGATTGCCTCATGCGACACCACCAAATGCACAGTAACAGTGGTGCTGACTGCGACCAAGGCTGGTGCTGTCCCACTCGCAGTACTAATTCACAAGGAGCAGGGCACCGATGGCTACCTGGCTGCTTTCAAGCTCCTCAAGGAAGCCCATCCTCTCTGCTTTGGAGGCCAACAAGTAAGTAAGGAAGTAGGCACAAAATTGTAAATTTTGTGCACAGTGAATTGCTATATATTAATGCCATCCCAATTCTCTACAATAGCATTGTTAACACAAACTTACAAGAACAACTAGTGAAGAAAATGTAGAGGCCAGTGCTCAGTGCGTGGCTTGAATATAATTCAGTATCTGAACTGCAGGTTTTCCCACCCATTTTAATCCAAGTTCCAGCTTAAATATTCTGCTTGCCATTGAAATAATCTGAGCGCTGAGCTATTCAATCCATGTGCCAAACATTTAATCTAAGCGCCAACTCAATGAGGCCGCATGTCAGTGAGTTTAATCCAATTACCAATGTGTAATTAAAGTGCCAGTCATTTCAATCCACGCACTAGAAACACTAGTTTGCCGCTTTATACAGTATAAATGTGAAAACAACGTAAAAATGAAGTTACAGGAAGAACTTTTCTTTCACCTATACATGCTTGCGCTTAAGAAATGAAGTGCGCATTGCTATTTTCTCCTAACATTTTGGTGTCATAGCTTCAAAAAAAAAAAGAACAGTGTGTGTTCATTGCATTTATGGGTACTAAGAGTATTTGCTCATAGAGTCAGTGTATGGTTCATCGCCACTGCATTATTCTGGCTAACCATGTACACCATCCCATATGCATAGATTCGTGTCGTCTGCTAAGCAGACGGCTTTCGGCTACTTATTCGCTGAGGCATTCGAGTCGTCTGCTCAGCCCGGTGATAACGGTGATAGACAGATGGTCACCAGGGCCTTTGTGAAGCCCTTATTGCGGCTTTTAGCCTTGGCGACCCTCCAGTTTTTGTCTGGTAAATAGATAAAGTTGGATTTCATTTGATATTCATTCGTTCTTGATACCAGAAACAACCATTTAAAACTGAAGTTGCATTTGTTTTGGTTCATTTGGAATTAAGTTTTTTTATAAAAGCATCAAGAGGGAAACTTCTGTTTTCATATAAAAAGACAACGCTAGTATTCCCGAAGCGTGTTTGCTTGAAACACGCGTTCATCGAATACACATAATTTAGTTTGAATAAAAGATAACTAATTTGAATATAAAATATGACTTCTGTTTTCCACATCAGTGTCACGAGTTTGCGTCTTATGTGCCCTGCAGGACGGAAGCCTCTTAAATGATTTCTAATTTGCTCTGCCCTAATTTATTGAGCATGTACCTGTTTCTGACTCATCACTGCCCACAGTCAAGTTCTTCATATCTTGCTATGCATCCCGGCACTCCAATAACAATATTATGTCAGCCGCATTACATGACCTGGTCAGACATGTAATGCTATACAAATCTAACTATAAGCTTTGTTGACAAACACAAAATATCTTTGCTTTTTTCTTTCATTGACATTTAAATGACTCAACCCGGGCCAAGCACTCATCTACAAACTCGTACATAGCACAGTATAAGCACTGCAAACATGGCTCAAGCGAACCACGGAATTTTTGTTTCCTTGAATATTAGCGGCGAACACTAATAATAATGATTTATTCTACTTTCCGACTATTGTATTTTATATTGTAGAAACTGCATTTCAAATGCATTGCTATTTTACGCCCCGTATTGTGCTTTTTGTGCATGGATTGAACTGACTGGCACCTGAATTCAAGCCATTGGCGATTGGATTAAACATGGTGGCACTTGGATTAAAATCACTGGCACGCGGCCTGATTGAGTTGGCACTTGGATTAAATATGTTCGGGCTTAGATTAAATGTTTGGCACATGAATTAAAGAAGTTGGCGCTCAGATTATTTCAATGGCGTGCAGATTATCTAAGCTGCCACTTGGATCAAAGTAAGCGGGAAAACCTGTAGTTTCCTATGGAACTTCTGTAGCTACTTTTGAAGACGTTTCTGAATTCGCATAGTGTAAGTAATGGCACAATAGCAAATAGCTCCATTAAGCTGGACCAAAAAAAAGTTGTACCAGGACAGAAATTATTAGTGACAAAAACAAAAGTAAACAATACTGCACAGACTAAGTCACAGGAGAGGGCCTTTGTGGTTCTTGTGGGCATTTATAGAAATCACCTACATGCTCTCATCATCATCATCACACATTTGGCTATGAATTCTTATCTTTCCCATGTGACACCATCATTGTGGGTGAAGTGTGCCTGTTCTGTGCATTTCACTCAGGCTAGATAAGCGTTTCTCAAGCTAAAAGTGCCCACACCATAGGTCGGCATAGCTTGTGGAACTCTCTCAGGCTCAGTCAGGAAATATATCAGTCTGTTCAATTTGCCTGCACCACGTGAACCAGTTCACGATATTCTGCGTCTTGCCATTCGTTTCAGCGGTGCAGCATTGACAACCTCTGAACCCTGCCATTCATTTCTAAAGGTGCAGAAGTGGTACAGCGCTGGTTCACAATTTTCCCGCCCCTCCCACACTGACAGTGCGGGCTTGATGCAGCCGCGCGTGCAGCTGAGCAAACGACGCAATACTTTGGTGTAGGCACCGTACCTGCCTCCACTAACACGATGTGTTCTTTGCTAAGAAGTTTGTGCCTCATAAACTGTATGCATAATCATTTGGCCATCGGTCAGTGTTACCTTAACGGTGTTAACTAAGTGAACAGAAATAAGGCCTGCATCAGCACATCGTCATTCGTTTTGGGTGTTGCACTGTGCCTACACCACTGAACTTGCGCTTCACAATTTCTGAACTTTGCATGCACAACCGTGAACCGGTTTCGATTGGTGCAGGTAAATTGGATAGACCTTGTATATTGAACTTTCCACTCATTGTACTCAGACTCACAAATTTTTTTCTGAGCTGAACTCACCCTAACTCTCGTTCACACATATTTATTTATTTACAATATTGTAAGCCTTTTTACAGGCCCATACAGCTTCTTAAGCCGGACTCACTCAGACTCAAACGCACCAAAACATTCCTCAACCGCACACACTGAGCCTCAGGCCCACGGCTGGACCTGAGTGTGAGTTAGTACTACTGAGTCAACTCATGAGTTTATCAGAATGAAATTAGCTTCTTTGATTGTGGTGTCAATGCTCTTTAACACCAATATGTGATGTAATCGGTGCTCTTCTTGGTGCCGCTTCACACAGCATCTTCAAAAACGAGTTCTGAGTGCTTCCAAACCAGTAAAGTTATTTTTATTGGAGAAGATGTTAAAATATAATAGTCGAGAAATTGCCTGGAAGACTTAGTTTGGGACTGCCAAGGCGCCCTCTTGTATAATTTAAACGTCTAATTAATAAATATTGAAACGGTGTATGAAAAACACTGCTTTGGAATACCTATGAATAGAAGTGAGTATAAATGTGAATCTAGGTAAGGTTGAGTAATGCTGAAAATGTCTAGGTGGAACCTCAAGTCGGCAAAAGAAAGTGGAACTCACTCAAGAAATATATTTTGCGCTTTGACACACTCAGACTCAGACTTTCCAAAATTTTGCTTAGCTGAACCCAGTCGGACTCACACTCACTAAAATTTTTTTCAAACAAACTCTCTCGGACTTCGACTCACAAAAATAGTGCTTATCCAGACTCAGACTCATAATGTGAGTCTGAGTGAGTCCGTGTGAGTTGGCCAATGAGTGAGTTCGTGGACCTATTGCCCGAACTCTCTTTTCTTTTTAAAATACTGGTAACAAATGCAAACTTACACTTGTCTTTAACCTTGAAACTTACCATAAATGTTACTGCTCTCTATAGTTTATTAAAAAGGAAACAGCGAACTCAAATTCAATAGAAAATTATTAGCCAAGGCTATTTACATTTTTAGATTCACCCACGAAAATTGTTCCCACAACAACCACGACTTTTCTATGCCTTTATAACTATGGACAGCTTTCAACTTTATTGCATTGTCTGCCAGGCCCCACAGGTACTCATGAGTGACAATTCTAGTGCTGAGAAGGCCGCCCTGCAGCAGACATCGCCGTCAGCAAGGCAGCTTTCGTGCCATTTTCATGTGGCACAAGCGGAGTGGCGCTGGCTGACGATATCTCACAACTCTGTCGACAAAGACCAGAGGAGACGATTCATGTCTGCCTTCCAACTGGCAAGTTTTTTTGCAGTCTAGTTGTAACTCTAGCTCTAAGATACGAGGCGCATTTGTTGCATCTGCACTTAGTGAACAAATTCACAATGGTTTGCTATTCTGGCATTCGTTTCGTGTTTCCAACATGATGGCGCTGGAATTGCAGCATAGGTGTATAAAAAGCACAGCTGTCATGAAATACCTTCACTTCCCCGTGATATAATTTGGTGCGTATGCCACACAAGATGCCCCAATCTGCGGATGACAACGCTGACAGCATTTGTGTCCATTTTCTTCACATTTAAAAAGTACACATGTAAACGTTTGGTGGGTACAAGTGATTTCAAATGCCATAAAATGAGGCTTGTTCAGATATTAAAATGCTTTGAATATTTAAATGAATAATGCAGTAATCAAATTTGATTTGAATCGAAGGTAAATTGCTGAAAATTTTGAATTATTAAAAACGAACAAAATAGGTGTATATTAGTCTACATGTAACACTTTGTAAAGGTGGTTTCACGGCAGTGAAGGGATGCTAGACCATGAAAGCATTTACCCAAGCATATTAGACCAAAAGTAAGAGTGGTTTCACTGCAGTGAATTGGTGCTAAGCCGTGAAAACACGTAGTCAAGAGAAATTCGCACTGCAGCAAAGCCCCACTTCAAGGTTTTAATAAAGAATTACAATGATATCGATTCTGCTTTTTTTGTTTTCAGTTTAAAAGCTTGTTACACAGATTTATATGCTCTAAGTAAAAAAACTTGAAACGCACCATATTTTACTTGCTATTGCTTGGACTGCACCAAAAGTCGAATGCTGCTACAATTTGAAGTTGTTGCCCTTTCCTTTGATGAAAAAAAAGGCCTTTGCATAGGCCCTGTTTCAAATTTTAAATATCTGTGCAAGTTTGGTTGGCCATGCCAAATATGCCCCTTTTTGTTTATAATATGTAATATATATACTATTACAATGCAGTTAGAAATTATTCGACCAAAATTGCTATTCGCTTCGAATTCACTTCGAACATAAAATTTCCTATTCGCACAAGCGTACAGAAAATGTGCGCAGCATCAACTTTTATGGACCACCGCTTGGCAATTCATAGAGCAGACCGCGTAAATCAATTTTCAGATTACAGCGCTGCGCACTATGCACATCCTCCATTTCGAAAAACAATTCCCGCGCTCCTTTCCAACACCTGACCAATCCTCCTTTCATGACCAGCGACACAAATTCGCCGATCGGCGACTTGACGAAGCACGCAGCTCATCGATTGGGTTAAACCAGTCATGACGGCAGGCTACGCTTTTTCCTCCCTTTGAAAGAGAAGGGTGACGAGACTGCACGAAAGTTTGAAACTAGCTGAAACCAATGTTCTAACCCCTGTGAATTCCTTAATAAAGTATTTGCAAAATCCTTGAGAAGGCAGCATGTTCACGGAGCAAAGGTGCACAAATTTTTGAATTTTTGGTCCTTGGGGGTTGTTTACTGGCCCTTTGAACTGGGGCAAGCATGTGCAGATCACAAAGTGACTTCAATGCAGACAGTGAAACATGAATCTGTATTATGATGCAGTTTAAAAAAAGCGAAAATATACAAATACGAGCACCTCATTGAAAAATTTCCTGCTATCTGCAGCTCATGTATGCAGACACAGCAGAAAAACTTGAAGCTGCCTCTGCCGAAGTGAAGGCCCTACAAAACGATGCCTTCGTGTCTAGAGTTCTGACATTCTTGCGCCGACAAGAAGAGTGGGTGCAGCTCTACCGTTTGGACGTGTTGACAGGGGGCCACAACACCAACAATTTTGCGGAGGCAACCATACGCGCGCTCAAAGACATCATCCTGAACAGAGTCGAAGCATTTAATTCAGTCGCACTCGTAGAATCGGTGGCTCTGGTGTTGGAGAAATACTTTGAAAGCCGTATCCTCCGCCACGCCTACAGCCGTGTTGCACCCCATCAACTGCTGTACAAGCGGCTGCTGTCGAGAATGCCGAAAGACGCAGCCGAGGCCATCCAAGTGGTAGGCCAGGGACAGTACATTGTGCCTAGTGCGACCCACCCCAGCTCCAGTTTTGAGGTCTATGCCGACATAGGACAATGTACGTGTCTCTTCGGTAAACAAGGTGCATTTTGTAAGCACCAGGCTTTGGTGCAGAAAAAGTACGGAGGACAGTTTCCGAATGCTCCGGCACTGAATACTGACGACCGGTACCCACTGGGACAGCTGACCCTGGGCGAGAAGTGTCCCCCCAGGATATTTTTCGAACCCTTCCAAGAAGAGGAGCCCAGCAGTAGTTCCAGAGCCACGGCAGGTACCAGTGCCCAGCAGGAGGAGCCAGACGAACTCCAAGCAATGCAAGGCACCAGCACGCAAGAGGCCACACACCTCGCACCTGTACCGTCGGTGCCTGATGCAGCCCAACTTGCCCAGGTTGGACAAGCCCCTTGAAAGGGCGCTGAAGTACTTTTCAATTAAACATAGGGAATGCTACTGAACAGTAGTCAAGGCTTCTTTTATTCCTGTAAGCATATTATTGTGCTCCACTGCACTCACGAATTTAAAATTTCATATTGGTGAATGTCATCATTCTGAGGGCGATTTCAAGATTTCAACACTATTGGTGTCGTATTGTTTCATGTTTGGGACGACAGGTCACCACTTGTTGGTATTAGCAGCACTTCCACTAACAGAATAGTCAAAACAGGTGACAGGAAAACTTTAACTTAAACTGACTCCTCAGCTTGAACTTTATTCTCGAGCACTTGTCTGCAGTTAGAGAGGAGCAAAACAAATGTGCAGTTCTTGTTGGTGTGCTGTACACTTGAAGTATATTTTCCATCACTTTTAGTGCAGTCCCAAGAACATGCATATGGGTTCCTGGAGGTCCAGTTGCGGCGCGCGCATTCTATGAATGCACACAATCCAGCTTACCTTGATATCGTGAAGGGCCTTGCAGAGGAGCTTGCTCGTGTTCAGAACAGCAGTGATGGGACAGGACTGATGCTGGCATTCAAGGCTACGGTTGCAGCAAGACGTCGCCGGGCCCGTCACATAAGGGTGCAACCGACAAGCACTGCTAAGCGTAGGCCAGGGCTTACAAGGGGGTCCAAGAGGGTCCCTACAGGGCGCCCAGCAGTTGAGCCAGCTGCCAAGAGAGCAAAGAAGAGGCCCCATTCTTTGAGCCACAGCATAGAGAAAAATGTGCCTGGTTCAAGGCTGCACTGAATGGCAGCTGCCTCCCACCAACTGGGCTCACGACAGTTCTAGGCACAGAGCCAACTTGGTTTCAAACATCATTTCTAGGGTTTATGTGGCGAAACGATGATATGATTGTGAAGCACACTGCAATGGGCGACTGATGATATGTGGGGTTTAACATCACAAAACCACGATATGATTATGAGAGACGCCGTAGTTGAGGGCTCCGGAAATTCCGACCACCTGGGGTTCTTTAACGGGCTCCCAAATCTGGGCACACTGGCCTACACAATTTCCACCTCCATCTGAAATGTAGTCATCAATGCCGGGATTCAATGCCACGGCCTGCGGGTCAGCAGCCAAGTATTTTAGCCAGTAGACACCTGCGACGGGGCCCACAGTGGGTTACTTCGGATCAAAGTAGGCCTTGTGGGATTCTTTAAAGTGAACCTAAATCTATGCGAAGGAGCAGCTCATCGCCACCGCTGCACTTTATGCTTCATATTTAATTGAACCAAAGCGAGAACGACTCCTCGCATTAGCTGTAATATCATAACCTTACAATTGGTCACCTTAGCCACAGACAGAAGCATTTGGCTCTGCACTACTACCTCAGTATCATGCATACATCCTTGTCAAAGCTGATGTTAAAGAATGGTGCCCACTAATCCCACTATTCTCTTGGTTCCACCAGGTGTGGCCCTCACAAGTCACAATCAGATACTCATCAATGTTGTGCAGTAACATTGTCCCATTCCACCATGAGCGACTTTTGTTTTGCCTTACCGTCAGGAGTAACGCGCTCTTCAATTGCGTTTTTTGAGTGGCGGGGGGGTTAATGTCCAAAAACCACGAAACTGACAGTATTGTTATGTGCCGCTTACCTAAAAACCGAAGAAGTTGGAAGACTAGGTGGTGCCTGTCCTGGCCTTAGTGGTTGTTTTTTAACCGCAGTATTGTTACACTCGTTATACTCGTTTTCGGTCATCTCCCCGTAACATCTTTGGTGGAGGTGCTGGGCACATCAGGAGCACACAACGGAACTTCGCAGCGGGCGTATTTTTGGACAGTCCATCATGCCGGCAGACAACTCTGCTGATCCAGCCCCCGCTATGCCGAATGCACCCAGTCACATTGTCGTGCGCCACCTCCGAGGCCCAGGCTCCTTCTGCGGGACTGATAACAGTCAGGCGGAGAAGTGGCTGGCTAACTAAGAGTGCAGCAGCAAGACCAATTGCTGGAATTTGACTTTGATGCTTGCAAACGTCAGGTACTACCTCAGGGTTAGGGCCAGCGTGTGGTTTGACACACACGAGGAGAATTTAAACCTACGTAACAAAAAAGACGTATGTAATCAAAAAAATGTAACACCTTTCTGGAAAGCCCATTGCATGCCAAGAGAAAGAACTCTCGTGCCGTGCCCAAACCTCAAAGGAGCTGCACATGGTTTACATACAAAATGTCTTAGCCTTGTGCCGGCAACTTGATAGCCAAATGGCCGAAGCCAACAGTCACCCACATTAATGAATGCATCGCTCACGACGCCCTTCACTTGCTCGTGTACAAAGACTGCTCCACCATTTACGACATTATCAGGGAGTGCTGAAGTTTCAAAGAAGCAAGAAGCCGACATGTTACGCAGCAATTTGTTCAGCTCCCTACCACTGCTGCCACTTCGTCGTGCAAAGACGTCTAGATCCAGCCGCCGCCCTGTACCAAAAACTTCCTGCGTCTCGTGCGGCGTAATATCGATGCAGCAACTCCATCTGCTCCCCAGGCTAATTCTCACGAGGAGGCCCGCCCGACAGTATAATTAATTCAGGCCGCCGTGCGCGAAGAAATGGCGAATGCAGGCATCCAGCCTGTATGTGCCCAAAGTCGTTCTACGTCAGCCCTGCTCCATACTACCAGCTACAACTGACTTATTCCGGGTACCATGATTCGAACCAGTGGCGCACGCGAGAAGACGGGTCGATATGCTTCAACTGCAATGGCGCCGGTCACATTTCCCTCTATTGTCGCTATCGTCGGCCATCGCCTCCTCGTGCACCATATCGTCCAGACGACACTTAATCCTCCCCTTTGCCCGGCAATCCACTGAACACTAATGTCAGGACATTGACCCCACATTATGACCCGTCGCCGTCTCCCCAGACCCAACAACTTTCTCGGTTGCTCATGTCCCGTCGCTCCCCCTCGCCGTCCCTCCTCGGGAAAACAGACCAGTGCAGCTCCCGGAAGGTGATGCTGCCTTGACTGATTGACTTGGAAATCCTCTGTTAACTCTGGCATCTCGACAAAAGCTTATGAATGTAGATGTAGAGGGCATGCCTGTTTCAGCGCTCATCCACACAAGGGCCCAATAATCATTGATGAGTGCTGACCTTTCTCGTCGTCTTCGTAAAGTCGCTACACGCGCCTCATCACCTGATGTTCGCGAAGCCAATAGCCGTACACCTACCGTCCTTTGAATGTGCTTCGCGCATGTGAGCTTCGATGACCACAACACCTAAGTTCTCTTTGCTGTTCTGGACGTTGCTCCTTGGACGTTCTACTGACGCGAAGATTAGTTTTGCCTCACTATCTTGTGACTGTTTCTGCGAACAACTTTTGCACACCTGTCCTGAACTTTGGACGCTGCGCACAACTGCTTCCTGAGGGTATCTCGCTGGGCACAATATCACCTATAGACACAAACAACCCTGTTGCTCTGGCCATTGATGCCCCACAGTCACCTCCAGGCAGCCCTGCTGCTGGCCCGACACCTGATGACACATTCGAATACATGATTGCCCCGAACCCTGACCATTCTGAAAGCCAGGACCTACGCCTTTCCCAGGAGTCATACCGCGACTTTTGATTTCGCTTCACCCAAACTTGGACAAACAAATCTAGTGAGGCATCAAATTGACAACGCGGACACAACACCCATTCATCGACACCCTTATCATGTCTCGGCGACCGATCGCAGCGTCATTCAAACGGAAGTTGATGAAATACTCTCTAAGGACATCATTAAGTCATTTTAGAGCCCTTGAGCATCGCCCGTAGTATTTGTAAAAAACAAAGACAACACCTGGCAGTTCTCCATCGACTACCGGCATTTCACCGGCACTTCAACAAAATAAAAAAATACTTCTGCCTATTGCTGCAAATAGACGATGCCATTGATTCCCTTTTGGTGCACGGTACTTTTCTTCCATCGACCTTCGTTTGGGCTATTGACAAATAGCTGTCGATGAAAATGATTGGGAGTCAAGTCATGCCCTTTGGGTTGTGTGATGCGCCAGCAACATTTTGAGCGTGTGATGAACTCTCTACTAAGGGGTTTCAAGTGGTCCACATGCCTCTCTGCTGCCTGGACAATATCGTAGTTTTCTCCTCTTACATTCATTAGTCACCTGCAAAACTTGTCGGCCATATTGCAAGTCTGTCACATTGCTGATCTTCAACTCAACTCTTCAAAATGCTGCTTTTTGCGCCTGGAGATAGCCGTGCTTGGCCATCTTGTTGACGCTGCAAGTAAACGAGCTGATCCAGCAAAAATACGCGCCGTCATCAACTTCCCTATTACACGTTCTTCCAAAGAGGTTCGCTCGTTTTTTTTGGCTCGTGCTTCATCCAACCTGCTTCAAAAAATGAAAAAAAACCTTTTCAGAAAACCCGTTGCACGCCAAGATAAAGAACTCTCGTGCCGTGCCCGAACCTCAACGGAGCCGTACATGGTTTACATACAAGATGTTTTAGTCTTGTGCAACATATACGTCGTAACACGAGGCAGCTGGCTGTTCGCCTTTATTTTATTTGACTGAAATCCAATGTTACCTATGGACACCAATGATGCCTCCTTCAACATGCCCATTCACTGAATACGCTCAATAAGCTATAGCCTATGCCGACCATACACGTCAACTTGTGTGCGTTCGGCTAACCGATTCGCAAGCGGGCCAACGATTTAGTTACGAGAGCAGTCATATAAACACTCATTTTCCTCCAGGATTCCTGTGCTGTGGTCTCCAGCACGCTGTATTGGGCTTTTTACAAAGCTACTGTTCCCGCCCTCCTAACCGTACCCTATGCACCACCAAGTGACCGTTGTGACATAAGAAATTGAATTGTCTTTGTCCTGGTCGACTCAACTCCATACCAACATCGTTTACGTTGTACGTCTGAAGCCATGTCATACACCGGGATTCCGCAACGCACATGTATAATAACGACCTCTATACCATCTTTCTCTGTCTGCACCGAGTCGGTGCCTTCACCGCCGGAGGGTAACGTTATATGCCGCTCACATAGAGAGGACGAAAAAGTGAAGGACTAGGTGGTGCCTGCCCTCGCTATCGCAGTTGTTTTTACCCGCATTACTGTGACTGTATATATAGTAAATATACCTGTTTTCAGTTATCTACCAGTAACAATATCATTTATGAAACACCCGTTGAGGCACAGATATGTTTTCGGAGAAGGTTTTTGGGCTATGATTCTATTTCGAGCCTTACAAGGTTTTACAGCGAAATACTGAAGTACCCTATGAGGTTCTCCCAGAAGGCACCTAAAAAAACTGCTATTAGCTTCTAGAAAGTGTAGTCGCGCGCGTTTCTAGACTTTAACCGTACTTTTCTTGCTCCGAATCGTCTAATTAGCAACATTACAGTGTATTGACAACTTAGCATGGTTTCTTTTATATCATCTTCTCCATTTTGTTGTTTGCTGTTTATTCTTATTTGATACCTTGCTTGATAGTGGCCGATTGAGCTATTTCGCGTTATGACACGCCGTCCCATTGTATAGTGCACTCATCTTTTTTCTTTCATTGCAATGTGCTTCATCGAGACTGCCACCGCGGCCGGGATTTCAATGCCGTAACCTGCAGGTCACCACTAGATGTGGTGGGTTGGTCCTCATTGCTGTCGGCCCACATCACTCAATGTATAAAACGGTACCCAGAACACCACTTGTCACCACCAAGTTCCCTGCAATGCACACGTAAGTGTTAACCCGGCAAACTACCTGTGCTGTCAGCAATAGTATGCCCTTCTGTGAACACCACATAATCCAGTGCATCATTATATGATGGCCAACTACCGAGCCCACATTTTTAGTACCGATGTGCCACTTGCATTTTCAATTTTAGCTCAAAACAACAGAGCCCTACTCTAGTCTCAAGATGGCTGAGCCTAAGTGCAGTATAGTGCTTTCTGGTCAACAGAAAGTCAAATTGATATTACCTGTGTATGCACCATGCTTCATCTGTGTACTTTACACACATTGGCATGACAGCATCGTGTCAATAGTGTCCATTTAATATACGAGCCTGCTATGACGCTTCCACTGAAATTCTTACAAAAACTTTGTGCTTTTTGAATCAATACTTCTTTGCAGACTAGTTGGTTTCATACTTGAAAACTTTGCTTGCAGTGCAAGCTGATGGAAAAACGAGAAGGGGGACAAGAAAGAGTACGCTCTTTCCTGTCTTCCTTCTTATTTTTCCTTCAGCTTGCACTGCAAGCAGAGTTAATTTTGCTTTTCAAAGTTATTACTATGACTGTTCATACATGAACTCACCAATGTTTACATTCACGTATGTCTACGCTTGACGCATAAAGTGTTATCTTTGTTGTGCCATTCTCCTGTAAATACCTTCAGTGTTCTCTCATGGGACAGTTTTCACGTTAATAAATTATTATCTCATGTACTGCATATTTATTTTTGCATGGGTATAGTGGTTACAACAGTTGACAGCTGTGATTTTAGTAAGCTTTGCCCTAATACATTCTTTTATTGAAGAAGCCTCTCAAAGGAGACATCATGCAGAGTAGAGCCGCACGGAGTGCACTCGACAGTTTCATAGAGAAGGGTGGCAGATTATTTTCAGATCACATAACACAGGGGGGCGAAAAAAGCGACAGCCACAAACGGGCGAGGATAACTGCGAGTCTAATTTGCCTTCACCGGAACACGGGGCCGTATTGCAGTGAAGCCATGAAAAAAAACATCCGCGAAGAGCTCTTCAATAAGTTTAATTCTCTTGTCTCAAATTAGTTCGACTGAAGACAATGTCTTGAGGCTGCACGCTTTACATTTAGCTTCGACATTGTGGTAGTGACGTACGACAAAGTTTTGCGCGCAGGCTTTCAAGGATTTTACGATCGCACGCATGTATCACCACTACATTTCTGTCCTGGCTGCCCGAACTCACTTCGTAGCCATATTTAAAACGACAGTATCAGAAACGCGCTTTCAATAACAGCATGCTGATAATCAACAAAAACTCACCAAGTGGAGTTCAGTAATCTTCGGTGCGGCGTTTTTCGCAGATGGCCTAGGTGTATCAGGCGTAGTCAGTCGACTCGGCTTCAATGCAGCCTGAACGGCGCGGCTTTGCGACTCGGCAGTGAAAGGTGGGGCACACGCTTTCTTCATGAGTATCCAACTCGGCGTAGGGCGTTCGTTCAGTAGGAGGTAGGCGCACACGCTTCTTTCGCGAGTATCCTACTCGGCGCAGGGCTTCCTTCCGAGCGCTTGGCAACAGGCGTAGTGGCGACTCGGCTTTATTGTGTCCTGAATAACGCGGCTTTGCGACAGTGAGAGGTCAGGGCACACGCTTTATTCACGAGTATCTAACTCAGCACAACACGTTCGGTCAGACGAGCCGCACACGATTACTTCGCGAGCATCCGATTGCAGGGTTATATGCCTTGGCAGGGCTTCCTTCCGCGAGCGTGACCCCCCGCTAGGCTGCAGCAGCAGCCTCCGGCAACACTATACGAAAGCGCGGGGAGCGACAGCGCGATGACACAGTTAGGCCGGCGGAAATGCATAGCCTCCGTGAGCACTGGGCCGCGGGGCATTGTGGGTGGCTCTATCCGCTCGCCTTAGCTTTAGCTTAGTCACGGCTCAGCAGAAAGCTCAGACCCCTTCGTGGCGCTGCATAGAGCGTACACTGTAAAAAATTTTACTCCCCAAAAAGGTTTTACTCCCAAAAAGCATTAAAATCGCCCATATAAACACCCTTTTTACGCCCCATTTTTGAAATTCGAGGTGTTCGTACTTAAAACACCCTCAAAACACCCTATTTACGCCCTTATATTTGGGGTGTAATGAACAAGGCTACAAATAATTGATTGATATGTGGGGTTTACCGAACCAAAACCACCATATGATTATGAGAGACGATGTGGTGGAGGGCGCCGGAAATCACGACCACCTGGGGTTCTTTAACGTGCACCCAAATTTGAGCACACGTGCCTACAAGGCTAGAAATGCACATTTTCGGGCCGTTTTGCTTATACTGGTAGTATACGTTAACTATCTTGATACAAGCACGGTTCCCACTACTAGTTGCTTGCGAGTCCAGTAATAAATCGAAGCAGAAAGCAATGTGATCGAAACGCAGTTTTCATCGATAAAGCACGCAAACTACTATAAGATGGAAGATACAATAGGAGCGACACTTGTTGAGTAGAGTAAGGGCCAATTCTCCTGTACCTGTTTCTTTCATCTGTGTCATTTGCGTGATTAGTCAACACTCACAAAGTGCACTGATTTGCCTGAACAAGGTAATGTGGCACACATTGGTGTAGCCATGCATAGAACACTCCCCCTCCCCCGTCCCTCATAATATCGAAGCTTTTAAAGCTGGAGATAAAACGTCCACCACCTGCAAAAAAACAACAACAGCACAGTTGTTTAGCCATAACCACCACGTCAGCAGGCCATCAGGTCCCTTAAAAACGAACATTGACGTCATGTATATTTATCAGGCACGTTTTATTTAATTACTGGAGCGAATTTTCCTCTTCATGTGTCCTTAAGAGAGCGTCATGGAAATTAGGAAGATGACACCGATCATAAAGAAAAATGCCGAATAAGGACACTTCGGTGACCTTGACGCAGCCTTTCTCACAATGACGGGAGCCTTGTGGACTAAATTGCGAACAAAGCTCTCCTCAGGGGAGCCGAAACGCATTCTCTAGTTCTCTTTCTCTCTCTCTCTCTCCGTTTTTTTTGTGGATACCCTTCTTTTAATTTATGTAACTTCCCCAGCAGACGTGCTATGGTCGAAGCCTAGACTTTGTAGGTTGTGAGAAAACAACATTGATGAAATATTTTCAGCCGTGGTCTTGTTCTAAGGACTGCAAGCTAAGTACAAATGTATTGCCGCAACGTGAAGACAGAAGTAGTAATTTACAGGTTGAGAAAGTAGCAGCAGGTCAGTATTTTTATTTAGAGCGTTCCTCTTCTTGCTTGTTATTGCTTGCTGCGTAAAAGCGTGCAGATGCGGACATTCGCTGTCTTCTTCGTCTTTCTAGCAGTACGCACGTGGCAATATCTTCTCATCGAATAGTGTGACGGCCGATGCATGCAATGTCGCAATGTCTTTACCGAAATGAAAGTGCTGATAAAATATCGCCTGCGTGACCTTGAATGTGCAGTCCCTGAAGACCCACAGAGCTAAGCAAAAAGCACCAGCTTAGCTTTTTTACCAAAACTCACTACTACAGTAGGTCGGTGAAGGTGTACTAAATATTGCTGCTGAATATTACAAATGTGCGTTCTGACTAGTAGCTCGTGTAGGCCGCACTGCACCGTCACTAAGTTCACTGCGATTCAGATGCACTGTTAAAGAACGAGTATAACGCAACAGATCGCTGCCGCAAAAAAATAGCAGCATATATCCACGGAGTGAATGATGGAGAGTGGGGTGAAGCATTCGTCCGTCCATGCGTCAGTCTGTGTGACCGTCCATGCGTCTGTTCGTGCGCCCGTCCCTGCGTTCGTTCATGCATCCGCCCCTGCGTCCGTTGATGCGTCCATCCATGCATCTGTCTGTGTGTCCGTTCGTCCATCTATTCAACACTCCAAGTCCCACCATCTCGCATCTTTTTATCATGTATTTTTCATATAGAAGCACCGCCATTCAGTGGACATTCCAAGGACTAAACGAGAGATGGCACACGCACACTTTCTTACGGCTTGCCCTTCGGGTGTACTTCCCACCTTTAACCACCTCGAGTTCATTTATGGTATATACTACTTCATTGTATTCATGGCACTGCGACTCAACGCTCGCTAACTTTTCTAAAACTAAGGAGGTTACACCCAGCGAATATAACGTAGCAACCCTTTCTTGTCAGATAGTGCTCAATGTACATGCAGTGGCTGCTAATGTGAAATGAGAGACAGGAGGATTCAGCTTTTAATTTCTTACGGCTTGCGCTTCGTATCTGCTTCCCCCCTTTAACCACCTCGAATAACTTTATGGTACATACTAGTTCGTTGTATTCATGGCCCTGCGGCACAACTCTCGGTAAACCTTTCTAAAACTTAGGAGATTACACCCAGCGAGTATAATGCAGCAACCCTTTCTTGTGCGATAGTGCTCAATGTACATGCCAATGGCTACTAATGGGGGTCGCAGCGTGCGCGTCGACTAAAAGCCGAATACTCCTGTCTCTCCTTCCCCATTAGCAGCCATTGGCAAGTACATTGAGCACTATTTTTTATTGTTAAACAACTCACAGAAGAAATCTCTCACCAGCAGCACCTTGGAGGTCAACTGTTATATTCATTTCGGGTATGTGCCACTGGTGGTTACGTACCACGAGGGATGCACAAGCCATGCTATGGCGTGGCTTGTGCGTTTTTTAGGAGCTTCGCCCCTAAAAAAAGCAGTGCCCGCGCTATCAGCAGAGGGCCGGAGCTAGCGTTAAACCGCTTCTAGCCGGTTTGAAAGCGCACCGATGCCATGAAGTCTCGTCGCCTAGACAACTTTGGCTGCCCGGTATTGCTACGCGCCGGACGCACAGCGCGGGAAAGGGGTCAACATCATCTTACATGTCACTGTGTGCGCTGGCAAAAAACCCTCCCGTGTGTGGGCGTGTGGTGCGTGTGGCTTCTCGATCGGTAGAGTTTATTAGTCGGTGTTTAGTTTGAAATGTGCCTGCACTCAGTGCTCCACCAGTGTGTTCTGTCAGTGCTGATTATTGCGAAGGTGCACCATCCTGAAGACTGGACCTGTGGATTCATATTGTGGAGCACTCGAAGTGAAATAGTGAGTACCGCTCGCACGTTGTTCCGTTCCGCGCTTTGTTAACTGCATGAGCACGAGAATAACGCCTTCAAACAGTTTGGTTTTCAACTAGTTGATGAGAAATCAGCATTTGTTTACTGAGCGAGAATATTTGTCCGAACTGTTTCACGGAGATTTTGATTTCAAGTGTGATTTTGATGGTGAAGTGTGAAGTTTTTTTGTTTGTTTGTTTGGAGTGCGAAGCAGAGTGAGCGTGCGCCGCTGAGGTTCAGCGAATAAATTGAACAGATTTTGCGGTGCCATTTGTTGGCAGCCGTTTTTAACGGGGCCCGCTCGTGCTGCACATCAATTTTAGTTTACTAATTATTACATGTGTGGGGACGGCGCCTGTTAGCTCTAAGCATCAACCATATGTAAGACGTATATACTTGGGCATGTTGGTAGTTAATTTACTTTTTTTTTCTTATTGCACAAAAAGACCGAGAACGGAAAACAAGGGCGTGGTGTCCATGACGTTCGTTTTGGTTCTTTATCGTTTTGTGTGGTAACACTACCGTGATAACTCGGGTTGATGCATCGGGTGACAACACAGCATATTGCTTCGCGTTAGGTGCGCCTCGCAAAGTTTGCCTACTTCCTAATACATTCAACTTCGTTATTTGTCTTCACCGGTATTTTTGCTCACCCGCAACGCAGCGTCACACGGCCGATAGCCGTGTCCATGTAGCGGATCGAGCACTGAAGCTGGACTTTTGTTCGAACAGACCTTTGGTCTGTGTGTGTGGTCGAATTCCCTACTTTAACCGCGCAAACGCTTGTTTGAACATAACTGATAACGTTCGAGCAAATTTTATTGAGATTGTTTCCATCATATTGCCACGCTGTGTTGGGGGCAGAAGACGAGAGCGAAGAAGTGAATGGCAGCTGTGGCTGAGTAAACAGTCCTCCACTTCGAGTTCCTGCCTATCGTTTCCTCTCGCGACAGACTGGTGGAGGTGCTGGGTACTGTACTGCAACGTCTTATGCCTGCTGGTCCTGAACCTGAAGCAACCACCGCCAGTGCACCAGGATCTGCCGATATCTATCGAAGCAGCCGCCGCCTTCAAGGACTACCACCACAGTATGGCCCCTTGGCAAGTTCCGTGAGGACAATGTTTGCCACATCCGCAACCCAAACCGAGCATGACCCACTCGCTAGCGTACCCTGTGTCATCAACACGTCTCGCACACCCAACCCATTCCACGGGGATGCCGGTGAGGATGTCGAAGGCTGGCTTGACCATTTCGACCGGGTCGCTGCCATCAACGACTAGGACAATCGCCGTAAGTTGAAGAACGTGTATATCTCCCTCTTAGACGCGGCAAGAGTGTGGTATGAGAACCACGAATCCTCATTCACAAGTTGGCAGGAGTTCCATCGGCAGCTTCGCGAGGCGTTCAGTAACCCCGAACGGAAAGAGAGAGCGGAGCAGGCACTCTCTTTGCGATTTCAAATGCCGAACGAGAGCGTCGCCATGTTTGTCGAAGAAATGTCGCGATTGTTTCGACGGGCTGACCCCCACATGCCAAAAGACAAGAAAGTGCGCCTGCTAATGCGAGGCGTAAAGAAGCAAGAAAGTAATGCACAATTGTCTTGAAGGCTATTGCCACATCACAAATTTCTTGACTTGCAGTCAACGCGAATAGTACGGCTTTATCCTGGAAACGTGAACCACATCCGAGGAGGGTGGTCTGCGAGAACGGTGTGACGTGTCGGCTCGGATAACTTCGTAGTTCACTTCACCGAGGCGATGAAGAACTCGGTAGGGTCCGAAGTACCAACATAACAATTTTTCTGAGCGTCCCCGTCGACGTATAGGGGTCCAAACCCAGACGAGGTCACCGGGTTCGAAAATTACTGCTCTGTGGTGGGTGTTGTACCGGCGAGCATCTTGATCTTGCCGCGATAAAATGCGAAAGCGCGCCAGCTGTCGGGCGTCTTCGGCACGCTGAACAAATACATCTGCGTCCGTGGTAATCGTGTCCGGCAGAGTTGGTTGCAGCATGGTGTCAAGCAATGTGGTTACGTCGCGGCCGTAAACCAGACGAAAAGGAGCAAAGCCGGTGGTTTCCTGCATAGCCGGATTGTAGGCAAATGTTATATACGGGAGGATTTCATCCCAATTCTTCTGATCCTTGGCGACATACATCGAAAGCATATCTGCAATCGTAACTTGCAAAATATTCTTGTTATTCAGAGTTTTATTGCCATCACCTCGCTTTGGCGCTTAACTTCGCTAAGTACTTCAGATGTTAAAGATATTTTCGCTATTTGAAGCTAATTATTAGTTTTTTTGTTGCACAAAACACCTTAATGTTATACATACTGCACGGTATCTAAGCATGTGTTGCAGCCAAAATGTATGACTGGGCAGCACATCTATCTGGGATTACAACACACACAGCCACTGAACAGCCTACGCTGCACCGAGAAGGAGTTTTGCTATTCACCCTGACAGCATGATTGAAGGAAATGGCCCTAATTTAGCAGTATGCAATGGTCATTGAGCGAAGGTAACAGGGTCACTTTATTCGACATTTCCCAACTAATTTTGCGGCTATGGCAAATGTGTTCGGAAAAATCGTGCTGATTTATTGCATCGAAAACAGTGAACTGCTTGAATATTTTGGAGAGAAAAACGTTTTTGGTCAATGTCACAAAACGAGCGCCCAGAAAGGGCGCGCCGCTCAATTCTCGCGACGAAGCGCCAGAGTGAGGCCGCGAGGTCAAGGATAAAAAAGAAAAAAAGAAAACAATCATGCAATGACTCCCCGGGCGCGCGCCTCTCCCATCGGAAGCGTGGGTTCGCCGACGAACCTCCTCACCCCACATCGGCGGCCGAGCAAGCCCTAAAAATTTCTATATGGAAAGAGGCGTGGTGATGCCGGGATGAGTCATCCGTCGCGGACGGCCCTCGTATCGTCTCGACCTTTCCCCCAGCCTTCGCTGCATATCGCGCCGATGAAATGACGAGAACTTTCTGGAATGTCGCGCGGAAGGTATTTAACCGAGCAGCCGAGACAAGAGATCAGGAGAAGACGGAAGTTAGCGCCAGAGCGCGTGGGGTATACCGCCGTGTAGTCGGCGAAGGTTTTGTCCGTAGAGACAAAGCAGGGGAAGAAGACGATTTCCACCTGAGGGGTGACGACTCGAGCTACGGGCAAGAGTGTGTGTTTACCGCTATCGAGCGAAGACGCGTGGCAACAGATGTGTGTGTGAAGCCGACGTGTTTCCGGCGACAAAGTTGAAGCTTGAAGAGTGGCCAATTGAAGACGCGAGGTTTCCTGGAAGAGAAACTTCGGCGAGGTTTCTTGGAAGAGAAACTTTGGGGGAAGTGGAACGACAACAACGCTGGACTTTGAGTGATTGATTCTCGGAAGAGTATCATCCAGACTTTTGTTCCAAGAACTTTGGACTGAATAGGTTTTCTATCTCTTTAGTCTTTAAGTGTCTTGGTTGTTTAATGCATGCGACTGCATTGTAGTGTGTATTGTTGTCTGTGTCCGTTGTTTCGAGTGTGGCTGATTGTACTGAGTAGAACGTTGTTTGATTGGTGACATATTGTACTCAACTATTATGGAGTGTGCATACTTGTGTATTGTTTGTGATCTGGCGTTATTGAGAATATAATTTTGTTTGTTTATCAACTCTCGGCTCTGACTTGTTCTTTGGGCCACAGCCGGCGTCCGCTGGCGTGCCGAAAAGGACCACTTCCAAATTGTCCACGCTTTCGTGGTGCGGTCGTGTCTTTCGTGTCCTGCTTGTCTCTGTGTCGTCGTTTTGTTCTCGCGCTATAACTATCTCAGGCTGTTCGGAAGGCCGGTACTTCGGCCCTTGGAATTAGCCCGGCGATCGCCTCCCGAATTAATGGGACCAGTGACAATTAATCTGGCGTCTGCGACAAGACTTTCGGTGAACAGTGTGTCCAAAGTAGTGAGAAAGAGCCTCGAGTTGTTGATACTGCTATCGGAACGATTTTGCGTGTTGCTCAGTGTTCTAGTTAACGAGTGCAGGGGAGTGTTCCGATAGACTAATTTAGGCAGATACTTTTTACACGTGGCAAGGCTTTATTTGCGAGACACCATGGATCTCGAATAGTTAGTTGCTCTTGGTGAGAAGATGGGTCTTTTTGGCGCCGAACTATGGAAATGAGTAAGCCAAAAGGAGAAAGAGACGGTGGAGAGAGAGGTTGGCAGCTGAGAGAGCCAAGGAAGAAAAAGCACTGAATTGGAACGAGAGAGGTTGGCAGCTGAGAGAGCCAAGGAAGAAAAAGCAGCTGGGTTGGAACGAGAGAGGTTGGCCGCTGAGAGGGCCAAGGAAGAAAAAGCAGCTGAGTTGGAGAGAGAAAAGTTGGCAGCCGAAAGGGCGAAAGAAGCAAGAGAGCAGCAATTGAAGTACGAGCTGGAGAGAGGAAGACTGGCAGCTTAGAGGGCGAAAGAAGAAAGAGAGGAAAGAGAACGGCAGCGACAGCACGAGATAGAACTCGAGCGGCTCCGCTTGCAACAGCGAAGTGCAACTGCGGTCCAAGCTAGAGCTGAAAGCAGCGAACGAGAGGACCATGGCTTCCGCTTGAACCCGAGCAAGTTGCTCGTAGCGTTTGATGAAAGGAAGGACGACCTTGACGCGTACCTTCACCGATTTGAGACGATTGCGAGGAGCCAGAATTGGCCGGAACATCAATGGGCAACTGCTTTGAGTACTTGCTTGAGTGTTGAAGCGCTCAGTGTGTACGGTAGGCTGACGCCGACCGATACAGCCAACTATGCCAAGGTGAAAACTGCTTTGCTGAAGCGATTTAGATTTACTGTGGAAGGATTCCGGGACAGATTTTGGACAGGAAAGCCAGCTGATAGTGACACGGCTACGCAGTATGCCGCCCGAGTTTGCCATTATTTCGACAGATGGATTGAACTTTCAGAGACAGTGAAGGAGAACGATGAACTTAGAGAGTTCCTAATTAGAGAACAATTTCTTACTAGTTGCCACCCAAGCCTGTCGCTGTACTTGAAAGAGAGGAAGGCTGAATCACTCGAAGGAATGCTTGAACTGGCTGATCAATTCTTGGAAGCGCAAGGTGGAACTATTTTGGCCAAGGCCAAGAAGGAGTGTCCCGATGATTCGAAGAAATTGGCTCCTGAAGAAAAGAAGCGTGCACCAGAGAGCATTCAGCGATGTTTTCTGTGTAACCACGTGGGTCGTCGCGCGAAAAACTGTCGAACGATCTTTACGAGCCCTACGGTAGGAAAATGTTTTAAGTGTGGTCAGACTGGGCACAAAGCAGATGCATGTCAAAACGGAGCGAGTCAAACTCACCAGGTATCCTGTGTGCAAGCAGCACCGAAATCCGATAATAATGCCGTCACCGACGGATTCGTAGAATTGAAAAATGGGGAGAACATTCCTATTGTGGGTGCTGTAATGACAAAACAGCCAACCGGTGTTACGAAGGGAATGCCAACGCTACCTGGAAAAGTTGCGGGCAAGAAGATTACGGTGTTAAGAGATATCGGTAGCTCCACTGTTATCGTGCGAAGAAATTTGGTGCGGGAAAGTGAGTTGGCAGTACGGTTCGGATGCTTCCTGAAGCAGAGATTGAGGTTGAAACTCCGTACTTCAGCGGGAAGGTTACTGCGTTATGGATGACGACCCCCCTGTACGACCTCGTCATTGGAAACACGACGGGGCGCGAGGGCTGAATAATCCAGAATGTGTGGGAGAAGACCCTACAATAGAGCCCTCGCCAACCCAGCGACCGCGAGATACAGTGGAGAAGAATTCTGTGACGGATCTTACTCGAGCCCAAGGTGAAGCCACGATGCAAGAGACAGTGAATGAGAAGATGGTCGTGTTGAATGAGTTTACGTGCTGGGCAGCTGGACCTACGTCGGCTCGACCTCATTTGACCGACAATGTAAAGATGACGGAGTCGGCCAGCCAGGCCCAATGCCGTGACATGAACAAGCTCGTAAATAAACAGACAGGAGCCGTTGAACGTTATGACCCGTTAACGGTGTCGGAAGTGACAACGATGGCTGAGACGCTGTCTCAGATACCGTCGTCGGAAGGGGCTCGCCGGAACAAAACGAGCAAAAACAATAAGAAGAGACCGAAAGAGCACCGCAAGAAAGGGCACAAGCGCCGCTCGAAATGCACCGGATAGGTGTCAAGGTCGATTCGGAATGTGGTTGACAGAGCTATAAGTTAAGTTATTGTGGTTCTTGTCATGTGTCACAACTGTATGTCGAGTGAATCAAAATTTTTGTTACGGTGATGTGATGTATAGTATTGTACAATCGTTGTAATTAGAGAACTTTGTACATTTGTAGTGTTTGGAATATGTGATGGAGTGTTGTACTCATGTACCTGTGGTTATATTTCATGTGTTGGGAGATTGAATTGCAATGTACAATTGTATGGAGTGATCTGTTGTTAATATGACGTGTCATGAGCGGCGGACTATGTTACAGTCTTTGAGAGTGTGGGGACTGTTCGCGCTCGTTTGTGTGATTTTGAATATTATAAGATATTCTTAAAGTGGGGGGCAGTGTCACAAAACGAGCGCTCAGAAAGGGCGCGTCGCCAAATTCTCGCGTCGAAGCGCCAGAGTGACGCCGCGAGGTCAAGGATAAAAAAAAGAAAACAAACATTGAAGGACTCCCCGGGCGCGCGCCTCTCCCCTCGGAAGCGTGGGTTCGCCGACGAACCTCCTCACCCCACATCGGCGGCCGAGCAAGCCCTCGAAATTTCTATATGGAAAGAAGCGTGGTGATGCCGGGTTGAGTCATCCGTCGTGGACGGCCCTCGTATCGTCTCGACCTTTCCCCGAGCCTTCGCTGCGCATCGCGCCGACGAAATGATGAGAACTTTCTGGAATCTCGCGCGGAAGGTATTTAATCGAGCAGCCGAGACGAGAGATCAGGAGAAGACGAAAGTTAGCGCCAGAGCGCGTAGGGTATACCGCCGTGTAGTCGGCGAAGGTTTTGTCCGTAGAGACAAAGCAGGGGAAGAAGATGATTTCCACCTGAAGGGTGACGACTTGAGCTACACGCAAGCGTGTGTGTTTACCGCTATCGAGCAAAGACGCGTGGAAACAGCTGCGTGTGTGAAGCCGAGGTGTTTCCGGCGAAGAAGTTGAAGCTTGAAGAGTGGCCAATTGAAGACGCGAGGTTTCCTGGAAGAGAAACTTCGGGGGCAGTGGAACGACAACAACGCTGGACTTTGAGTGAGTGATTCTCGGAAGAGTATCATCCAGACTTTTGTTCCAAGAACTTTGGACTGAATAGGTTTTATATCTCTTTAGTCTTTAAGTGTCTTGGTTGTTCAATGCATGCGACTGCATTGTAGTGTGTATTGTTGTCTTGTCCGTTGTTTTGAGTGTGGCTGATTGTACTGTGTAGTACGTTGTTTGATTGGTGACATATTGTACTCAACTAATGTGGAGTGTGCATACTTGTGTATTGTTTTTGATCTGCCGTTATTGAGAATATAATTTTGTTTGTTTATCAACTCTCGGCTCTGACTTGTTCTTTGGGCCACAGCCGGCGTCCGCTGGCGCGCCGAAAAGGACCACTTCTAATTGTCTACGCTTTCGTGGTGCGGTTCGGAAGGCCGGTGCTTCGGGCATTGGAATTAGCACGGCGATCGCCTCCCAAATTAACGGGACCAGTGACAGTCAAGTAGTTTCCTTTCAAACTTTTGAGACTGCTGTTTCAGTGTTGTTTGTGAAAAAGAAATTTTACAAGTACCGCATCTTTTCTTATACCAATTTTGGTACATGTTAAGTAAAGGGGCTTATGTAAGGTGTTAAACTACGTCTGCAAGAATTTAGTCAAGGTATGTTATGTTTGCATTTTCTCATTGCTATACTGCACTTTGTAAGAATATCTGAGCTGTGACTACTTACTTTACAGAAAAGGCATTTTGATGAAAAATTATTTTTAGAGATCTTAAGCTGTTAACCTCTACGAGAAAAGATCTCTCATTTCACAGAATTGTCATTTTTGTCCGTATTGAGACGCAATTGGTACCACGTGGTGGTCCAATAAAAATCACCTTTCACCTAAATTGATAGCAAATAAACAGTTCTTTGTAGGTGACAGGTTTCATCATTACAATTTCTATTTCAAGGAATAAAATATCTTTTGAATTTTCCCATCAACGACAATGGGGAACTTCGAGGCGTCGGCTGCTGTATGAACAAATGGCGAATAGGAAACTTGGAACTTCAAAAAAAATTGCCCGCAGCTTCCCTCGGGGGAACACTGAGGAGGATGCGGAGCATATAATTGGTTAACGGGGTGTTAAAGTGCGACTTACTTGGGTCGATGACTAAATTGGTTAACGTGGTTGTGAAATGGGGTGTTAAATTGCGACTTACTTGGGTCGATGGCTAAATTGGTTAACGTGGTTGTAGGAGGGGGTGTTAAATGAGTGAACACGTACACACGTATGCGAAAGGGCGGCGCTGGTCGAAGGGACGTCGATCATTGTGTTTGTGGATTCGTTGTCATTCATTTCACGGCGACTTCGGACGTCGACGCGCCGTACAAACCAACGGACGAGCGGCAACTGAGCGAGCGAGCGCCGACCTTGAGTATATATACAGCGCGACGGCGCATGCGCTGTCAGCTGTCGAATGTTCTCGAAGGAGAAGCGCGCGCGCGGCACAGATGGCGACAGCGCGACGGCGCATGCGCTGTCAGCTGTCGAATGTTCTCGAAGGAGAAGCGCGCGCGGCACAGATGGTGGGTGACGGCGCGACGGCGCATGCGCGCGCGTCAGCTGTCGAATGTTCGAGAAGCGGTGCGGACGGCGCGGACGGCGCACTACAAGGCGCGAGTATAAGATGCTTCCGCATCTAAAACCATTTCGGGGCAAAGCTTGCGAGGCCGTGGGTCGTGCCCTCCTCTGTAGTCGTACTAGTACTATGTAGCCACTTGATGAGTTGCACAATAGATGGCGTTAGTGGTTTTCACAGCATATACACGCACCAAATGATAATTCGTGGAGCGAATCGTTCGTCCGTACATTTGTGCTTTCGTCCGTTCGTCTGTGCATCCATCCGTCCGGGCTGCCGTGTGTCGGTCTGTCCGTGAGTCCGTCCGTCTCTCTTTTTGTCCATACTGGCGTCAGACTGTCTGTCCATCGGTTTGTGCGTCCAGACGCACGAACGCTACGCCCCACTCATCATCATTCACTCCGTGGATATGCTGTGATTTTTCTTCAAAACATAAATTGCTATGACAAAATTTGGCGCATGAAAAGAACTGTTTGATTCAATTTTTAGGTACAAAGACTATTTTATTTCAACCACCACACGGTGCAAGTTGTGTCTCATTATAGACAAAACAATTATTTTGTGAAATTTGCGATTTTTTCTCGTAAAGTTTGACAGATTAAGAGGTCTAAAATATTTTTTCCTCCAAATACACCTTATGAAGATTAAGTAGTCACTCCTCATATATACATTCAAAGTGCAGTATTGATATAGAAAAATGCAAATATAACACAATTCGGCTAATTTATTTAAGGCGTATGTGGTCGAAAAATGGTAATAATATTACTGAGCTTCAAGCACTTTACGCAAGCCCTTCACTTGACTTGTAGACCAAATTGGGCACGGAAGAAGAGATACTTATGAAAAAATTTAGCACAAACATCCAGACAATATTCCGGGTAGTTCAGGAGGCAGCCACGTGACAAATCAATTATCTGTTTGCGAAAGATTCTAGCAGTTACCTTCTTAATGCAGTGAAATCAGCGCGATTTTTTTCGAATACGTTTGCGGTGGTCACCAAAACGGCTGGGACGTCTGATGTGGAATGACCCAATAGCCAATTCTTCCATTATATAATCGTGTCAATGTGAGCCAGTTCAAGAACACAAGTATCATTCGCATTTTAATACGTAACTGTACAGTTCTTAATTTTACAAGTTACCTGCACTGAATACCTTCTCAATGCGCATACCATCATGTATGCTCAGTGGCATTGTGCTTTAGTGCAATACAGATAAAATATGTATATGTTGTTGCGCGTCGTACTGTATTCCTTTTAATGAACTAATCGAATGAGTACCATGGTAGATCTGCAGAAATACACATGCAGCTGTATTGATGCACACTTAAGCATAGAACTTGACATTCATTTAGATTGGTCGTTGCATGCAGCTAATGGAACATTATCAACTTGGAGCAGCACCTTTTTAGTTGCCTGCGCGATCAAGCTGAAAGGGTGAAGTAAGGTTCATATCTACGGCACGAAAGGTATAATGATTCTGCCACAGCGCGCTTTCTATTGCGTTTATTGCTCAGCATACCTTTTCTACCATTTCTCACAGCAGTGGTGCCCGATGCCTCTGAATATGCTTGCTATGCACTCAATTTATACTTACACATAAGAAAGCAGTTAGTTATGCATGGTGCACATTGCATGTTGCACTCTTTGTGAAATTTCAGTCATTGTTCCTTGTGTATTTATTTGAGGTTTCCTGGATTGAATTTTCTGTACAGAAAGAACAGTTTCGCTCCACTTCTCTCGAAGACCCCAGTCATCTCAGCAGCAGATGATGATTGTGCAAGCAGCATAGACAAGTGGTTTTGCAGTTAGAAGTATACCAACACCAACATTACATCAATACAACCCCAATTAAACTATCTTGTTGAATGTTCTCTTTTTAATGTCGATATTTATACTGCGAGATGTATAGGTTGTAAATGTGACTCCAGAAACTCGCTTACTCTACGTGTTTTTTTCTATTGTATAGGTGTCAAGCAAACGCCATACGTCTCAGTCGTTTGCCCGACTAACGCAAATGTTTTTGAAAGTTGTGGAGATTTATTGTATTGAAAACAATGAATTTTTAGTATAGAGAGAAAAAAAACTTGGTCCCGTGACATATTTCAGAATTTCGCGGAATGCCATCACAGTCCTGTTTGTCAGATTTGCAGTTTTTCTATAATAAAGGCAGATGTTAACATATGGGCTTCAAATTATTTTTTGCTTCGGCGTTATGTTCGGTTGGACCTTACGCTACAGGTTATTGCTTGCACTACTGTGGTGTGTGTGTGTGTGTGTGTGTTTGTAAGTGCCTTCCGCGACTTTGTCGTTTATGGCCCAGTCCACGTACACATATATACGCTGGTCTCATGCATCTCACTCAAGACCATGGCACCTTATTTTATCAGCTGCATGCATGCAGGTATAAGTGCAGTGGGTGAGATCAGTGTCTTCTTTCTTCCCTGTGAGCCACAGAGAAGGTTTATATATGCTTCTGCCTGAGAACAATTGAGGCTTGGGCCAGTTGGTGATGCATATTTGATTGAATGAAGTGCTGTGAACGGCTCTCCTCAACACACAAGTCTAAGCATCACCTCCTGTGTCTCTGCTTTTGTTGCCCGTTAATTGCACTTCATTTGATCAAGTATGCTCATTCATATTACTGCCATCGTTTCAAGGGGGTTTTCAGTGTACACCCCACTCGCATGGATGTAGCTTCATCCAACATCCATAGTTTAGGGGTGTTCATAAACACCTAATAAAGTAGGGTGTAACGTTTCTTTACAGCCTACAGTTTCCGGGTGTTTCTAAACACATTATTGTTTAGGGTGTTCCTAGACACCCTAAAAGGGTGTTGCCCATGGGACAAAACACATACACCCTTATGGGTGTACGATACTTAAGAGTGTACACAGTGAAATTGTTTACACCCTTATGGTTGTAAAAAAGGTGTTTTAGAGATTTACAACCTTTTCGAAAGAATGTAACACTCTTTTTTTGCTGGTAAACCCTCAGAGAAGGGTGTAAGTGGCATAAGAGTGTTATTATGCCGTTTGTGAGGGCGTTGAAGAACAGAAGGGGGTACACCTATAATTGTTGCAATAAGAATTGTTCCGTTCAGTCCCAAAGGTGTCATATATTTAGAGACGCCGTACCGAAGGGCTCCGAAAATTTAGACCACCTGGGGTTACTTAAGGTGCACCTAAGTCTAACAACACAGGTCTCGCACTATTTCTTGTCCACCAAAAATGTGGCGGCCGTGAACTGCCGGGATTCGATCCTGCGACTTGCGAGTCAGTAGTTCAGCACCATAAGCACCAGACCACCGGCGCGGGAATGCACGTGCAAGAATCGAGCTGCATCCATGTTTGCAAATAAAATACCACGCATAGCGCAAGGAATGCTTTTCCTAAAATGACAATGTCGTAGGGATGAAAAAATTCAAGAAAACGATTGAGGCATTGGCAAATTTTACAGAATACTCTAAGAATAACTGAGAAAATGTAAAAGAGACTAACTTCTTCTCGTACAGTATGATTCGACATGATTTACTGCTTTATATCGTCCACATTATATGTGAATAAATGAATAGGCTACTGTCACGATCTACGGACAGCAAATATTCATGTGTAGAAGCAATTGAGAAAAAAAGCTTGAATTTGTTACAAAAACCCTTGCTTGCAAAAGCTGTTCGAGTGAAAGTCGTATTCACAAGATTATCGAAGACGAGACGTGCTTGGTCGAAAATGAAAACAATGCACTACTGTCTGCAACAATGCGAGAGCACGGGAAGTGATTCTTTAGGTCAAGAAATAAAGGTCAGAGAATGGCACGGTCAGTGCACACAGCACCTTTGCGAAGCGAAGGGGAGAAGGGTACGAGAGGAAGGAGAGACACGCTTCTCGCCCCCGCACACACACACACACACACACACACACATACACACACACACATATATATATATATATATATATATATATATATATATATATATATATATATATATATATATATATATATACACATGTGTGTGTGTATATATTGTTATGACCCACATCGGTAGGCGCCATGCTGTCGCTGAGAAGCGTAGCCGGGCAGCGTTCCCACGCCTGAAACTCCAGTTTTCTCGGAACCAGCGTCCAGAGATGACGGGGGAGCGGCGCTCTTTTAATCCTCAAACAAGTAGCCGACTCGTCGAATGTCTATGCCCGCCAGCTATTGTCCCTGCTAGCCGGCGGATGAGACGTCCTGTCGCCACGAAGCTGTAAGCCGTTCCAGAGGGGACAACAAAGAGCGTATTCCTTTGATGAAACGGCGACCGCCGCCACAAAGTGCCCTGCTAATTGAGCGGACCGATTGGCGGACCGTTTGATGTCTGCTGTCCGAAGCATGGGACCCCTTGACCAGCGACATACACGATGAGCAAGAGCCTCTCTGGCGCCACCTTTAAGTGCAGTGATCTTGACTCGAAATCGGATGTTCACGTGCGCCGTGCCTGCTCGTACCTTTCACCTGTTGTGTGTGTGTGATTGGTGTTCCCCGGAAGAAGGAGGAGCCCGACAGTGCTTATAAGGACGCCCCAGAGTGCGGGACGTCGCTCTGGACCAAGTAAAGGTTCAACCACCACGTTCGTAGTTTGTGATGGCTCTGAACTGTGTAGCGGTTCAACCACCACGTTCGTGGTTTGCGAACTCTTAACCTCATGTTGTAAATACTTGTAAATAGTGCCATAAACCTGTTTGTTTTTCGTATCCCCATCTCGTAAGCGTTCGTTTCCTCAACCCGAAGCTACACCACGCTACCACAGCACCCCGGGATCACAACAACTGGTGGCAGCAGTAGGATACGAAGCTACAAGGAACAACAACAGTCGGCCCAGGAGAAGCAGCTGGCTCAAGACATGGATCACGTATGGGTGAGTGCTTGGCTTTTCCTTTGAGTGAACCAGGTTCTAAAAGAGGGTTAAATTTTAGAACTGGTAGTTAACTTTGCCGAAAGACTCAGTTTCGCCGTTTCGGAAAGTTTTTTTTGGAAGTAGCGAGCACTCAGTACGATCATGGACTTACGGGAGCTGCAGAAGTCAGACTTGTTGCTGTTGTGCGAGGAATTGGGGATCGATACAAAGGGTTTGGCACGAAAACCCATAATCATTCAAGCGATTAATGATTTGGGGGCTGATGATGAGGAACTAAGTGAAGAATGGGACCTCATCATCGAAAGAAAACTAAGAGCAGCTCAGATGGAAGGAAAGAGTGAACACGAAAAACTAGGCCTCAAGAGAAAGTTTTTCAATCAAGATTATGAGTTGAGTATGAGGTTGGGACCCCAGCGAGGAGTACTTCTTCTCGAAATTGAGGCAGAGTTCGAGATGTCTAGGTACATGCAGCCATATGAGGTATCATGGGATATGGGCCTGTATCTAAGGCTGTTTGAACGAAAGTGTAGGCAACGGAAGTGTGAGCGAGACACCTGGTCTCAGAAGCTACGCACGGTTCTGCCCTGCGAGGCAGCGGACGTTGTTGCGCGACTCAGTGAGCAGCACGCGAAGAACTACGAAGTTGTGAAAGCAGAGCTAATCAGAAGATTTGGAACTTCTATTAGCAAAAAGAAAGAAAGACTCGCACCGGAGTCTGAAAGCGAGGCGCATCGCAAAGCGCCGGAAGTTGAGGCGCCTCATAAAGCGCGACAGGAACAGATTGCGCCAGAGAAGGGCCCGCATATTCTCGAATGCATTCATGTAAATGATGTAGAGAACGAGGCCGTGGCCGGTCTGGAGGTGGGGACGATGTCGAAAGACGCTTCTTGCGTGGATGAAGAGGGTGCCAGCAGCCCTAATGGGCCCAGTAAGAGGCTGGAAACCTTCTTCGTGCCTCAGGGGGACCTTTCGACATTGTCAAATTTAGGCATGGTTAGCGCAGTGGCTGATGAGAGCAAGAGCGCCACGCTTCAGCAGTGCAGCGATAACACCGAGCAGGTTTGCAAACATCGCAGAGAAAGGAAGAAGCGAAAGCGTTCGGCACTGCCTAAGCATAGGACTATTCCCACACCGTCCCGCGAAAGACGAAAGGGTAGGCCACTAATCCGTTTAAAAAAACGTCAATGGGGCTGTTCCTGGAGGCACAAGCGGCGAGCCAGGTGTGGAGAGAGTAAGGGAGGTGCGTCACCCCAACGAAGCGCGCGGTTCAGCTCGACGACTTCGGAAAAGCGGCCTTGCCGGCAGGGTCTAAGTCGAACAGGCAGAGTGGCTAAAGACCGCGCAGGGGGGAATACAAAGAGAAATTGGCACAGGCTCCCTCCGAGCTACTGGCGTCCCTTTCAAATTCCTGAGGGGAACAGGCCAAAGTAGAAAATGAGGCGTGACGGGAGGACACAGCCTAACGTCCGTGTGTTTAGTAGCCTCAGGCCTGCTGGAAAACCGCTGGGACCGCGACCCCATAGTGTGCGATTAAAGGAACCATGAGAAAAGGGGGAACGATCAGTTCGAGTAACTTTTGCACAGGCGTGTCAAATATTGTTACTCAGTGTTGCATTGGAAATGCTGATTTGAGCCACTTTAAATTTGGTAGGTTAGGTGATGCGGGAGTAAATTTTTGAAAAGGAAAACCGCCGAACAAAAGGCTGAAAATTGAAGTCCATTAATCATTTGTACGAATATACCGAGAAGGTAAAAACTAAAAAAATTGTTCTGTTTTTTTTAGTGTTTCAAAGGTTTAGTTTAATATCGTATGCCTTTACTGTCATGTGGATGTGGCGCGAATTGGCATTTAGGGAAGAAGATGTTAACATAGACCAGATGATTTCGTAAAATGGTTAAGTTTGGCGCAACACAGTGCAGTTGTCGTTGCGCGTTATGAAGATTGAGAGCCATTAGTGCACAGTTTTAGCGAAACCCTGTGCATTATTGTGAGGTGCTTTTGATGAGTATCGCACCTAGGATTATTTTTGTGTTGTACACAGAGAATTACAACATAACGTAAGGATGAGCAATTGGACAAATTGTTAAGGATGAAGCTTTTGGTTAGTAGTGCCGTGTATTTTGCAACGCTGTAGAACTGAGAGTAATTGAAAACGCTCAAGAGAGCTCAGTGGTTTTTTTCTTCTCAGAGGCGTTAGCACAGGCAAGTAACTTTAACTGAATGAAGCTGCAGAAGGCAGCGATTCTTCCCTCGGTTTCGTTGGCTATACTTTGAAGAGTGATTGATCAAGGGATCATATGAGCGGAACAGTAAGCTTTTACTAATGCTGAGCAAACGAACAGTATTTTGGCCACAGTGTAGGCCAAAGATTCAGAAAAGCTAAATAGCTTAATGCTTTCGTTGTCGACAAGTAGTGGCAGCCGTAAACAAAAACGGACATTAGGACAATCTTAGCGCTCGCTGAATCCGGAATCGAACCGATGCTCTCAGCGGGACAGAACCGATGTAAGTAGTCAGCGACAAAAAGAAGGAGGCTGCCGTTATATGTCTCGACGACAGTGGCAACGAGTATGATGCGTTCTATTTGAGCCAAAATTTGGGCTCTCGTGAGATAACGCACTGCGCTTCAGGAAAGGAGTGCGCCTGCATTGTGTAGAGCATTCATCAGTGGCAGTGTTATCTCAGGGGAGGGCTAAATTTGAAGTAGATACAGGCCATTGTCCCCTTGGCTGCAAACCATGACATCGAAGAACAGTCGCCTTGTGAGGCGGAGCTTGATTCTTCGAAAATATCATTTTGGCATTAGGAAAGGGGCAAATTGAATGGAAACGCTGGCGTGCTCCGTCGCTCTTTCTAATCTATCTAGGTATGCTCTTGATGTCACAAAATTGATATTTTAGTTTTTTTCGTGCATCTAATGTAAATTTGTAAGGTAGCACGTCTGGTTTTTCAGCTCAAGTGAGTCCTGAGAGTTCTGAGAGTGAGCTTTTGTTAAAGCTAGTAATTAAATTTGGTTTGTCCTCCCTCTTTTGGCTTGGTTTGTTCGAAGGGGGCCGAGTGCTTGCTTGTGCATGTGGTCCAGTTTCAGAAACGGTGTCGAAGATTCGGCCTTTACTCAGACCATGCCACAAGCGAAGGCGAGTTCTTGGGATTCGACTACGGACCCTTTCGTCGTCCCTGCGAGCAGCAGTGTTGACCGCTGCCCTCCGTGACTCATCTGGCGAGGGGGAAGCTGTTATGACCCACATCGGTAGGCGCCATGCTGTCGCTGAGAAGCGTAGCCGGGCAGCGTTCCCACGCCTGAAACTCCAGTTTTCTCGGAACCAGCGTCCAGAGATGACGGGGGAGCGGCGCTCTTTTAATCCTCAAACAAGTAGCCGACTCGCCGAATGTCTATGCCCGCCAGCTATTGTCCCTGCTAGCCGGCGGATGAGACGTCCTGTCGCCACGAAGCTGTAAGCCGTTCCAGAGGGGACAACAAAGAGCGTATTCCTTTGATGAAACGGCGACCGCCGCCACAAAGTGCCCTGCTAATTGAGCGGACCGATTGGCGGACCGTTTGATGTCTGCTGTCCGAAGCATGGGACCCCTCGACCAGCGACATACACGACGAGCAAGAGCCTCTCTGGCGCCACCTTTAAGTGCAGTGATCTTGACTCGAAATCGGATGTTCACGTGCGCCGTGCCTGCTCGTACCTTTCACCTGTTGTGTGTGTGTGATTGGTGTTCCCCGGAAGAAGGAGGAGCCCGACAGTGCTTATAAGGACGCCCCAGAGTGCGGGACGTCGCTCTGGACCAAGTAAAGGTTCAACCACCACGTTCGTAGTTTGTGATGGCTCTGAACTGTGTAGCGGTTCAACCACCACGTTCGTGGTTTGCGAACTCTTAACCTCATGTTGTAAATACTTGTAAATAGTGCCATAAACCTGTTTGTTTTTCGTATCCCCATCTCGTAAGCGTTCGTTTCCTCAACCCGAAGCTACACCACGCTACCACAGCACCCCGGGATCACAACAATACACACACACACACACACACACACACACACACACACACACATATATATATATATATATATATATATATATATATATATATATATATATATATATATATATATCAGCAGCCTGACTACATCCACTGCAGGACAAAGGCCTCTCCCATGTTCCGCCAGTCAACCCGGTCGCGAGTTTACAAAGGCGAGCAGATAGAGCCCCCAACAATGCACCGCGGCTCAGTGCTCTTGGAGGCTATGCATTTCCGCTGGCCTAACTGTGTCATCGCGCTGTCGCTCCCCGGACTTTCGCATAGCGTTGCCGGGAGGCTGCTGCAGCAGCGGCGGCCTTGCTCGCAAAGCCCTGAAAGGCTTTTTGACCTGCGCCGAGTTGAGTTGGATACTCGCGAAGAAATCGTGGGCGCCCACCTGTCGCCTTTCGCAACCGAAAGCCGTCTCGTTCATGACGCAAGTGGGCACTGGAACGATGTGATCAAGAAAAGGGAAACCCTCTACGATTGATATCTCGCAATCGTTTATGTTTCAAGCAGTGCGCGCGCCTTGTATCGCCGCTGCGCTGCGCTCCTCACTCTGCCCAAAGTTTTGTCGGCCTGTTATCAACGATGTAAATTTGGATGTTCACTAAGTCGTATGCAATCAACACAAAACGACGCTATGACGTACTTGTTGCAAGCCTTGCCTCGTCGCTGGTCAGAAAGGGGGGTTTTGGAAAAATGACACTCCGCTACGTCGCGGTCGTCACTTCAGCGTTAATTAGCTTTAGCTGATGCTCAGCACTGACTTCTAAGCTACGTAATATGATTAGGGAACATGCCATGCAACACGAAGACCTTCCAAACGCCATTGTGCGGCTTTAAACAAGTAAAGCTTCCGGCCTCACCCCGTTCGTATATTCAATGCCTTCTTGGTATATTACACGGACAAGATAATACGCCATCGTTAAGGCAAAAGAACGCCGCTGCTTAAATATTGCCTATCAGCGCAAGTAAAGTTCGAACAAAACAATTTTTTTTTCTGGTGCGTCCTGCAGAAAAAAGTGCCCCTGTTTTCTTTTTTTTGGTGCTTCAGGGCAGCATGCATGTGTAATGCGGTGAAGCTGTGGGGGCACGCGCAACGTTTTACTCTGCGACCGAGCACCTCAACATGATGTTTTAGATGCGGAAGCATCTTATACTCGCGCCTTGTAGTGCGCCGTCCGCACCGCTTCTCGAACATTCGACAGCTGACGCGCGCGCATGCGCCGTCGCGCCGTCGCCCACCATCTGTGCCGCGCGCGCTTCTCCTTCGAGAACATTCGACAGCTGACAGCGCATGCGCCGTCGCGCCGTCGCCATCTGTGCCGCGCGCGTGCGCTTCTCCTTCGAGAACATTCAACAGCTGACAGTGCATGCGCCGTCGCGCTGTATATATACTCAAGGTCGGCGCTCGCTCGCTCAGTCGCCGCTCGTCGGTTGGTTTGTACGGCGCGTCGACGTCCAAGGTCGCGGTGAAATGAATTCCAACGAATCCACAAACACAATGATCGACGTCCCTTCGACCAGCGCCGTCCTTTCGCATACGTGTGTACGTGTTCACTCAGTTACCACCCCTTCCTACAACCACGTTAACCAATTTAGCCATCGACCCAAGTAAGTCGCAATTTAACACCCCATTTCACAACCACGTTAACCAATTTAGCCATCGACCCAAGTAAGTCGCACTTTAACACCCGTTAACCAATTATATGCTCCGTATCCTCCTCAGTGTTCCCCCGAGGGAAGCTGCGGGCAATTTTTTTCTCTTTTTTTCTACAAACCGCTCTTGTCCAACAAACAGTCATGCAAACTTGATGGCAAGTAAAAAAACATACCTGGCCACAAGTGCGACATTATCGTCACATGAAATTGAAATAAAAGCAGGAGTGCAGACCAGGCATAGAGATACACTGTAGGATGTTCTAAAGCATTGACCATACTCTGAATGAAACCTAGGGAACTTTGATGCTAGTGTCTGTGGCAGCTGCAACGCACAGCACTTCAGCTAGCATGGCAGGGATGTGTAGGACATGGATGTGTCTTAGGTTCGTTCTTTTAGCTCTGTGTAGCCTGCATTCACTTTGCCACAAGACAAAGTTTAGCAAAGGTTTAAAATCAATGCATAGCTATAAACACAGCCAGAAGTGCATGGGAAGACTGCAAACACGAAAGCTAGGCAAATGTAGTGATTACGTCAGTATGTAGTGATTGGTAGTTCTTCATCGACTGTTCTTCGTGTGTCCTCTGGAGTCCCACAGGGAAGTGTGCTAGGGCCACTTTTGTTTTTAAATTATGTTAATGATTTAGCTTCTCTTATTCCTGAAAATGTGTCTGTGCGTTTGTTCGCGGATGATTGCGTTATTTTTAAGCAAATTTCCTCACCGTGTGATCATGTGGCTTTACAAGATGCACTTATCGCTATCGATAACAGGTGTCAGAACGGGGGCATGCAGTTAAACACTAACAAAACTGTGCTTCTGCGCATCACCAGGAAGCTAAGCCCTAGTCAATTCCACTATACTCTAAGAGGCACTAACATAACTAATGTAGACAAATATAAGTACTTGGGCGTCACACTCTCAAGCAAATTAACTTGGTCGACCCACATAACTGACATTACCACTTCTGCATTACGTAAGCTATGGTTTCTAAAAAGAAAACTAGCATCTGCACCCTCGCGTACTAAAATTCTAGCCTATAATGCCTGTGTTCGTTCTAAGCTTGAGTATGCTTCCATCATCTTGGATCCGCATACCAAGAAAGATATTATGAATCTGGAACGTATTAACAGAAAGGCTGCAAGGTTTATTTTTGGCTAATATCGTAGGTTTGATTCCCTGACCACATTAATGCAATTATACGACATTTCTACTTTAGAAGCTCGTAGAAAGTTCAGTCGTCTTTCCTTTCTTTACAATTGTTTGTGTGGTATTGTAAAAATTGATCTCCCTGACTGTGTTAAACCCCTTGAAGTACGACGTTCTCGTCATGGTCATGAACATGCTCTAACCCCAATTTTTGCCCGATCAAACGCTTTTAAATATAGTTTTTTTCCTAGAACTGTCGATGACTGGAATTGATTGCCGTGTGACATCTTTCATTCTAATAAGTTTCTTGGTGACTTTGAGCGTCACCTTCTTTTTTAACCTTTTGTTTCTTTTGTATTGTTGTCTGTTGTTTTCTACAGACAACAATACAACAATACAGGCGCACTACGTTTTGATGTATCCACTCCTGCTTGGGCCAGCACATTGGCCTGCAGTATTGTGAAATAAATAATTAAAATTTGTGAAGTACCCATCATTCCCAAGGCAACTGAACGACTGCAGTGCCAGAGTAACTTTTAGGAACCTATGAGAGCATAAAAGTCACCCAGGATCTTGCAATTACACCTTGTTTTATTTTTGCATCACTCAAAAACAATTCATTGCTGGGGTGAAAAGAGATCAGAAGTATCACAGGATCATTGCTTAGACCCCTCATCATCCAGCCTTGTATAGGTGAGAGCCAGTCCTTACGCATGTAGCTGTTCAAATAAACATCCGTGCATATGACTGCCTGATTTCTGCAAGGATTATAAGATGCAATAAGACTTCACAATTCAATAGTATACACTTTAGAAACACATATTAAATTCAATGCAGAAAATAGTTCAACTGCCTCTTGCAACACAGTATATGCCAGGTAGAAAATGCTGCAAAGGCAAATATATTCTGGAAATTGTTTTGCAAAGCCTTCTCAGGCATGGTGGCAAATATATCGGTTAATGCCAGCAATGTCTATTTTCTGCAAAGCTCTGAAAGCTCTTGCACGAGTTGTCTGAAATGCCTATACATCTCTTCAGCCTATGAACATGGCGTTTCACTGCAATGTAATGTAAAATTAGAGGAAATAGTAAACCAGCTCTAAGCTTTATAAGCTGTTCTAAAAAGAAAAAGCAATATATTTCTTAATTTTGCAGAAGCATTCTGAACATAAATAGACCAACTGAGGCTCCCACAAGTGGCCTTAAAAATGTAAAAATACTTGCCAACGGAAGCTGCTGGTCAAATGTGGAGGCCACCCATTTCAGTCAGCTAAACACATCGATGCTAAGTCTTTTTAATGCTATGAAAATATTCATAATAAAATGTAAAAATACTTGCCAACGGAAGCTGCTGGTCAAATGTGGAGGCCACGCATTTCAGTCAGCTAAACACAACGATGCTAAGTCTTTGTAATGCTATGAAAATATTCATAATAGCACCTATAGACACAGCATAATACACCCAGTTTATTATGTCTTTTGGCATTGAGGATAAAAGATAGCTTATTCCTTTGCATGCATTTCTAATATTTTTGCAGTTATGAAGATTAGAAGCTTGACGACTGCTGGCATACCAGTTTTTGTTTTTCAAAGAGATGTGGACATCTATAAATCCAAAAGCCCCAAAATATATATTTCGACAAGTGCGAGGATATCCAAATGCAGAGCTGTGAAATGTTATGCTCAAACCTCTTATTTAATCTCTATACTGTTGCCAGCATCATAAATGAAGCATTGCAGGCAGTGACTACAGTGCCAAATGCATGGAACACCTCGACATTGAGGTCTCGTCATACAAACTAGCTAACCTCAAATTTTGCGAATGATTGGGCGAGAGAGAGAGAATAAACTTTATTGGGTTCCAGCATGCGGGATTCCCTCCGGCCGCGCAGGGCGTGGGGTTCACCCTATCTCACGTTACACTAGAAGTCCTAATGTCACGCGGGCCTAGACCTCAAGGCCTTCGTGCCCCGGCGCCGCTCGGGTTACTGAGGGTGTCCCCCTTTCGCCTTTGCAGCCGGCCCAAGTAGTGCAAGGGTTTCTTGAGAGAAGAAAAAAGTAATAAAAGTGAACTGCTCTCTTAGCCCTTTCAGATACCACCTATGAAGAACTGTATGTAGTTGTGTAAAACTGACTTGTCAAGGCAATCGATATTCTATTGCAACTAAAATAGCAACATAACACGAAGTGCGTTAAAAAAACCGAAATTGTGCTTTTCTGTAGTCTTTGACCTTGTTTCTCGGCCACAAGTATGGCTCAACAAAAAAATTGCCCGCAGCTTCCGTCGGGGGAACACTGAGGAGGATGCGGAGCATATAATTGGTTAACGGGGTGTTAAAGTGCGACTTACTTGGGTCGATGGCTACATTGGTTAACGTGGTTGTGAAATGGGGTGTTAAATTGCGACTTATTTGGGTCGATGGCTAAATTGGTTAACGTGGTTGTAGGAGGGGGTGTTAAATGAGTGAACACGTACACACGTATGCGAAAGGGCGGCGCTGGTCGAAGGGACGTCGATCATTGTGTTTGTGGATTCGTTGGAATTCATTTCACCGTGACCTTGGACGTCGACGCGCCGTACAAACCAACCGACGAGCGGCAACTGAGCGAGCGAGCGCCGACCTTGAGTATATATACAGCGCGACGGCGCATGCGCTGTCAGCTGTCGAATGTTCTCGAAGGAGAAGCGCGCGCGCGGCACAGATGGCGACGGCGCGACGGCGCATGCGCTGTCAGCTGTCGAATGTTCTCGAAGGAGAAGCGCGCGCGGCACAGATGGTGGGCGACGGCGCGACGGCGCATGCGCGCGCGTCAGCTGTCGAATGTTCGAGAAGCGGTGCGTACGGCGCGGACGGCGCACTACAAGGCGCGAGTATAAGATGCTTCCGCATCTAAAATTTTATCTTGGAAATGCCGCCTGCTGCCTTAGTTCATATCAGAACTATGCGACATCTGGTGGAGGTGGTTTCTTTCATGTTCTGGGCACCCCCATCAAGCCATGATTCCAGCTTCAGTGCCAAAAAAGATACCCTTCGCCAACTTTGAGCCTGACATCATCAACCTCTTCATACATTATTCTTTTTAAGATTACTGCGTAATTTTCAATAAAGTAAGTAGTGGTAATGACAGTTCCTTTCTCCAATCTTACCTCGACACTGTAGCAGCTTGGTGCAGCACGTGGCAAATAGATTTAAACATGCGTAAATGTAAGCAAAAGTGCGTAAGAAGATATGCAGACATCTTGCTAACGTACTAGGTAAATGTCCTATACAATTGGGTCAGATCATATAAATAATTAGGTGTTCTTAACACATTGAACTTCCCTCATGCACCTCACACTCAATATGTTACTAATGATGCCGATTACAAGTTAGGCTACATACGTTGCAACTTCTTAAAACCACGATATACACTAAAACTACTCCTATATGAAACATTATTACGTCCCAAATTTGAATATGCCTCTTCTGTGCGAGACGCTTGCCATGACAACTTGATTCTCTTGTTTGTACAGAATAACTCCATCCGCTTGAAACCTTCTCACTGTAATTGCATTGCTGGTATAAATTCAATGAAATCCAGCCGAAGCCTTGCTTTTTTTGCACCCCCTTGAAAATATCCTATTTGGCTTCATTTCACGAATCATTCTGTCATACCACCCTGCATGACTAACTAATCCTGAATCCTCAGTACATATCTCTTTGCAGTGACATCGTCATAAGGTAGGCATCGCACTATGCAACTCCCAGAGTTTTCATCTTGTACATTGGTAAATTGAAACCAACTACCTGAAGACATGCCACTATTAGTAATTGTTTTCCAATAAACTTCACTCAGTATTCTGTAATTATCCAAAATAGAATAACTAATATTCTGTATTTACAGGCTTAATTATGTATTGTGTTTTCAGTTCTTACACAGCTAACACTGTATACTGAAGAGTTTATTCTTTGTTTAGCAACTCTTCATGCTGCATTTTCCTTGTCTACTTTGTAACCAGTCCCCTCTAATAATGCCGTAAGGATGTTGAGAGTAAATAAAATAAAAATAAATATTCAACTGTATGCTGCAAAACGAAGGTAAATGAAGAGATTAGAAAGTCAATATATTTTGATGTTTTTTAGCCCCTACAAATACAAATAGAAACATAAAGTGGTGTACACAATTGTGTATATAGCGTGTCAAACGGTTGACATTCATGCAGCATTCCTTGCAAGCACTGAAAGCCCATGCTTTAGTCCTTTTTATGCCAACTTAGTCGGATTTCAGTGTTGGCACTCCTTTAAGAAGTGGAGTTTGCTTTTTTGGGATTGCACAAAACCAAATTCATGCTTCAAAAACAAACATTTTTCAGGCAAAGCAACATGAACTATCAAAATTTCCAGGCTTGCTCTTGTAATTTTTAGAGTTCACTTATAATATTCGTGAAGTAAAAGGTTAAATTATGTGACAGCTTTGTGTTAGTGACAACAACAAAGTATTCAGAAATACTACACAAAGGCAGCTGCTGTCCCTATCACAGTACATGTCCACAATGAGGAGAATGTTAGTATACCTTGTGTAGCACTTGTGAGAAAAAGACTCGACAGGTTTTCATACAACAAATGTTTTCTTTATATTTTGTCCCCTCGCGCCAGTATTACTGCTGCATCGCACGTGATCACGCGCATTCTCTTCTTCCATCACGACGCAGTCCCCTCGCTGTTGGTGGCACTACAACCCAGTGGCATTCAAGCCCTTAGCACCGAGGTTCACACTGTTTTTGGTGGCCAGCCTGCAAGTAGGAAAGATTCCAAAGTCTTTTTAAGTACCGAGTTCTACGACCCGCTTTCAAGTCAATTTTTATTCTAGTTTCTCAAACCTTTGCAAGGAAATATGAGGAAATGGAAACAGTCAGCAATCCCAGATGTATCAGAACTATAGTACAAGTCAAAAAGAAGGCAGGAAATTGAACACACAGAGAAGCACACAAGCAGTACAATAAAGAGACCCCAAGACATAATGCATAGAACACTATGAGAAGGGAATTGTTGATGACAGATTTTGATCACTAAGCTTACCAGATATATTTTCGGAGAGCAGCACAACTATAGGGTACTGCACATGGAGATGCATGTCAACTGTGGGCACGCAGTACTGAGTTAACACGGCTCATATTTTTCTATGCTTCATGGGAATGTAGGAATGCCTTGTGGGGGTGCGTGGCAACGGATGACGGAGCTTGTGCGCGAAGAAGCAGCAAAGGTGGCTCAATAAGGAATGAAAGCACCATTTGCAACAAAAAAGAGAGAGTTCGATTAATTTGTATTAACAGTGTGTTACTATTATGTCCTTATTTTACCAAACTCATTAAAATGAACATTGGTGATTTTATTATTTAGAAATAAGCAAATAAATACACAAGTGAAATAAAAACCTTGTTTGCACCATTTTTCACACACCCCATGGGCATCGAGAGGCTAGACGAGACCATCTGAAGCTTCTAGTGGGTAGGGTACAATGACGATAAATCTATTCTAACTTTATTTAGCGCTGATAAGTATGTAGGATCACTGCCAGTTGGGCATGTTGGTAAAGGTTCATGATGAAACAAGCGCAAACAAGTGCAGTGTCCTCTCCGAGTCAGGGCTCATAAGTAATTCAGTCATTCAAATGCAAGGTCTGAAGGTCAGAATGCAAGGCAGCACCCCAATAAGTCTTTCACTTTCAACTGACTATGATAGTCGTCCACTGCTTTGCTGTTTGGTATCGCAATAAAAAGCATACGTCTGAAGTGTCCAACATTCCAACGGCTTCTCTGGCAAGTGTGTAGAAATCCTGAGAAAATGTTTTTTATTCTGCGTTCATTCTTCTTCCATCGAAGTGATGATCGCCCAGTGCGATGGCTGGTGGGCGTGATGACAATGGTGTGAAAGTCCAAAACTGAATCTGTGTGCAGTTTTTGCAAGGCCTTCACCAATAATACTACATTCACCGTACTGGTCGTATAAAGCATGGAAATTGTCAGACAATGTATTACCGAAGTTTCTCCAGCTTTGTTTAGTTAGCCTCAAAAACCACCACAGTTGAGGGGAAGAGTTTGTTTCAGCAACACTGGTACGCCAGCTTTGTGAAAAGAACTGTAGTGGTTTTACTCCTGCCAAGTGTGTATGCAACTAAAACAAACATGAAATGTCCTTCACAAAACAGCAGAAGGTCCCCGCTGTCACAAAACAGCAGAAGGTCCCCGCTGTCTTGCAGTTGTGTTTAGGTGTTCTGCGTTATGGGATGAGCGCCAGCATGGGCAACATGATTAAGCGAGAAGTGATGGCAAAATTTTCTCCATTGTAGAATTTTGGTAAGTACTGTTGTGCACTTAAAGCACAAAGGCTTGCGCAACATTACTAGATGGAATTGGACCCACGGTCAAGGTTTGAAAATTTACTGAAGTCAGTTGGGCTAATACTTGCCGAAGACATTTTTTTTGTTGAGAGCGGCGCCAGACCTCAGCATTCGCTTTTCTCCGCCGTAGGCAAGCACGTGACCGTCTCGCCGGCAGTGCCACGGTGACTCTTTGAACGCGTAATAAAACAAGCAAAAATGCTCTCTTGTGCAGTCTAAAGTTGCCTCAAGTGAATGAAATGCAATTTTAAGGTAAACATGTTTGTTTTTAAGCAAAATCAGCCTACTTGCGAGCATTTCTGTATGGATAAATAGAACCACATAGCTGCTGGGTGATGCCAGCAGTTGCTTTGTAGATTTTCAACATCAAGATTACTCCTTTTATAAGCTAAAAAAAACATGCTCATTGGTGCTGATGAGATTAACAATCTTCTCATTTTCACCATAATAAGCAAAAAGTTTTGTGCAGTACACAGTCCCTTTAAAAAATTGTACCACAATATTTCACCTTCATTGCTCTAGAAATACTGCAAATTGATTACATATAACTAGCCGTCCTCGCAGCGAATTCCGAACATGCATGAAACCTGACAAGACAGCTTGTATATGCTTGGTAATCTTCAGTTCTACCATTCAACATTTGATTGAAAAATATAGGCCTCCAACAGTTCGCCCTGACAGAAAACATGCATATGATTTTCGGCCACAACTTCTTCCACGCACCTGTCCAAAACAGCCAGAAGAAGCATGAACTGCAAAGTTTAGTGATGAGCAAATAGTTATGTGAGGTTGAAAAAGTAGTAATTTGGTTGAATCATTTAATTCAAGCATTTTTATTATGATCCAATAACCTTAAAAATTTTACGAATAAGAATTAGGCTTGTACGAATATCACATGCGCTTGTGTAATTTTCTCGCTTCTCAACAGTGTCCTTTTCGGCTCCTATACCAGGAATGTCTCTTTCTTGTAGATATCAGCGAAGTAACTTCAGAGTCTACTCACTCTAACTCGGATCGAGGCGCTAGTCTCAGTATGAGAGAGTCCAGTTTAACATTTCTGTGAGCGTGCGTCTAAATTAGTTCGTCTCTGGAAAATTTTGGCGATTCTGAGTACGAGCGAGGCCAAAGTGCAAGATACATTTCCTGAGGGAATCCCAGTACGATTTTTCTTTGCCAAGCTATGGTCATATCTACTTCAGCATTACTATCTGCTTTACATAGATCAGCGTTCATACTCGCGTCAATGCTTACATATTTCAAATCCGTGTCTTTTATATACCATTTCAATATTTATTGATCAGTTGCATGAATTACATGGTGGAAGGCCTTGACCTTTCCCTTACCATTGACAACTAAAGGAAGTTGGTGACGAATATATATTGCGCTGTCATCTCTTTCAAGAAAAATGACCTTATTGGTTTACGAGCACTCGTAACTCGCATTCGAAGGCAACATATGAAAAGGTGCCAAGAAGAGCATCGATTACGTGAAATTTCGGTCTTAAAAGCACAGGCATTGTGGTCGAAAAAGACAGTGAGTCCGAGCGAGTCCGGTTGAACAAATTTTTGTGATAGTGAGTATGGCTCCCAAAAAAGTTTATTGAGTTCGAGTCTGAGCAAGCTCCACAAGTTTTTCTGACTTACGCTTTCTTGGGTTGAAGCAAAGTGGAAGCAAGTTTCTATTAAATGTATGATTTAAATATGACTCCATTGCAACATGTACACAGCAAAATATTTGTGTAAAGGTTTTCTACTTGGCCTATATAACAAGCTTTTAAACTTAATAGGGCCTTCCAACACTTCGAAAAGTGCATTGTTGTAGCCAAACACCATCAGCAGCTAACACGAGAGATTATGGAGGCCAATGAAATGCAAATGCTGGGTAATCGACGTATCAGCCTGACTTCGCTTGCTCTGACTAAAAGAGAAAGCGAGTTTCTGGCTTTGACACAATTGATTGTGAACTTGTGCTGAGCTGTGGCGTTTTAACCATATAATGAGATGATGATTGTCTTGTTGTGATGCAATACATTGCGCAGTGGTGTTCCGTCATGACTATATATTTCCAGCATTTTCGTTAATAAAATTTCAGTTGAAATCAGCGCTCTTTCTGTCCTTGTCTCTTATTCTGTAGTTACGTCGTAGCTACTCGTAGTCTTGCGCTGTACAAATATTTTGATTCCCTATCACCAACTAGCCCAAGCATCTGTCTTATCAAGTTACGAAATAAAAACACTGTATATCCAAAATTTCCAAAACAAAGAAAATTCAAAATATACATTTTGAGAATAGAGATGACCCAAGAACAGTACAACGAATTTATAAATGATGAATATGATGGTACCATTCAAATGGACAAAGAAAATTGGAAACGAGGTGTCACCTCATTGCTCGTGCCGTGCGGTATAAAGCGTTGCTTGATTTTTTTGGTAACACACATGAACTCAGTTTTCTCAATAAATTTTTGTTCCTATTGCGATAAGAGCACAGAAGTGTTTTAATATATATGGATGATATGATATGATCCCACTCTAAATACAAATGTCCAATGAGCTTCGCTGTTTAAAATTAACTTGGTTGCAGGCCCTATAACCCAACTCAGTCTTGAAAGGTCGCTTCACGGCATTGCGAATATCCCCAAAGTGGTTGGCTTCACCGCACAAAGCACCTTTGCGGCAGTGAAACCACTTTCAAAGCGCTAACACACGGTGAAGTGTGTCTCAAAGGCGCAGCCACTCAGTGATGTTCCGTGCAGGAAGTTTTTGCTTTATCGTGGAATTTTCGCCTGCCATTTTCAGTCAAAAGGAATGTTCGCGATATTGCAGGGTATTTCAGGAATAGTTAAATTCTCATATGATGACCGATAATTAGCGGTCACAGTGCGCCTTCATCTGCTGTAATCGGTTCTGGTGCATGCACCACGCTAGCAGAACCCTTGAGATTTAATATACGTGGAGCGTTTTTTAGTTCATTATTGGTGTTAGACTTGAAGCCCGCAATGTGCAGTGTACTATCACTATATGAATGAATATGCCATGGGTTTGTTGTGCGGCAGCGGATGGGCTAGTCATGATTTCAAAAGTGGCCAGTACGTCATGCACGTGTAATTATAGTGTTTGCGTAGATGAGGGCGGAAATTAGTACTGTTATGCAGGGATATATGCTGGAACTTTCGTCAAAGTTAACAGGGAAAAATCCCCAAAACAGGGAATTTTCATGTCGATGAATGGGAATTCCTCAGCGTAGAACGAAACATCACTGGCCACAGTGTACACGCTGGATCGGTGGTGACGTCAGTCCACTGACCCAGTCCACGAAGACGATCGCTCCACGAAGTTCGTCCTACCACTGTGGTTGTGACCGTCAAGTTCCTACGAGTGCCGATTGCGTTGTTGCACAATATCGAGGCACAATGGAGGAGATTTTATTTATTTATTTATTTATGATACCTTACAAGCTCAATGAGAGCAATAAGTAAGGGGGGGGGTACAAACTTCAAAGAGTAATAGGGCGGTCATGAATAACATGGAATACACAGAAAATAACACAACATCGTGACAAAGCGTGTCTAGTCACTGACACTCAAACAAATGTAATACGCGAATGTTTACAGATATGCAGAAAGCTTGAATAACAAGAAATTCAAGGTACATGAACGAAACACCGTAAAGAAATTCGGAAGGCGTAGGTATAGAAGTCAAGTGAGCAGCAACGGCGGTGCAACTGAGCAACAAAAACTGGGAGAATAACAAGAACTGGGAGAACAATGGCAATAAAAAAAATTGCCCGCAGCTTCCCTCGGGGGAACACTGAGGAGGATGCGGAGCATATAATTGGTTAACGGGGTGTTAAAGTGCGACTTACTTGGGTCGATGGCTAAATTGGTTAACGTGGTTGTGAAATGGGGTGTTAAATTGCGACTTACTTGGGTCGATGGCTAAATTGGTTAACGTGGTTGTAGGAGGGGGTGTTAAATGAGTGAACACGTACACACGTATGCGAAAGGACGGCGCTGGTCGAAGGGACGTCGATCATTGTGTTTGTGGATTCGTTGGAATTCATTTCACCGCGACCATGGACGTTGACGCGCCGTACAAACCAACCGACGAGCGGCAACTGAGCGAGCGAGCGCCGACCTTGAGTATATATACAGCGCGACGGCGCATGCACTGTCAGCTGTTGAATGTTCTCGAAGGAGAAGCGCGCGCGCGGCACAGATGGCGACGGCGCGACGGCGCATGCGCTGTCAGCTGTCGAATGTTCTCGAAGGAGAAGCGCGCGCGGCACAGATGGTGGGCGACGGCGCGACGGCGCATGCGCGCGGGTCAGCTGTCGAATGTTCGAGAAGCGGTGCGGACGGCGCGGACGGTGCACTACAAGGCGCGAGTATAAGATACTTCCACATCTAAAACAACATACACACGCATTTTCCAAACACACATACTGCCAGCCGTACGAAGGCGTTCACCAATATAAATTGCAAGACAACGGTGGGTACAGCAAAAATTAAAGAGAACCAAAGAGAAGAGTGAAACTAGGTGAGTGGCACAGCTGCAGCTACAAACATCAGTGAAGTTAGAGCGGTTAGTGCGATGAAAAATGATTGCACACATGTTTGCGAAAAGAATCTGGATCGGTGATGGAGGCGATGCCGTCGGGAAGGTCGTTCCATAATGATATGGCCTTAGGAAGCGCTGGTAAGTTGAATGCCTTCGTTTTGCCGTAAATGCGAGTAAAACTAAGGTGATTGTGCAGGCGTCTGGACATGCGCAATGGTGCTGTTAGGGGTAGCGTAGAACGTCTTGTGCTGTGAATATATTTATGCAGCAAACATAACAGTGCAACAGAGCGACAAACGTGCAATGGCGAAATAGAATGTTCTTGTTTTAATGTTGTTACGCTGCAATGAGTGCTATAATTGCGAGATGTAAACCGGACTGCTCTGTTTTGTATGGACTCTAGCAATGTGGTTAGGTAATCTTGGAAAGGGGACCAGACTGAAGATGCAAAATCCAGCTGGGGGCGTACATAAATGAAATAGGCCAGTTTACGGATGCTTGTTGGAGACTTTCGCAGATTACGACGAAGATAACCTAATGTTTTTGAGGCTTTCGCGCAAATAACACTAATGTGTGCCGACCATAAAAGATGGGGTGTTAGATTGACGCCTAAGTATTTGTAAGAAGAGCACTGCACTATTGCATCATTTTAATAGGGTAGGAATAATTGGAGTTTTTGTGTTTACGACTGAAGGTCATAGCACAGCACTTGGAAGAGTTTAGAGACATCTGCCACACGTCACACCAGTCACTAATTAGGTTAGGGTCTGTTAGAAGGGTAAGGTGGTCGCCATCATTGTTTATAGCTCGATATGTTATGCAATCGTCAGCGAATAGTCTTATATTGGAAGATATATTATTTGGCAAATCATTTATGTAGATGAGAGATAATAGAGGTCCGAGAACACTACCCTGTGGAACACCCGAGATGACATCAGAGGGAGTAGAGGCGTAGTTATTAACCGAAGTGAATTGTTTTCAAAAGGAAAGAAAATTGCGGATCCACGAAAGGGTTAAGGAATCGAGTCTAAGTGCAGATAATTTAGATATTAGGCGGTAATGGGTAACGCGGTCAAAGGCCTTTGGAAAATCGATGAATACGCAGTCAGTTTGTTTATTCATTCATATTGAAATGGAGATCAGTTGTTAATTCAAACAATTGGGTGTCACACGAGAAGCCTTTCCAAAAACCACGCTGGTGAGGAAAAAAGAAATTATTTGATTCGAGGTGGCGGCGAACATGAGAAGCGATAATATGCTCCAGCAATTTGCAGCAGATTGACGTAAGCGAGATGGGTCTATAATTATCAGGTGAGTGTTTACCTCCACTTTTATAAACGGGAACCACTTTATCCATGTGCCAATCATCTGGAAGTTGACAAGACATCAAGGACTGTTGAAAGATGAGAAGTAAGAATTTTCTCGATACGATTTTTGTGTTCTTTAGTATTTTTGTGTTAATGTTGTCGGGCCCCGATGAAGTAGATAGTTTAAGTTGGTAAATGAGGGAAGCAATGCCTTCGACTGTAAGAGCTATTGGCTGCATAAACGCCCAGTGACAATCTGCGATGAATGCTTTGTTGGAATGGTGTTCTCTTGTGTATACGGAAGAAAAGAACCTGTTAAATGCGAATGAACAGTCATTATCTGAGAGGGGTTTGTCGTCATCACCACGTAACGAGGTATGCTGGTGGTCGGTTCCTGGGGTTAACGACTGCCAAAACTTCCGAGGGTTTGATTTCAAAAGAGACAAGAGATCATAGGAAAAATATTTGTCTTTCGCATCTTTAACTGCAGAGCAGTAGCTCGCCGCACACTCGTCGTACTTTTTCCATGCAGCTTCAGTTTGCCCATTTTTGGCGTTTTTGTACAACCGCTTTTTTGTTTCTGAGCTGACGGAGTGACTTTGTGAACCACGGGTTTGACCTGTCATTCGTTATGGTAACTATGGGAACAAACTTATCGACCAGCCCGCAAACCTTGTCCCGGAAGATACACCAGTTTTCGTTGACGGTGCTAGTATCGAACAAGGGCATCATCCCTTCAACAAGGAATACTTCAAGGTCTGAGTTAATTGCTGCATAATCGCCCTTGTTATAATCTCGTGTAATCTTTCTATCTTTACCTGTGTGGCTAAATGGCACATTTATAGTATAATGGGGTAACTTGTGGTCACTTAGACTGTCCCGATAAGTGATTGGCCCGATAGTTTCAGGCGCATTACTTAAAATTAAATCTAATAAATTAGACCCACGTGTAGGTGCGTCAACAGTTTGGAAGAAGTTAAAACCCAGAGTTAAATCTATAAATTCTACAGAAGCACGACTAGGTGAAGAGAGAGACGGCCAATCAACATCGGGAAAGATAATGTCGCCGAGGAGGTAAACGTTTTCACACTGATAGCTTTGCACAGCGGTCGCTATACTCTTTCTGAGTTCATCGCTAAAGGAAGGACCTGCTTCGGGTGGCTGTTAGCAAGCGCCTATCAGTATTTTTGATGAAGCGGAAAAGCAACCAGCCCAAACTATTTCGAGGGGTGAGTGAGTATCAATCAGAAACGACGACAGTGTATTCTTTATCGCGATCAAAATACCACCGCCCTTTCGTTCAGAACGGTCACACCGATAAATACTGGAAATATTCACGTCCAAAAAGAGTTCTGCATCGAGAATATTTGGGTGAAGCCGTATCTCAGTTAAGACAGCAATGTCTGTATTGGTATCGTCCAAGATCGAAGAGATATTTTCACATTTCGGCAGCAGGCTACGGATGTTAGTCGACGTCACTGTTAGTGGTCGTACCAAGGTCGAGGAACGTGACCATTGTTGCTTAGGAAGTTTGTTTTTGCCTGCTTTCTTATTTAGCTACCTTTGAGAAAGAACAACCGATTTTGTAGAGCGGTCATAAACCTACGCCTTGCCATTCATTTCTAACCTGTCTACTCGCCGTTTAAATGTCTGCTTGCTTGGTTTCGCAAACTCGATCAACTTTTTCCGCGCTTCGCGGGTTGCAAGAGAAAAATCCTGACTAATAGATTAGTCTGTACCTTTAAGTTTTCTTGATAATGCTTGTACGATTTGTTTTTCTTTAAACAGAACGAATTTAGCAATTATTGGTCGGCACTTATCTGGAGAAAACCGACCAAGGCGGTGGACGCGTTCAAACTGCTGGCTTGTAAGGGTGATTTGAAGATTTTCTTCGCAAAATTCAATTAGTTTTTTCTCTGAAGCTTCCCAATCTTCATTAACGTCATCTTCGATGCCGAAAAACAGAAGATTCGAGCGGCGCATCCTATTTTCTGCACTATCGCATCAGGAATGTGCTGAAGTCGGTCATTTACACACTGTAAGCTATTCTCGAGCAGGCTGATTTCACCCGGACTGCGGGATGCAATAGACGCTTCCAAGGATGCCACTCTATCATTCAGTTGTTTAATTTGAGCGTCAGTTTTGGCCTGCTTTTCCTTAACTCCTTTGAGCTCAGTCAATATTGTCCCCTGTCCCGCTTTCAGCCCACGCACGCTTTCCAGGATGTCCGCTAGAATCTCATCATTGGGTACCGGGTTTAGCTCAACGTCCCCCGAACAGAGTAGCAGCAGGTTAATGACACTGTCACGAATTTGCGACGGCACAGACAGGTATCACTTCACTGTTTAACATAAATCAAGGTGGCACGACACCGCTAGCAGAAAGTAATTGCTGGTTTTAACACCAGCGCTACTATACTACTATACAGGTAACTGACCTGTAACAAGAGCATCGGTGAACGCCCCATTCTTGATGCGATGCCGTGCCCAAGTGAAGAGCGGTCCGGTGGGCGTTTATATAGGCTCGTCGGTGCGCAGATGGCAGATGAAGACGTCGCTTGTTGCCAGATTATGTGCTCTTTTTCTTCCAAACCTGACGGGCCGAAGCATGTCTGATGACGGCAAAGCTGGCGTTCCGTGGAAACGGCCGGCCAGGATACGAAAGGACAGGAACTGAAGGCAAGATGTAGCGTCACCTGTAACAAGAGCATCGGTAAACGCCCCATTCTTGATGCGATGCCGTGCCCCACTTGAGGTCGTAAGAGATGACCAGCAGCCTACTGAACACGAGTTCGTGTTCCGAGTGAACTTGGCCGACGAAGATGCCGTCAACGAATGAATGGAAGCGTACAGCGTACAGACCAACACTTCTTGGATTGTCTGGCACGTCCAGAGTGTTGGGGAAAGGTGGGTTGTCTTGTCGATGCCATTTACTGCACTACAGCCGTTGGAGCGATTATTTACACAGGGCTTACAGCTGAAATCATAGTTTGGAAATTCCGCGCCGCGATACAACGCAATTTTATTGATGTCGTGGCGGCAGCCTCATTTGCGGTGATGAGGTTGCTGCGGCAACTGCGCCGAGATGTGAAAACTGCTACATAATTAAACATTTTGACAGAAGAGGCACAATTAACGCTGATCTTGCGCCAAGACATTGTTTTTGCGGTCTTTCGGCGAAAAAAAAGTGGTAGGCGATCGGAACACAACGAGTGCTCGACCATTTTTCACCATGGCGAAAAAACGCGCTCTGTCCCGTGTCCTCTACGCGCCTACTTGCGCATCATATTCAATTGTGCTGCCAATCGGTAGTCTAGGCTCCTCAGGGCATGTGAGCCAAACATAGCGCAGCACGTGAAACAGAATTTACAATTCCTAAACACATTTAAATCGTTCGCTCTTCTCTCCCCTCAATGATGCCATCAACCTAACCGTGCCATAAACTCAAAGTGGACGGCCACTGGCGGATTTGACACCCCGTGATGGGCAATGTTACCGCGGCCGTCACAATATGCGGCGATGTTCGCTCGCTCGCGCTGCAAGTAGCTTAGCATTCCCAGAATAAAAAAGCAACACGCGCTGGCGAACAAGTGTGCCGGATCTTGCCTTTTTTTACACATGCTTGTGTAGCTTTCAGCCCGCTCGCTAGTACAGAAAGCATTTAAAAACTCGACCAGCCCCAATAACTCTGGCCATACTTGACACTAAAAATTGTTGCAGCAGTCGATTGGTTCGACAATGAACTCCTTTAAATAGCCATTAGTTGACTACTTGAAAGTGTAGCAGGGTCTCTTAGTTACTGCTGTAAATTGTAGTGCTCATTGGACAACACAGGTAAGAGCTGCATAGTCCTAAAACCTCTCCAGGCCAATAACATCTAGGTGGGAATACCAACAGTGAAGTAGACACGTCACTTGGCAGCCTAGCATCCTTCCTGTCCCTGTGTTTTTTTTTGCCTTGGTTGCTTCTGCTTTCTGTTGATGCTGCTGGGGTTCCCACCAAGACTATATACCAACTTGACCAACAAGCCATCTTAACTCAATAACTGAATACATAACAGCGATTATTTGCTTGAGCTATTGATAACGAAGAGGCAATTGACAAAAGCCACCTTGCTCTTGGTTGAGCTCACAGTATTCATGTATAACCGCCATCTGTTCTGAAACTTTGCCAGCTGCAACTAGTCTTGCACTACTGCAATGACATGTGCACACACTGCAGTATCTTGTAAATGGCACCTTCAGCACCGAAGCATGTGCCCTACCATAAAACTTTGCTTGTTGCATATAGATTGCGACATGATGTGTCATTTAACCTAGCAGGTTCTGCGAAAGCTACAAGTATTGGCCTAACCAGCGATGCTGAAAAAGACGGTAGCTGAACTTGCCATGTGTTGTAGCAGTCTCTTGGTATAAATACCCAACTTGATGTTAATGTCGCGTTCATATACTGTCCGTCTCTATGCAATTCTGCCACAAATTCTAGATGCCTCTTTTTTTCTGGCTCGGGAGGGGAAGAGGGGACCGTCGCAAACAATACCAACTACAACTTATTTAACACATTGTCAAGTCCGACAAAAATATTCTCTAAGTTGTGGAGTTCAAAATATTTCATAACTGGTGAAGGTAAAGGTTATTGTGAGTATTGAATACTTCTTTGGTGCTTTCAGTCAACAGTCTGTACAGACAGACTGTTGCCTTCAGTCTGTCTGTACGTCCCTGCCTGCGTCCATCTAGTGAACACTCCAAGTACCACCATCTCCCATCCCCTGTGGCACATACCCACTTCGCGCGTCCATCCATCCGTCTGCTAGTCTGTCTGTCCGTCTGTGCGTCCATCTAGTGAACTCTCCAAGTACCGCCACCTCCCACTTCGCATCCCGGTGGCTACGTAAGACAACGACGGAGGATGAACAGACCCACGCTTTAAGGAGCTTCGCCCCTAAGATCAAATGGTTGTTATGTTGCTCCAAAGTAAGATTTTAGCTGTTCAAGAAGCTACACCGAAACTGCTTCGTTGATCAAATCACTGAAAGTGACCATAACATACTGTACTGAGCTGATGATAGACGCCGTCACATCATGTTTGGGCAGTAATCTGAAAGCCACCTTGTTTGTTGGGAGATTCATAAATAGGCACAGAGGATGCAACCAAATGAAAATGAAGAATGTTTTAACAGCTGAGCTACTTAAAAAAAACTCCGGTGATTTTTTGACATCAATGAATTCCAATAGAATTCAGTGGGTACGTTCCTTCGCAGATTTTTGTCATTTATGCCAAATGACAAGATTGAGAGATGCACTGATTGTTTGCCAATAAATTTTTAGGCTTGATGAAAATGATCAACTGACTTGCCATAATTATTGGCAACACTGTCCGTGTAACATCACGTTTGGCATGTCAACTGAAGTCAGAGTTTCCTAAAATAAACTAAGGAGACTCTAGGAGTACGATCGTTCGGTGACCATGAGAATCATGAGTAGAACACGTATTTGCCTACTCTTACTGCTTGCAGAACACGTATTTGCTTGCAGGTGGCGGACAAACTTGTGTCTTTGTTTATTCCTGTGTTATAGTATTGTTTCGAAGGAGAGAACAAACAGTTTTTCATTTCGTAACACGATGTGAAATGGTAGGCCTAAAAGAATAAGGTGGTGAAGCGTAACTGCCAAGCATTTGCCGATTGTTGTTTCATGACAAAGCAGCTTAAAGCCACCCAAAGTCAGAACGAACGTAAAGTACGACGGATGGGCAAATGCAGCGGTAGTGTTTGGTACGAAAAAGCTTCCTTCCTTCATCTGTGGTGTTTGGCCGGCACTTTGCTGGCCTGGCTTTCACAGTTTTCATACTCTGCGCCAGCGGGATCAATATGCGACTTCCGGGTCGTACCAAATAGTGTGTCATGCGTAGAAAGTTTTAGTATTGCGCCTTTTTGCTCATTAAAAGCTTTTTCCAATTTTCTCAGAATTTCAGCTATTGTCTCAAAAACGTACAAACACTATAACCTTGATATGGTTGAAAAATCTCCAGAGTTGGCTTTTAAGCCAGCTGTAAAACTTTGTGTTTGTAGAAAACCGCAGGTGGGTATGCACTACAGGATTCGGGCAAGCCCCACTACCAAATACAGCAGGTGGGAGCATTAAAATGAAAACTCTGCTTGGTGAAGGGGAGCTTGTGAAACACGAGACAGGCGAAGAGAAAGGCAGATAGCCATAAAATGAAACAGGAAAATATAAATAACTAAAGGAAATAAAGACGTAAAAAGATAGAAAGAGAGCAACAAACCAAAAGAGACCGTAAGAAATGACAGCAAGACAGAAGAAAAAGAGAAATAAGAAGAAACAAAGATAAAGAAGCACAGAGAAAGGAAAAGAAACTAATAGAAAGAAAATTACGGTAGAAAGAAATAAAGAAAAACAAAAAAAGACCACTCAGTTCAGCTCCTCATTCAGACTACGCAACGCTACTGTAAAGCCACCATAAGTATTTATTTTTTCCTGTGCAGCAAGGTCTTCTTACTAGAAGTGTTCGAGTTACCCACTGGGCGGCTGAAGGATGCTAGATAATTGCCCCCTAAAATTTTTTTCTAAGACATAAGCTATTGAAGAGGTACTCGTAATTATACACCACATATGCTCATGCATAATTAAAGAAAAAATGTGCTGTGCCTCTCTCAAGATACTGGTAGCCTCTTGCCAGGCTAGACCCGTATTCACAAATCTTTTGTAACACTACAAGGCCTTCTTTGATTAGGAAAAAAAGGTTCAGTATGAAAAAAGGTAAGAGTATGAAACAGAACAGAGTATGAAACAGGTAAGAGTATGAAACAGGTAAGAGTTCATAAACTCGCCTCTTTAGCTTTAAAGGCAGCCTTGCATAAGTTCACCTCATCATAATAAAGAATGAGCTAAAGACCAAGACTATGAACTTTTCCTAGCTCATTGCTGGTTTATTAGCAACAAAATATAGCTGCGTTCTCCTTAAACCAATAAAAGAATTGCCGGAACGCATGCCCATGCATGTTGTGGACAGAATTTCTCGTGTAACCGCACAGTATGCTTCTTTTTGTTTATGAATGCCTCACCCTCATGGCACCGGCCACTTGCAGGAGCGCGCTGCCAAGGCGGTGCATGGAGGCAAGCAAGGCGGTCTATGAGAGACATGAACAGCTATGATGCTGCAATCGGTTTTTTTCTCCGGCTGTCTATGTGTGTTTGCACGAGAAAGCGTAAAATGACCATTTTTGCCAAGCCCGACCGCCACTGCAGATCAAATAAAAAAGTTGCTGCGACGGAAAGTTCAACAAAAAAAATGGACATGCCGGTGACCTGATGCCCGAACAGTATATTCCACTTAAACTGCAGCAAAGTAACTAATACGACTTTCCACTGAGTGCTGCAAAACAAACGCTATACTTGAAGTGGCTGAGTGGCATGCTTCTGCACCAGTGTCGCAAGCCAGTGTCTCATTGCAAGGTTCACAAACAACACTTATCGCGATAAGCTTCAATGGCCATTGCTGCTGCTGTGGCTCTAGCTACTCTTGGTTTGCTGGTACTAGCATCGGCGGCCGTGCAGTAAAGTCAGGCAATGTTGGGCAAGGCAACTATGTCAGGAGCCCCATTTTTTCAGGAGGACAATTTGAAGCGCAATAACACCGTGCGGATCGCTGAAACATGATCTTATTTCAAAGTCACTATTTCCTTGGCACCGAAGTAGCACTACGACGTTTGTGGACCGCTACTTCAGCAATCTGCACCAACTCGATATTGACCCTTAAGGTCTCTCTAATGTCTGGTGAGACCACTGTTCTAAATGTAGCCTTGTGGGTGTACAGCCATGGTAAGCTTGTGTACATATTCCTTCTAGTCTGGACGTGTTCTAAGGCCAACCCAGTTGCCAATTACGCCTGCACTGATTGGGCTACTAACAGTGTCGTCTCCAGGCGTGCACCGAGCCAAACGATTGCTCAACACTACCATCACCTTCATGATGGCATGGCGGCTGAAGCACCTCTGGGGTGCCCCAGTCAAATGTGCGACAACCACTCATATGGTGCTCATACAATCGTACGGTGCCATGTCATTGCACATAATACAACATACGAGCAGCCAGCTGCAAATGTGACAAAATCATAGCTATTACAGCAGTTCAACTGTGAAAAGAGTTTTGTACTTCTAGCAATTCTTACTTAGATAATTATATTTTACAAAGCAGTGCATTATGAAAGAGCTTATCCCCATTCGCACCCATGTGTGTCATGCAGAATGGCTTTTCACAAAATTTGGCGCTGCCAGCATCACACCAAGAACAAGAAGAGTGGCCCACGCAATGCCAAGTGCATGGCTAAAGTTGACGTAAAAATGAAACTGGTCACGTTTAACACCGAACGCAGGGACAAGTATCTGCAGAGAAAGTTGCCTCTTTCTGCAGTGATACGAATCGACGACAGCTAGAGCCACAGCACCGACTCAGCGGATGCTCTGCGGCTAGTTCGCGGCACCAGGTCAACAAGGCAAACATTCCTGCGTTACTTCAGTGAAAGCATGACCCCTAGTGACGCAAGGAGACTGCATAAGAGCAAGCTCTCTATAGAAGATGATGACCCTGCCAAGCTGGCCAATGCGGCTTTAAATCCGCCTCAAAGAACAGTCTACCACTGACACAGCATTTGGAGGGAGGCCTGGTTTGGTGGTACTCACATCGACCCTGTGCTGAAACTGGTGGAAAAGGCTTCTTTGTATGCAGCTCAAGGTATGTCTAAACTTGTGGGAGAATCTGTCTTCTACATAAAAGATTATCAATAAGCACTCAATTTCAAAGTGTGAATGGTCAAGTTGTAGCTATGGCAAATTACAGACACATTCAGCACAAAGCCTCATCTACTTGTGATTCATGCCAGTGGCTTGGTTGTACGTTCCATCTGCCAGTCAGAGCATACATTTACCATTACTTGCTAGGGAAGTAAGAAATTATGTATTTGTTACTTTAAAACCCACAGCTTTTTGATGAATTTATGTTCCTTTGAAATCAGAAACATCAAATACTTAAAGTGACCTTGAGTATGGCAAACTTAAAGCCCAAGAGGTGCACAGGTGGTCGGATTTTCAAGTGGCAAAACCAGAAAACCAGATCAGATTGATAGGAAAACCAAAATGATGAAAAATAAAGGGGGGAAGAATAACATATACATGACCAGATCAAAGAAATAACAAAAACGTTATTTATTTTCTTTGAAAGTGACACTGACATATTTTTAAAAAGGTTTTGTTTCAAGGCATAAGTCGGCAATCTAGAACAACTGACACGTTGCATGAGCATCTATTCACAGGGAACCAGCAATAATGAAGCTCGTGAGTCAGTCAATGGAAACAGATCGTGAAACATAAAACACGAAAAAAACAGATGAGATGCCTCATACTGGCCGGCCTATGTTTCAATGTAACTATTTATCTTTGTCAAATGCATTTTGTCCTTCTTGGCTGTTAGTTGAAGGGATTGGTTGTAAATGTTATTAAAGGAAGTGTTGAAATTTCGGAAAGCATGAAAGCAGCAACAACCAGAGCTGTACAGAGTGTCAGCCACACAGGTAAATCCAGAGAGGGCATTTATACTTGGGAGAAAAAAAGAAAAGAAGTGTAAAGCACAAGAACGGGACAAAGAAAGACGACACAAAAATGGGCGCTGACTGCCAACAAAACTTTTAATCGACAAAATCAAGGATACGCGGATACAAAAAATGGATAGATTACAAATATTTAGTCATGTGCGTCACATCAAATTGATTTTTTTTACAAACAGATTAAGTAGCGGAGTGCTCACACATCTATGGCCCGTTTGGTAGTTGGCGAAAGCCTCAAATATCTCCCGTGCGAGCCTTTTGCAACAGCATTTTAGAACTAACATCCGACAGGCGGAGGTATGCTGCACCCATGCCTAGCACAATGTGTGGCTAAATGACTACAAACACAAATATTTACATGAATTGACATGTTTGCGAGGCCTATAGCTGAAGCACCGCCCAGTCTGTGCCACAGACACACAGCCGCACGAACACTGAATTATGACATATGTTGATCACTGGATGAACGGCTTGATATGTTTCTTTGAATAGCTTGCTCCGCTTCCTTCCTGTTCGTTCGCATGGCGGCACATTCCGCCTAGCTTGGTGGCACTGATTGCTCTTACTGTTAAGAAAGATGGTCAGGCATCTTAAACCTACCTTATCCTGGTCCTGGCGCCATACCACTGAAGACTGAGAAGTAGAGCCTAAACACGAAACACCTTATTTGACAGATGCGAAGCTAACAAAAAAAATTCAGCAGATCCCATGTACTTTGGGAATTGACATTATGTGAAGCATGCGGAGGAAAGGTGGTCATGTTGTAATCTTTTATTCAGCGACATGTTATGAAATGATGCTAAATATATGTACAAATGTTGCAGGAACAGATGCATATTGAACAGTTGGAGATGTTTCTATTACCAGTTGTTTGCACTTGCACAATGCTGCCATCAGTAACATTAGTACTAGCAACACCAGAAGCGACAAGCTGATATGAAGGATTTGTGCGTGCAAGGATGGTAGCCCCGAAAACTGGTGCATAAATCCAATTCTGCGCATGGCACCTAACTACAATGGACGTTTACACAACATGAAGGTTGTAGTATAGGAGTAAATATGTAATCTTTATGAGATTGCATAGCCAGCACTGCCACCACATTTGACGTTTTACGAACATTACAGTCTATTTGAAAAATAGTTCCGAGATCTAGCTGGGCTCTGTGGTAGAATTCTTTATTGCCTCGCTTTATTCTTGGATTCGACTCCTGTTGGCACCCTGATAGATTAATATGTGGAGTTTAACGTCCCAAAACCACCATAGGATTATGAGAGACACTGTAGTGGAGGGCGCCGCAAATTCCAACCACCTGGGGTTCTTTAACGTGCACCCTAATTTGAGCACATGAGCCTACAACATTTTTGCCTGCATCGAAAATGCAGTCGCCGCAGCCAGAATTCGGTTCCGCGACGTGCAAGTCAGCAGCCGAGTACCTTAGCCACTAGACTACCGCGGCAGGGCCCTTGTGGCACCCTGACATTTTTCTTTGCGTTTGTCGAGTCAACGCTGCCACTGTCAGTTTTGTCTTAAAGAGGCCCTGCAACACTTTTTGAGCATGGCCAGAAAATGTTGCCAATTGGTAGAAGAGGCTCCCAAGAACATGCGAGCCAAAATATATAGTGCAGCACGCGGCTTGGAATTCACAATAAACAAATGATCAAAGTTAGCTAAAACTGCTTTTTCTCGTTTCAACAAATGACGGAGGAAGCTGAAAAATCATTCAAAGGCCATCTATCAGCCATTCGCTGATTTTAACATGGCGCGCTCGGTCCTTACAGGGATCGCCGCGAGAGACCGCAACTTGTCCCCACGCGCGCTCGCGATCACACAGAAAAGGTCACGTATTCAAAGCGAAAAAAAAACCAAAAAATTTTTCAATGGCAAAAGGCACGTGTGACGTATTTTTTTTGCCCATGCCATACTCCACGGTTTAGCTCCGAGAGCTTTCACCGAGATGAGAGCTGAGCGAATGCGATTGCAGCATGACAAATTTTTCTGAGTCCGCTCATACTGGACGTATTCTTAAAATTTTTGCATCGTTGAATTCGTGAGGCAATAAGCTTTTTTAGTGAATCCATTTCATGGTTACTTAAAAAGAAGTTTCAGGGTCTTTTTAACGTTCACGGCTTACAATGGCTCATATGTATTATCGTCGTTTTTGGGTAGATACCAAGTGTGAAACAGCTGTGGCACATACCCCCCCGCAGGTATGTGCCACTGTTTCACTGTTTAACAAGAAGTTTCTTACAATGTATGTAATGTTATTTGTGTTTTGACCAGCGTGTCATACTCATCAAACCCTCTCATACTAATTTAGGTTCCCACCAAGTTAAGGAGATTATCACGAGAGCACCCAGACGTAAGCGGCTAGATAGATAGATAGATAGATAGATAGATAGAGATAGATAGATAGACAGATAGACAGATGCCACCACCGCAACCAGGATTCGATCCCGCACCCTGTGGGACAGCAGCCGAGTACCTTAGCCACTAGACCACCGCGGCAGGGCTTAGATAGATAGATAGTTAAATATATAGATAGATAGATACCAAAAGTGCATGCAGTACGCAAAGAAATGCTCCGCATTTATGAGGGAATGCGGGCGCTTGCACGGGTTCATGCTCTCTTGATTTTGCTCATCTTCCCTGCTCTATCTGATACTAATATGTAACAATGCTCGCTGGTGTAGCTTCTTCCCCTTTGCGATTAATCGCTGTGTAGCTGACAGTGTGCTCGTGGAGAATCAATAAATGAAGTACAGAAAGCTTGCAGTAAACCTGAACTCCACTAGTACTTCAAGGAGTCCAAATAGTTTTCCTGCAATTGATTTGTGAGGCAACAAACTCCGACAATGAGGTAATGTATGATTGCTCTAAAAAAGCATGCAGGACGTTTTTAAAAGGCAAGGTGAAGCTAGAACTAAAAATTATTTTGCAGGAACACTTTGCACTGTACAGAGAGCAAAATGGCCAGTAAAAGTCATGCGCCTGAAGATTGTTCTTAGAAGACCACCTGCCAATCGACACAACTTTCCAGGCACTCACATAAGTGTGACCCGTGGTGGCAGCAGTGCCTCCTGGGCAGTGGTCGTGGTTACCCCCAACATGCGACGCGCTCATAACCTCGAGCTGGCAAGGGTGATCGTCTTTGTCGATTCGACTGCCTCATGCGACACCACCAAATGCACAGTAACAGTGGTGCTGACGGCGACCAAGACTAGTGCTGTCCCGTTCGCAGTACCAATTCACAAGGAGCAGAGCACTCATGCTACCTGGATGCTTTTAAGCTCCTCAAAGAAGCCCATCCTCTCTGCTTTGGAGACCAACCAGTAAGTAAGGAAGTAGGCACGAAATTGTAAATTTTGTGGACAGCGAATCGCCATGTATTAATGCCATCCCAATGCTCTACGATAGCGTCGTTAACACAAACTAACAAGAGCAACTAGCGAAGAAAATGTAGAGGCCAGTGCTCAATTCGTGGCTTGAATATAACTCAGTATCCGAACTACAGGTTTTCTTGCCCAAGTGCCAGCTTAAATAGTCTGCACGCCATTGAAATAATCTGAGCACCGAGCTATTTAATCCAAGTGCCAAACATTTAATTCAAGCGCCAACTCAATGAGGCCGCAATCTATAGAGTTTAATCTAATTGCTAATGACTAATTAAAGTGCCAATCATTTTATTCCATGCACTAGAAACACAAGTTTGCCGCTTTATATAGTATAAATGTGAGAATAACGTAAACATGAAGTCACAGGAAGAACCTTTCCTTCGTCTATATATGCTTGCGCTTATGAAATGAAGTGCGCATTGCTATTTCCTCCTAGCATATAGGTGTCATAGCTTCAAAATAAAAAAAAACAACAGTGTGTGTTAATTGCATTTATGAGTACTAAATGTATTTGCTCATAGAGTCCATGGTAGTCTATGGTTCGTTGCTACTGCATTATTCTGGCTAACCATGTACACCATCGCATATGCACAGATTTGTGTCGTCTGCTAAGCAGACGGCTTTCGGCTACTTATTTGCTGAGGCATTCGCAGTCGTCTGCTCAGACCGGTGATAACGGTGATAGACAGATGGTCACCAGGGCCTTTGTCAAGCTCTTCTCGTGGCTTTTATTCTTGGTGACCCTCCAGTTTTTGTCTGGTAAATAAATAAAGTTTGATTTGATTTGATATTCATTCGTTCTTGAAATCAAAAACAACCATTTGAAACTCAAGTTGCATTTGTTTCGGTTCATGTGGAATTAGGTTTTTTATAAAATATCAAAGGAGATACTTCTGTTTTCATGTAAAAGACGACGCTAGTATTCCTGAAGCGTGTTAGCTTGAAACACGCGTTCATAGAATACACATAATTTTGTTTGAATAAAAATATAACAATTATAATGAATATAAACTATGACTTCCGTTTTCCACATCAGGGTCACGAGTTTACGTCTTATGTGCCCTGCAGGACGAAAGCCTCTTAAATGATTTCTAATTTGCTCCGCCCTGTGATGGCCCCTTATTTTTTCGAGCATATACCTGTTTCTGACTCATCACTGCCCACAGTCAAGTTGTTCATGTATTGTGATGCATCCCGGCATTCCAATAACATTATTATGTCTGCCGCATTACATGACCTGGCCCAGACAAGTAATGCTATACAAATTTAATTATGAGCTTGGTTGACGAACACAAAATATTCTTGCTCTTTTTCTTTCGTTGCTAATAAAATGACTCCACCCGGGTCAAGCACTCATCTACAAACTTGTATATAGCACAGTATAAGCACTCCAAACATGGCTCAAGCGAACCACTGAATTTTTGTTTCCACGAATACTAGCGGTGAATACTAATAATAATGATGTATTATACTTTCCGTCTATAGTATTTTATATTGTAGAAACTGCATTTCAAATGCACTGCCATTTTTAAGCCCCGTATTGTGCTTTTTGTGCATGGATTAAACTGACTGGCACCTGAATTGAAGCCATTAGCGATCTGATTAAACACGGTGGTACTTGGATTAAAATCACTGACACGTGGCCTGATTGAGTTGGCGCTTGGATTAAATATGTTCGGGCTTAGAATAAAAGTTTGGCACATGGATTAAAGAGGTTGGCGCTCAGATTGTTTCAACGGCATGCAGATTATCTAAGCTGCTACTTGGATCAAAGTGAGCGGGAAAACCTGTAGTTTCCTATGGAACTTCTGTAACTACTTTTGAAGACATTTCTGGATTCGCATAGTGTAAGTAATGGCACAATAGCGAATAGCCCCAATAATCTGGACCAAAAAAGAGTTGTACCAGGACAGAAATTATTTGTGACAAAAACAAAAGTAAATATTACTGCACAGACTAAGCCACAGGAGAGGGCCTTTGTGGTTCTTGTGGGCATTTATAGAAATCACCTACATGCTCTCATCATCATCATCACACATTTGGCTATTCATGCATTGCACTCAGGCTAGATAAGCGTTTATCCAGCTAAAACATGTGCCCACACCATAGGTCGGCATAACTTGTGGAACTCACTCAGGCTCATTCATGAAATATCTCAGTATGTTCAATTTGCCTGCACCATGTGAGCCAGTTCACGATGTTCTGCGCCTTGCCATTCGTTTCAGCGGTGCAGCATTGACAACCTCTGAACCTTGTCATTCATTTCTAAAGGTGCAGAAAAGGTACAGTGCTGGTTCACGATTTTCCCGCCCCTCCCACACTGACAGTGCCGGCTTGGTGCCGCCGCGCGTGCATCTGAGCAGACGACGCAACACTTTGGTGTAGCCACCGTACCTGCCTCCACTAACACGATGTGTTTTTCGCAAAGAAGTTTGTGCCTCATAAACTGTATGCATAATCATTTCGCCATTGGTCAGTGTTAGCTTAACGATGTTAACTAAGCGAACAGAAATAAGGCCTGCATCAGCACATCGTCATTCGTTTGGGGAGTTGCACTGTGTCTGCACCACTGAACTTGCGCTTCACAATTTCAGAACTTTGCATGAACAGCTGTGAACCGGTTTAAATTGGTGCAGGTAAATCAAATAGACCTTGTATATTGAACTTTCCACTCATTGTACTCAGACTCACAAATTTTTTTCTGAGCTGAACTCACCCTAACTCTCGTTCACACATATTTATTTATTTACAATATTGTAAGCCTTTTTACAGGCCCATACAGCTTCTTAAGCCGGACTCACTCAGACTCAATCTCACCAAAACATTACTCAACCGCACACACTCAGCCTCAGACTCACGGCTGGACCTGAGTCTGAGTGAGTACCACTGAGTCAACTCATGAGTTCATCAGCCTAGAATTAGCTTCTTTGATTGTGATGTTAATACTCTTTAACACTAATATCTGACGTAATCGGTGCTCATGTTGATGCCGCTTCACACAGCATCTTCAAAAACGAGTTCCGAGTGCTTCTAAACTAATAAAGTCATTTTTCTTGGAGGAGATGATAAGATATATAGTCAAAAAATTCCCTGGAAGAGTTCGTTCGGGACTGTTAAGGCACCCTCTCGTATAATTCACACATCTAATTAATAAATAGTGAAACAGTGTATGAACAACACTACTTTGGAATACCTGTGAATAGATGTGAGTATGAATGTGAATCTAGGTAAGGCTGAATAATGCTGAAAATGTCTAGGTGGAACCTAAAGTCGACAAAAGAAAATGGAACTCACTCCAGAAATATATTTTGCGCTTTAGACTTACTCGGACTCAGACTCTCCAAAATTTTGCTTAGCCAAACCCGCTCGGACTTACACTCACTAAAATTTTCTTCAAACAAACTCTCTCTGACTTCGACTCACAAAATATTGCTTATCCAGACTCACACTCATAATGTGAGTCTGAGTGAGTTCGTGTGAGTTGGCCAATGAGTGAGTTCTTTGACCTATTGCCCACACTCTCCCCTCTTTTTAAAATACTGGTAACAGATGCAAACTTACACTTGTCTTTAACCTTGAAACTTACCATAAATGTTACTGCTCTCTATAGTTTATTAAAAAGCAAATAGCGAACTCAACTTCAATGGAAAATTTATTAGCAAGGCTATTTATATTTTTAGATTAGCCCATTAAAATTGTTCTCACAATATCCACGACTTTTCTATGCCTTTATAACTATGGACAGCTTTCAACTTTATTGCATTGTCTGCCAGGCCCCACAGGTACTCATGAGTGACAATTCGAGTGCTGAGAAGGCCGCCCTGCAGCAGATATGGCCGTCAGCAAGGCAGCTTTTGTGCCATTTTCATGTGGCACAAGCAGAGTGGCGCTGGCTGACGACATCTCACAACTCTGTCGACAAAGACCAGAGGAGACGATTCATGCCTGCCTTCCAACTGGCAAGTTTTTTTGCAATCTAGTTGTAACTCTAGCTCTAAGATACGAGGCGCATTTGTTGCATCTGCACTTCGTGAACAAATTCACTATGGTTTGCTATACTGGCATTCGTTTCGTGTTTCCAACATGATGGCGCTGGCATTGCAGCATAGGTGTATAAAAAGCACAACTGTCATGAATTACCTTCACTTCCTCGTGATATAATTTGGAGTGTATGCCGCACGAGATGCCCTAATCTGCAGATGACAACGCTGACAGCATTTGTGTCAATTTTAATCACATTTGAAAAGTACACCAGTAAACGCCTGGTGGGTTCAAATGATTTCAAATGCCACAAAATTAGGCTTGTACAAATATTCGAATGCTTCGAATATTCAAACAAATAATGCAGTAATCAAGTGTGCTGTGAATTGAAGTTAAATTGTTGGAAATTTTTAATTATTCGAAACGAACAAATGGGTGCATATTAGTCCACATGTAACACTCTGTAAAGGTGGTTTTACGGCAGTCGAGAAATGCTAAACCATGAAAGCACTTACCCAAGCATATTATTCCACTTGTTTGGGTGGTTTCACTGCAGTGAATTCGTGCTAAGCAGTCAAAACACGTAATTAAGAGAAATTCGCACTGCAGCAACGCCCCACTTCCAGGTTTTAATAAAGAATTACCCTGACATCGATTCTGCTTTTTTGTTTTCAGTTGAAAATCTCGTTACACAGACTTATGTGCTCTAAGTAAAAAAAGTTAAAACGCAGCATATTTTACTGGCTATGGCTTGGACTGTACCAAAGGTCGAATTCTGCTACAATTCAAAGTTGTTGCCACTTCCTTTGATGAAAAAAATGGCCTTTGCATAGGCCCTGTTTCAATTTTGAAATATGTGTGCAAGTTTGTTTGGCCATGAAAATATGCCCCTTTTTGTTTATAATATGCAATATATATACTATTACAATGCAGTTAGAAATTATTCGACCAAAATTACTATTCGCTTCAAATTCACTTCGAACCTAAAATTCTCTATTCGCACAAGCGTACAGAAAATGTCAGCAGCATGAACTTTAAGGACCACCACTTGGCAGTTCGTAGAGCACACCACGGAAATCGATTTCCAGATTACAGTGCTGCGCACCGTGCACAGCCTCCATTTCGAAAAACAATTCCCGCGCTCCTTTCCTACACCTGACCAATCCTCCTTTCATGCGCAGTGACACAAATTCGCCGATCGGCGACTTGATCAAGCACGCAACTCATCGATTGGGTTAAACCAGTCACGATGGCAGGCTACGCTTTTTCCTCCCTTGAAAGAGAAGGGTGGTGAGACCACGCGAAAATTTGAAACTAGCGGAAACCAATGTTCTAACTTCTTTGAATTCCTTAATAAAGCATTCACAAAATCCTTGAGGCAGCATGTTCACGAAGAGAAAGGTGCACATATTTTTGATTTTTGGTCCTTGAGGATTGTTTACTGGCCCTTTGAACTGGGGCAAGCATGTGCAGATCACAAAGTGACTTCAATGCTGAAAGTAAAGCAGGCTAATGAATCTGCATTATGGTGCAGTTAAAATAAATGAAAATATGCAAATACGAGCAACTCATTGAAACACTTCCTGATATCTGCAGGTCATGTATGCAGACAAAGCAGAAAAACTGGAAGCTGCCTCTGCCGAACTGAAGGCCCTACAACACGAGGCCTTCGTGTCTAGAGTTCTGACATTCTTGCGCCGACAAGAAGAGTGGGTGCAGCTCTACCGTTTGGATGTGTTGACAAGGGGCCACAACACCAACAATTTTGCGGAGGCAACCTTACGCGTGCTCAAAGACATTATACTGAACAGAGTCGAAGCATTTAACGCAATCGCATTCGTAGACTCTGTGGCTGAGGTGAGGAAGAAATACTTTGAAAGCCGTATCCTCCGCCACGCCTACAGCCGTATTGCAGCCCATCAACTGCTGTACAAGCGGCTGCTGTCGCGAATGCCAAAAGGCGCAGCCGGGCCATCCAAGTGGTAGGCCAGGGACAGTACATTGTGCCTAGTGCTACCCACCCCAGCTCCAGTTATGAAGTCTATGCCGACATAGGATTATGCACGTGTGTCTTTGGTAAACAAAGAGCATTTTGTAAGCACCAGGGTTTGGTGCAGAAAAAGTACGGAGGACTGCTCCCAAATGCTTCGACACTGATAAATGACGACCGCTACGAACTGGGACAGCTGGCCCTGGGCGAGAAGTGTCTACCAGGATATTTTTCGAGCCCTTCCAAGAGGAGGAGCTCAGCAGTAGTACCAGAACCACGGAAGGTACCAGTGCCCAGCAGAAGGAGCCAGATGAACTCCAACCAATGCAAGGCACCAGCACGTAAGAGGCCACACACGTCGCACCTGTACTGTCTGTGCCTGATGCAGCCCAACTTGCCCAGGTAGGACAAGCCCCTTGAAAGGGCCCTGAAATACTTTTCAATTAAACATAGGGAAAGCTACTGAACAGTAGTCAAGGCTTCTTTTATTCCTGTAAGATTATAATTGTGCTCCACCACATTAACAAATTTACAATTTTATATTGGTGAATGTCATCATTCTGAGGGTTATTTCAAGATTTCAACGCTACCGGTGTGGTATTGTTCCATGTTTGGGACTACAGGTCCCCAATTGTTGGTATTAGCAGCACTTCCACTAGCAGAATAGTCAAAGCAGGTGACAGGAAAAACATAACATAAACTGACTCCTCAGCTTGAACTTTATTCTCGAGCAGTTGTCTGCAGTTAAAGAAGAGCAAAATAAATGTGCAGTTCTTGTTGGTGTACTGTACACTTGAAGTATATTTCTTCATGACTTTTGGTGCAGGCTCAAGAACATGCATATGAGTTCCTGGAGGTCCAGTTGCGGCATGTGCATTCTACAAATGCACACAATCGAGCTTACCTTGATATCGTGAAGGGCCTTGGAGAGGAGCTTGCTGGTGTTCAGAACAGCAGCGATAGGACAGGACTGATGCTGGCACTCAGGGCTACCGCTGCAGCAAGACGTCGCCGGGCCCGTTACATAAGGATGCAACCGACCAGCCCTGCTAGGCGTAGGCCAGGGCTTACAAGGGGGTCCAAGAGGATCCCTGCAGGGCGCCCAGCAGTTGAGCCAGCTGCCAAGAGAGCGAAGAAGAGGCCCTATTCTTTGAGCCACAGCATAGAGAAAAGTGTGCCTGGTGCAAGGCTGCACTGAATGGCAGCTGCCTCCCACCAACTGGGCTCACGACAGTTCTAGGCACAGAGCCAACTTGGTTTCAAACATCATTTCTAGGGTTTTATGTGGCGAAAGGATGATATGATTGTGAAGCACACTGCAATGGGCGACTGATGATATGTGGGGTTTAACGTCCCAAAACCACCATATGATTATGAGAGACGCCGTAGTGGAGGGCTCCGAAAATTTCGATCACCTCGGGTTCTTTAACGGGCTCCGAAATCTGGGCACACTGGCCTGCACCATTTCCGCCCCTATCGGAAATGTAGTCACCACAGCCGGGATTCAATCCCACGGCCTGCGGGTCAGCAGCCAAGTATTTTAGCCACTAGACCACCACGACGAGGCTCACAGTGGGTGACTTTGGATCAAATTAGGCCATGTGAGATTCTTCAAAGTGCACCTAACTCTAAGCAAAGGAGCAGCTCATCGCCACCGCTGCACTTGATGCTTCATCTTTGTTTGAACCAAAGCGAGAACGACTCCTCGCATTAGCTGTAATATCATAACCTTACAATTGGTCACCTTAGCCACAAGCAGAAGCATTTGGCTCTGCACTACTACCTCACTATCATGCAGACAGCCTTGTCAAAGCTGATGTTAACAAATCGTGCCCACTAATCCCACTAGTTCCTTGGATCCACCAGGTGTGGCCCTTACAAGTCACAATCAGATACTCATCAATGTTGTGCAGTAACATTGTGCCATTCCACCATGGGTGACTTTTGTTTCGCCTTACTGTTAGGAGTTATGAGGTCTTCAATTGCATTTTTTGAGGGGCGGGTTGGGGTTAATATCCCAAAACCACGACACTGAGAGTATTGTTATGTGCCGCTTACCTAGAAACCGAAGAATTGAGAAGACTAAGTGGTGCCTGTCCTGGCCATCGTGGCTGTTTTTATCCGCAGTACTGTTACTGTTGAAACGGGGTTTATTGGCGCAGGTAGTACTTGCACAGCAGGTCTATTAATGCGGAAAGCGGGCGGCAGCTACGCACCCAGGAATCACAGCACCCATGGCAAACGCTCGCGCTTGGCTCCTCTCACTAAAGGCGTGACCCACTGCGGCACATAATCTTCTTCCTCTCTACAATACCCCGGCGACAAAGACGAGCCATCCTGGCAAGTCAAGGTGACGAGAGTAGGAGTGCGTCGTGGTAGGGCTTGAGACGACTCGCGTGGACAATCTCACGACAAAGACGTCGCCTGTCTGTAGATGGCGTGACCGGCTCGATCACGTATGCGACATGAGATCGACGTTCGACCACGCGATAGGGACAGTGAAACTTGGGTCCAAACTTAGAGGACAGACCTAGGGAGTGGAAGGGCAGTCGGAGGCAGACGAGGGAGCCCACGGCAAAAGTCTCGACTTGCTGGTCTCGGTCATGGCGGTCTTTTTTGAGTGCTTGCTTGTTCGAGGTGAATGATCGGGCCAACTGACGACACTCTTCAGTGTGGTGCACAATTTTAGTGAGAGGGTGGTACTCTGAGACGTCGGGACGATACGTAAAAATGGTGTCAAGGGTGGAGCATGGCTCACGCCCATATAAAAAAGAAATGCGAGAAGCCTGTGGTTGACTGCGTCGCGGTGTTGTGCGCATAAGTCACGAATTAAAGATTAACATCCCAGTTCGTTGGTCGGAATTGAAATACATGGTGAGCATGTCTCCTAGCGTTCGGTTGAAGCGCTCAGTTAGACCGTTGGTCTGCGGGTGGTAGGCTGTAGAGGTGCGGTGCACCGTGCGGCATGCCCGAAGGAGTTGTTGTACAAGTTCGGATAAAAAGACACGCCCTCGATCACTCAGTAGTTCCCGTGATGCCCCATTACGCAGTACGAAGCGTCGCAAGGTGAAATTGGCTACGTCACGTGCACCAGCCGTAGGCAGTGGAGCTGTCTCAGCATACCTCGTCAGATGGTCGACCGTGACAATGATCTATCGATTTCCAGTGGCAGTGTACGGAAGGGCACCATATAGATCGATTCCAACGCGGTCGAAAGGGCGCGCCTGACACGGTAGAGGCTGTAATAATCCGGGTGAATGGGCCGCTGTCTTTCGTCGTTGGCATAATGAACAGGACCGAATGTATTTTTGTACAAAGGTGTACATACCACGCCAGTAGTAACGCTGGTAGATCCGGTTATCTGTTTTAACACAGCATCATACGCATGTTGTGGGTCGGCGTGAAAATACGCACAGACATCAAATCGCATGTGGCGTGGTATAACCAAGAGCCATTTACGACCATCCGTGTGGTAGTATCTGCGGTATAGTTGCGCACCCCGTATCTCGAAATGTGTGGCTTGGCGGCGAAGAGCGCGTGGGTACGCACACGTTGAAGAGTCGGAAAGAATGTTAACAAGATATTTTATCCACGGGTCTTTCCGCTGTTCAGATGACATGCTTGAGACGGAAATGGGAACGATGGGAAGTTGGCGTCCGAATGCAGGTCTGCGCTGGATCTCACTGGTGATCGTGAGAGGGCGTCCGCATCAGAGTGTTTTCATCCTGAGCGGTAGACAACACGAATGTCGAATTCTTGTAGGCGAAGAGCCCAACGTCCAAGGTGACCTGAAGGATCTTTTAGAGACGCCAACCAACAAAGTGCGTGGTGGTCTGTCACAATGTCGAAACTCTGTCCGTACAAGTAAGGACAAAACTTGCTTAACGCCCAAACGATTGCGAGGTATTCTTTTTCATTTACGGAGTAGTTCATTTCCGCTTTCGTGAGTGCGCGGCTTGCATATGCGACGACGTACTCTGGACTACCGGGCTTTCGTTGCGCAAGTAGCGCTCCCAGACCAACGCCACTGGCGTTTGTGTGCACTTCAGTGGGGGCACTTGGGTCGTAATGGCGTAGAATGGGTGGCGACGTAAGCAGGCGGCGCAGTGTAAGGAAGGCTTCGTCACATGCCGGGGTCGAGTTAGAAAGATTAGCTGGACCATTCAGTAGTTGCGTAAGTGGGGATATTATTGATGCAAAGTTGTGGAAATACGAGCACAAAAAATACGAGACGAAATACGAGACGAAAATACGAGCACAAGCCGATGAAGCTCCTAAGTTCTTTGAGTGAAGTTGGCTTCGGAAAGTTGGCTACGGCTCGAAGTTTGTCCGGGTCGGGGCGAATTCCATCCTTTGCCACAACGTGGCCAAGTATAGTAAGTTGGCGAGTCCCGAAGCGGCACTTCTTTAGGTTAAGCTGGAGGTTTGCATTAGTAAGGCACTGAAGAATTGTGAGCAGACGGTCGACATCGGTAGGGAAATCAGGAGAAAATACGATAACATCATCAAGGTAACATAAGCATATCTGCCATTTAAGGCCACGTAAAATGCTGTCCATCATTCGGTCAAACGGTGCAGGTGCATTGCGCAGACCGAATGGCATAACCATGAATTCGTATAGGCCATCCGGCGTAACTAACGCTGTTTTGGGACGGTCACACTCTGCCATCGGAACCTGTCAGTAACCTGAACGTTGGTCAAGCGAAGAAAAGAATTCGGCACTTTGTAGGCAATCGATTGCGTCGTCGATGCGGGCAAGAGGGTACACATCTTTCCGTGTAATTTTGTTCAGTCGCCGGTAGTCGACACAAAATCTAACGGAACCGTCTTTTTTTCTTCACTAGCACAACAGGTGAAGAGCAGGGGCTAGAAGATGGCTTGATGACACCGCGCTGAAGCATATCGTTCACGTGCTCTGTAATTACACTTCGCTCCTTGGGTGATACGCGGTAGGGGCGTTGCAGCAAAGAAGAGTGCGTTCCAGTGTAGATTGTGTGAGCAACGGTGTTAGTTTGACTCAGTGCCTTTTGAGGAAGGTCAAATGAATCACGGAATTCATGCAGAAGGGTTATTAGCTGGTTCCGTTGATCCAGAGGAAGCTTGCTGTCGATGGAACGATCGAAGACATCCGAGGAGTAGTCATCCCGCGTAACAGGAAGAGTAACAGCGTTCAGTTGAAGTTGCTGGCCAATGTCGTGGGACTCAATAGGCACAATAACGTTATCATCAACAGGAAGAACATAGCGCAGTGTTTTGTGAGCTCTTAAGGTGAGAGGGCATGAGCTAGGATTGCAAACGACAATTCCAGAAGTATCTTGGTGAGGTGGCAGGAACGACGTATGGCAGAGACGTACTGTGGCGGTGACTGTAAACATCAGATGGGGAGAACACAACGGTAGAGCCGGACATTTCAGTGCGATTGACGGGGACAACGATGGCACTAAGAGGGGGAACATCTATGTCGGAAGCAACAAGAAGCTTGCCAAGGTGAGTGGAGTGAGCTCATTGTAGGTAGATGGCGCGTCAGAAAACACAAAAAATTCAACCTGCGCACGAGCGCAGTCAATTACGGCATAGTGGCGTGACGAAAATACCCATCCAAGTATCACGTCGTGGGAACAAGTGGCCAACACGAGAAACTCGATGTGGTACAGGAAGTCCTGAATGATTACTCTCGCCGTACAGGCTCCGACTGGTCAAATAGGTTGCGCGCTCGCGGTATTCAGCAATACGTCGAAAAGCGGCGTCGTTATTTTTTGTATCGAACGGCAGAGTTTTTGAATCATCACAGATATGGCGGCACCCGTGTCAACAAGCGCAAGAGCTCGTAGACCTTCAACAAACAGTTCCAGAACATTTGTGGGGTATTGGCGAGGACTTCTACAATGCGACAATATTGCAGATCGTGCCCCCGGAGCTGCGGCAGTCAGTTTTCCGTCTCTATGGGGTTCGGTCGGCGACGAAGCGGGGACGGAGTACGGTAGCGGCGTGGTGAGGGTGAGCGACGAGGACCGAATGGTCGGTAGTCGCCAGCAGGGTGGTGGTCTAGGTCAGATGGGGACTGGTCGTGTTGTACTGATTGTCAGTCGCATTGACGGGGCACTTCTCGTTACGCGTTGTACGGGGCCGTGAAAGAGTCGTCAGAGTACCTCGGAGCTGCAGCCGGCCCCGTTGCGAAGCGCCACTGACGGAAGCGCGCCACGTGACCTGCATATCCGCATGCGTAACGGATCGGACGATTGTCAACCGTGCGCCAAGGGTTTCCGTTATAGCGCTGTTGTGTTGCTGGAAGTGGCGTCGTTGGTACTCGTACAGGCTGGGGAGTGGGCCGAAGTGGAGGTCGTGGTGGGGTAGCAGCAACAGCAGCGTAAGTCAATGGCGTGGTGACAGGTGTCTGAGAGACGGACGGCAGCGCCTCAGAGACCTGCGCCTGTATTACCTGTCTGATGGCGGGCGCGAGACGCTCAGAAGAGGGTTCCGTTGCCGGTGCATACGACAGACACGAAAGTTGTCGGGCCACCTCCTCGCGCACATATCGTTTGATTTCCGACATGATTGCGTTGTGGTCTCCACCTAGGGGCAATGCCCCGAGAGTTTAGTCGGTAGCCGCTGGCCACCGTGTCATGAACCGTTGTTTGCGCAATTCCTCGAAGCTGTGGCAAAGAGTGGCGAGTTCGGACACGGTACAAGGGCCCTCGGCCAGCAGCATCTCGAAGGCGTCGCCGTCTATCCCCTTCAAGATGTGTTTGATCTTGTCTGCCTCGATCATGGAAGGGTCAAGGCGCTTGCACAAGTCGAGCACATCCTCGATGTAGCTTGTGAAGCCTTCCCCCTGAAGCTGTGCGCGTCCCCGTAGGCGCTGTTCGGTACGGAGCTTGCGTACCTCGGGGCGACCGAATACATCGGTAATGCGTAGCTTAAAAGCACCCCAAGTGGCGAATTCCGAGTGGTGGTTGTTGAGCCAGAAACTAGCTACCTCTTTCAGGTAGAAGGGTACATATTGCAGCTTTGATGTGTCGTCCCACTTGTTGCTTGCGCCTACCTTTTCAAATGTCGACAGCCAATCTTCTACGTCTTGTTCATTGGTACCGTCGAAAAAAGGTTGATCGCGCACGCGTAGCGCAGTAGTTACGATGACCTTTGGAGGCTGGGTCGTGCCTTGCTGGGGGTTTTTTTCAGCCATTTCTTGGATGGCAGGTAGTTTCCTGTTGTGGAGTTCCAGGTTGAGTTACCCAGCACCTCCACCACTCTGAAATGGCGTTTATTGGCGCAGGTAGTACTTGCACAGCAGGTCTACCTGCTGGGTTCTGGGTCCGTGATTCCTGGGTTGGAATCACGGACTAAGGAATGACAGCACTGAGGGCAAATGCTCGCGCTCGGCTCCTCTCGCTAAAGGCGTGACCCACTGTGGCACATAATCTCCTTCCTCTCTACACTGTGAATTTCGTAAATACACTCGTTTTCTGTCATCTCTCCGTAACATCTTTGGTGGCGGTGCTGGGCACATCAGGAGCACACAACGGAACCGCAGCGGGCGTATTGATGGACAGTTCATCATTCCGGCAGACAATTCTGCTGATCCAGCCCCCGCTATGACGAGTGCACCTAGTCACGTTGTCGTGACCCACCTCCGAGACGCAGGCCCCTTCTGCGCGACCGATAACGGTCACGTGAAGAAGTGGCTGGCCAACTATGAGTGCAGCAGCAAGACCGATCGCTGGGATTCGATTTTGATTCTTGCAAACGTCACGCACTACCTCAGAGGTAGGGCCAGTGTGTGGTTCCACACACACGAGGAGAATGTAAACGTACGTAACAAAAAGACATATGTAAACAAAAAATGAAACACCTTTTTGGAAAGCCCATTGCACACCGAGAGAAAGAACTCTCGTGCTGTGCCCTAATCTCAAAGGAGCTGCACATGGTTGACATACAAGATATCTTAGCCTTGTGCCAGCACGTAGATAGCCAAATGGCCGAAGCCAACAAAGTCACCCACATTATTGAAGGCATCGCTCACGACGCTCTTCACTTGCTCGTGTACAAAGAATGTTCCACCATTTAAGACGTTATCAGGGAGTGCTGAAGTTTGAAAGAAGCAAAAAGCTGACATGTTACGCAGCAATTTGTTCAGCTCCCCAACACTGCTGCCACGTTGTCGTGCAAAGACGTCTAGATCCAGCCGCCGCCCTGTACCAAAAATGTCCTGCGTCTCGTGCGGCGTATGATCGAGGCAGCAACTCAATCTGCTCCCAGGCTAATTCTCACGGGTAGGCCGGCCCGACAGTGTCATTAATTCAAGCGACAGTGTGCGAAGAACTGGCGAATGCAGGCATCCAGCCTGTATGTTCCCATAGTCGTTCTATGTCATTCTGCTCCATACTAACAGCCACAACTGACTTATTCCAGGTACCATGACTCGAACCAGTGGCGCACGCGAGATGACGGGTCGTTAATCTTCAACTGCAATGGCGCCGGTCACATTTCCCTCTATTGTCGCTATCGTCGGCCATCGCCTCCTCATGCACCATATCGTCCAGACGACACTTAATCCTCCCCTTTGCCCGGCAATCCACTGAACACTAATGTCCGGACATCGACCCCACATTATGACCCGTCGCCGTCTCCCCAGACCCAACAACTTTCTCGGTTGCTCATGTCCCGTCACTCCCCCTCGCCGTCCCTCCTCGGGAAAACAGACCAGTGCAGCTCCCGGAAGGTGATGCTGCCTTGACTGATCGACTCGGAAATCCTCTGTCAACTCTGGCATCTCAACAAAAGCTTATGGATGTAGATGTAGAGGGCATGCCAGTTTCAGCGCTCATCAACACAAGCGCCGAATCATCATTATTGAGTGCTCACCTTTCTCGTCGTCTTCCTAAAGTCGTTACACGCGCCTCATCACTTGTTGTTCGCTTAGCCAATAGCCGTACACCTACCGTCCTTTGAATGTGTTTTGCGCATGTGAGCTTCGATGACCACAACACCTCAGTTCTTTTTGCTGTTCTGCACTTTGCTCCTTGGACGTTCTACTGACGCGAAGATCAGTTTTGCATCACTATCTTGGTGACTATTTCTGCGAACAACTTTTGGAGACCTGTCTTAAACTTTGGACGCTGCTCAGAACTGCTTCCTGAAGGTATCACGCTGGGTACAATATCATCTTTAAACGCAAACAACCCTGTTGCTCTGGCCATTGATGCCCAACAGTCGCCTCCAGGGAGCCCTGCTGCTGGCCCGACACCTGATGACACATTCGAAAACATGATTGCCCCGGACCCTGACCCTTCAAAAGCCAGGACCTACGCCTTTCCTAGGAATCATACCGCGACTTTTGATTTCGCTTCACCCAAACTTGGACAAACATATCTAATGAGGCATCGAATCGACAACGCGCACGCAACACGCATTCATTGACACCCTTAGCATGTCTCGGCGACCAAGCGAAGCGTCATTAAAACGGAAGTTGATGAAATACTTGCTAAGAACATCATGGAGCCATTTTCGAGCTCTTGAGCATCACCCGTGGTATTTGTAAAAAACGAAGACAACACCTGACAGTTCTGCGTTGACTACCGGCATTTCACCGGCACATCAACAAAATAAACAAAAATACTTCTACCCATTGCTGCAAACAGACGACGCCATTGATTCCCTTCTGGTGCACGGTACTTTTTTTACATCGACCTTCGTTTGGGCTATTGACAAATAGCTGTCGATGAAAATCATCGGGAGTCAAGTCATGCCCTTTGGATTGTGTAATGCGCCAGGCACATTTTGAGCGTGTGATGGACTCTCTACTGAAGGGTTTGGAAGTAGTCCACATGCCTCTGCTGCCTCGACGATATCGTAGTTTTCTTCCGTACACTCACCAGTCACCTGCAAAACTTGTCGGCTATATTACAAGTCTTCTACATTGCTGATCTTCAACTAAACTCTTCAAAATGCTGCTTTTGGCGCCTGGAGATCTCCGTGCTTGGCCATTCATTCATAGATGTCTCATTCATAGATGTTCGAGAACAGCATAGGCCATTATCGTCGGCAAGCCTTTGTGATGGCCAAACGCGGGGACCATCTGGTGGCTTCGAACGTTCAAGCTCTTTGCTTTTTTCGTGTATATAGCGGCCACCCGTTGGCAGCACACCGCTCCTACTTTGGGTGTTTTCTTTTTTTCTTTCTTTTTTCTCCACCTTCCGAGAACATTCTGAATCACTAGCACTCAACTTGAAATGAAGCAAGGACTGCAGTCTTCTGCTTTATAGTTTTTTTTCAGGCTACGATTGCCAACAGGAAATATGCCACCACCAAGAGATGACGTCTTTACTAACCCCCTTCAAACTAATATGCCAAGGATGAGAAGACTAGGCACTTTTGACGAAGATAAGTTCTCCTATCGAAACATTGGTCAGCTTATCTGAGGCATTTCCACCTGTCGGCTCTCATTTTGATTTTGTTTTGAAGAGTGTGTTTTTGAGAAATGGACGCAGTGTATTACCTAGAAAAAATGCTGAAAATTGAAACTTGAAATTTTATTATGTGGTCAAGCTTCATGGGGTGAGAGCTGATCTGTTAATCATCTTTCTTAAGCCACAGACTTTACCTGTTTGAATATTGGTGGTAAAATGCTCTAACTGTAGTATAAATGAAAATAAGATGTATGAAATATTAAAATAAATGATTTTGGTTTCAGTTGAGAGACAACCTGTGTTGTGATACATGTTCTTGACATTTATCTTACGCCAATGTATGTCTACATTTAAGAGGTGGGAAAAAGATATTTATCAATAAGTGGTAACGATGTCTACCAAAGACGCTCTGTTATTTTTCTGTATTCAGAAAGTTTAAAATGAACTAGGTGAGGCTGAACTCGCATGGTTTCGCGATACCAAGTGTTACTGCAAATTAAGTTGGTGAAATATGTTTATTTCTGCATCCTGCATGAGACGTGTGTACTGTTATGGGTAATAATGTTTTCAATATAATGTGTTTGTGTGTCTACGCAAACGTATGCATACCAAGCACCCTTGCTGTATCGACTCACTGAGCCACCAATTGATATACCCGGGATGCCTATGCTATTCAACACTAAATATTTGTATTTAATTGTATAACCATAAAAGGCAGTCTAAATTTCACTAGTCAGCTTTACAAAGAAGACTGAGTAACATCATTGCATTTCAGTAAGCTTGCATATATATATATATATATATATATATATATAGAAGGGATTATAGGAAGTATCACGCAGGCTCTGATAGTATAGAAAAAGGAGTAATTCACACACAACGAACGTTTCAGCACAGTTTAGTCCGACGTTTCGACCGTGGGACCGGCCTTCGTCTGGGGCAACACCTGATGAAGGCCGAGACGAAGGCCGGTCCCACGGTCGAAACGTCGGACTAAACTGTGCTGAAACGTTCGTTGTGTGTGAATTACTCCTTTTTCTATATATATATATATATATATATATATATATATATATATATATATATATATATATATATATATATTTATATATATATATATATATATCACCAGATCAAACAGACAATATTGCCAAGGAAAGTATAGGGGAAGTTATTAGACCAAATTGTAGTGTAATTGTGAAGAAAGAAATGTGGGTTTAAAAGATAACTTGCCATGGACAGGAACCGAACCTGCGACCTTCGAATAAAGCGTTACTCGAAGGTCGCACACCCTTTCAACACCCTCTTAGAAGGGTGTTGAAGTATAAGAACACCCTAACATTTTGCTGAACACCCTTCGTGTAGGGTGTTAAGCTAACACTCTTTCAATAGGGTGTATCTGAAAACATCCATAGGGTGTCTCTCTGGCGACGAGCCAGTTTACACCCGTAAGGGTGAAAAATTGACTGTGTAATTATCAGAGTATCCGGAGTGCATACCTGAAAGAAATCTCGGGAATGGCTTTGAAAGCACCCTGCACCAACGAATTTTTTGAATAGTCTCACTTTTTGCTCCAGCTCCGCCGATACATTTGACGCCTTTGCAGGGTACACGTAGATGCCGAGGCCTAAATCCACAATGCTCCTGTCGCGCATCAACGCCACTGAAAGAGCTATACAAAAACCGTCTGATTCGGTCAAATGACTTTTCTTGCAGATCCGCAAGTCCATCTTTTGGAATGTGGACGCCGTTGACACAATCTCAAACAAAACACAAGCACTCTTTTTTGTTCGAATTCTTAATGCTTAGACTCAGAAATATCAAGGGGGGAAATGTGGCAAGCTCTCGATTAACTTTGTAGAGCATGTCTCCGTCCTCTGCCCGCAGTTCGGAATACTTCTTGCAGTCCTTCAGCTGAAAACCTCTCTTTGCCGCAGGAGGACACATCGTTGACTTTCGCTTCACTCCCACTTCATTTAAGTTTTCACGCGTTGTCAGGCAAAAACCTGCATTCGTGTTCATACACTACCACTGTCAATATCTTCGAGCTCGGGCGTCGCGCAATGAGACCAAAGAATCGTCACCAGCACTTGTACGTCCAAATGCTCGCATTCAATGTTATATTCTGGACTGCTTCTTTTGTCGATATTAGCTCCGACGTAGTGGCACCATTTTGCGGGATACAATATTTACCATACGGCAAGCAGTGCCACAGTCGAAAGCTTCGCAAAACTATGTTCTGCGCCAGCATCCTAGCTCCCTCCACCACGTTGTCACAAATCAACCAAATATCGTGCGCTTCCAGAGTGCTGACCATCCCATTCTGGACGAAGCCTTGGAATATCAATGCGAGGGGTTCATATTTGAGTTCACTTTTGCTTCCGACAACTTTCAAGTGTTTCAGGGTGAATGTATCACTCATGAAGGCCACAAACATTGGAGGATATGACACCAAAGCATACGAACTTATCGTTAAATATCGGAAAATAGAGTTGGTTTGGAGTCCGCTTAGCAGGAGCTCCGCTTGCCTACTATTCATATGCAGTGCGATGAACTCGAGCACGGTCAACGTCGTCGAAGCAGGCAGGAGCTCCGACACCATCTTGGGAAACGTCTCATGACGCGAGGGAACTACACAATGCCGTTCTTCGAGGCGCTTCATGAAGAAGCATCTTGCAAACACATTCGCTGTTGACCGACCATGGAAACTCAAAGGACAAAGATTTCACGGAATGATTTCCGAGTAGCACCTTAAAGGGACACTAAAACAACAATTATGTCGACGTTGATTGTTGACATGAAGGTCCAGAAACCTCGTAGGGTTACTTTTGTGCCAAGAACCCTATTGCAAAAGTAGCGTGATGCCATTACGTTTTTTGGCACTGGTACACGCTGGAGACGCTGGTACACGCTTGTAATCACTGGCACTTCACTGGACGCATTGAGAAAAAAGCTTTGTCGCACTGGTAGGGGTGCTGCAGCTCAACCGCTGTGATGCTGGTGCGCACTGCGAAGCGCTGGAAGCGCTGGGACTTTCACTGGCAAGCGCTGGTGAATACTGGAGCACGCACTGTTTCTAACAGCACAGCTGCAGCGTGCAAGTTATTTTAGCGTGTGCTGTGGTCTGTTTCGGTGTCGTTGAATATAAAACATTTGATTCGACGGCAGGGAGAGATGCTACCCTAACAGATACCGAGCATACGTAATTTTTGCGGCGCACGTACGTATCACAACAACTATATTGCTAAGGCACGTTGCCGGGCTAGTTGGTTGAGATTCATCATTTTCACTGGTATAGCGCACCACGACAAGGGCACACACAAAGGAGAGATGCACACACACACACACAGCGCTAACTTGCAACTAATGTTTTATTTGCGATCACACACGCTGTTTATACAACAGTAGACCGATAAATCCTGGATAATGTCACGTCAAGAATACAGCAGAGCCTATCCACATGTCATCACCGATAGCGACAATTTACACTAGCCCATCAAAGTGAAGATTCTAGATACTTCTTTTTTTTAGACGATAATGCTACGGAAGCCACACTCACACATTTTCTTTCATTTTGTCTATTTCAAAAGCTTCAATAATTTCACGTGTGGTTCTGCCACAGGCCCGAAAGAGTATACGGGTGTTGGAACATAGGGACGCAACCGCAACTCCGACAGTGAAGGGCCAAATGACCACATACCGCTCTTTCTATATTGTACTTGTGTTTCCTTAGTCTCTCATTCACACACCTTCCAGATTGGCCTATGTATTCGCAACCGCAAGTCAAAGGAGTGCTATAGACAGCACCACAACAACAATTCACAAATTTCTCCCAGTGCTTAATCTTTCAATCCTGTTTCCCACTACTTTCTGCATTGACCTTTTTGCACATTCCTTTCAACTTTTCGGGAGCAGAAAACACTACATCCGCACCCGCCTTCCTTGCTATCCTTCGCAAGTTATGCGAAATGACATGCATGTAAGGCACTACAGCAACCTTACCTGCCTTAGTGGCGGTTGCCTGGTCTTTGACGTTTGCCCTTCCTTTCCTGCTTATACATTCGGCGACAGCGGTCAACAAGTGCAAGGGGTAGCCAGAGTTCAATAAACGTTTTGTTTGAGCCCACAAGCTATCATCAAGCTTGTGGTAGCACGACTTCATCAGTGAATTCTGAAAACAGGATTTTATCACCAAACGCTTTACCAATTTCGAATGAGCGGACGTGAACGGAAGAACCGGTTTAGCCCCGCCGTGGTAGTTTAGTGGCTAAGGTACTTTGCTGCTGACCGCAGGTCGCGGGATTGAATCCCGGCTGCGGTGGCTGCATTTACGATGGAGGCGGAAATGTTGTAGGCCCGTGTGCTCAGATTTGGGTGCACGTTAAAGAACCCCAGGTGGTCGAAATTTCCGGAGCCCTCCACTACGGCGTCTATCATAATCATAGCGTGGTTTTTGGACGCTAAACCTCACAAATCAATCAATCAATCAGTCGAAGAACCGGTTTTTCCCTCGCGGTTCATAGCTCCAGCATACTCTTGCTGGCGAAAAATACAGCCCGAGATTTAGGAATCTTATGAAATTGTCATTTGGTACTTCATGCGTCAACACCAAGGGAGATAACACTGTCAAGAACATGGTTAGAGTTTCAGCCACAACTGCGTCAAAATTGTAATGATCATTATTGGCAACGATGAGATAGTCTTCTACATATCTAAAAACAGCAATAACGTCAGTGTGCTTCATAAGTTGGTCAAGGACCTTGTTAAGTTTTGCTAAAAACAGGTCGCTCAGGTACGGGGCTATGCAGGAACCTATACATATTCCGTTCTTTTGTTTTACAGTGTTCCCATTTTACAGTGTCCCGACCTACGCGACGTGGAATAGGAACACTGTAAAACAAAAGAACGGATATGTATAGGTTCCTGCATAGCCCCGTACCTGAGCGACCTGTTTTCAGCAAAACAGTAACAAGGTCCTTGATGAACGTATGAAGCACACTGACGTTATTGCTGTTTTTAGATATGTAGATGACTATCTGATCATTGCCAATAATGATCTTAACAATTTTGACGTAGTTGTGACTGAAACTCTAATCATGTTCTTGACAGTGTTATCTCCCTTGGTGCTGACGCATGATGTACCAAATGACAATTTCATAAGATTTCTTGACCTCGGGCTGTAGTTTTCGCCAGCAAGAGTATGCTGGAGCTATGAACCGCGAGGGAATAAACCGGTTCTTCCGTTCACGTCCGCTCATTCGAAATTGGTAAAGCGTGCGGTGATACAATCCTGTTTTCAGAATTCACTAATGAAGTCGTGCCACTACAAGCTTGATGAGAGCTTGTGGGCTCAAAGAAAACGTTTATTGAACTCTGGCTACCCCTTGCACTTGTTGACCGCTGTCGCCGAATGTATAAGCAGGAAAGGAATAGCAAACTTCAAAGACCAGGCAACCGCCACTAAAGCAGGCAAGGTTGCTGTAGTGCCTTACATGCATGCCATTTCGCATAACTTGCGAAGGATTGCAAGGAAGGTGGGTGCGAAGGTAGTGTTTTCTGCTCCAGAAAAGCTGCGAGGAATGTGCAAAAAGGTCAATGCAGAAAGTAGCGGGAAACAGGATTGTAAGATTAAGCACCGGGAGAAATTTGTGAATTGTTGTTGTGGTGTTGTCTATAGCACTCCTTTGACTTGCAGTTGCGAATACATAGGCCAATCTGGAAGTTGTGTGAATGAAAAACTAAGGGAACACAAGTACAATGTAGAAAGAGCTGTATGTGGTCATTTGGCCCTTCACTGTCAGAGGTGCGGTTGCGTCCCTATGTTCCAAAACACCCGTATACTCTTTAAGGCCCGTGACAGAACCACACGTGAAAATTTTGAAGCTTTTGAAGTAGACAAAATGAAAGAAAAATGTGTGAGTGTGGCTTCCATAGCATTATTATCTAAAGAAAAGAAGTATCTAGAATCTTCACTTTGACGGGCTAGTGTAGATTGTCGCTATCGGTGATGACACGTGCATGGGCTGTGCTGTATTCTTGACGTGACATTATCCAGGTTTTATCGGTCTCGTATTGTATAAACAGCGTGTGTGATCGCAAATAAAACATTAGTTGCAAGTTAGCGCTGTGTGTGTGTGCATCTCACCTTTGTGTGTGTCCTTGTCGTGGTGCGCTATACCAGTGAAAATGATGAACTATAATGCTCTTTTTTGCATATGCCCCCGCGTAAACCGGCCATACTCGCATCGTCCGTGTATTGCTGTAACGATTCCAAAATACAGTGTTTGTAAGCCTGGAGCTGCACGCCACTTCTAACAGAAACAGGAAATTGTTTTTGCTGCAAAGTTGAGGGAACGTAAATGAGCTCTCTCGATCACTTCGCAAGGTTTCCCAGTGGAGGCGAGAAAAAAAAAGCCGTCGTTCGATTCCGCCACGCCGCATAAATGTATATCTGGTAATGGTTATCCTTCTAGTTACTTCAGGTAAGAGTTAGAAATGTTCCGAAGCTCAAATGCAGAATCTTCAACAATACCAAGTCAACGCGCCGGTAGTGGTCTTACCCAGTGCCTGGCACAGCGAGCAGTAAACCTGTCTTGCCAGCCGTGTTAGTACATACGTTACCGGTGCTTCTTGCTTTGTGTACACACAACTTCAAAATGTGGGAATAACTGTAAAGTGCAGTTTAGACATCCACGAACCTTAATCAACTATTAAGTCTTGTGTCGATGTTCGCACAAAGAGCACTGACGATGGAACGTTGCGCTTTCAGCTACGCAGGCTGTCACCGAAAGCTGCCGGCCGCACTTAGTCGGTACTTCTCCGACTGCTATGTAACAACTTGCATTATTCAGTTAGTAATTTGGTGCGCCTTCGTGAACTGACTCCCTCGCATACGTATTCAGGGGACTGCATTGGTATTTCTATGGGCGTTTTTTGTAATTGTTGGTATCAATATAAATGTGCATATCTGTACACTGGCACGCCCGCTGTATACTGCCAGCGGAGGCCATAAAACGGCTGTCGCTCGCCATCGCCATTCCGTAAATGCATTTCTGGCATTGATTGACCTTCTATTTACTTCCGGTACAGTTAAGGTAACAGTTAAGGTAACAGCTCAAATGCAGAAACTTCAAGGACCGCAAGTCAGCTGCTTCGAAAGTAGCCTTTCCCAGTGCCTCATCCCTGCAGCGAGGCCTATTGTGCCGGCCGCGTTGGTTTACCTGCTTCCGGCGCTTTTTGCTTTCGGTAGGCACAATTCTAAAGTGTAAGAATGACTGTAAAGTGCAGTTTCGACATCCCTGAGCCTGAATCGATCATTTATCCGCGTTTGTGGTGCCCGCACAAGGAGCGGCAACGATCGATGTGTCGTGCTTTCAGCAACGTAGGCGGTCACCGAAAGCTTCCTTCTGAGCGCAGGAGCCGGTACTTCCCTGACTCGTATGTAAGAACACGCAATTTTGAGTTGGCAATTTGGTACGCGTTAGTGAACTAACATACTGGCATACTTCTTCAGCGGATTGCATTAGTAATTTCTTCGGTGGTTTCTTAATTGCAGGTATCGATATACCTGCAAATATGTAATCTGGCACGCCGGATGTGTGCTGCTACATCGTCGCTTGCGCGAAAAACACACTCAATACTCACTCATGTGCGTAGATACCTACCAAACAAAACATTTAAATCATCAGTACTTGCTTACCAGTAGCAAGTCCTAGAACCGACTATCAAAGAAAAAAAAACTATCGGCAGCAACAGCTGACAATATGTGGCTGTTCCTCCAGTCAACTTGAGATTTTTCAGAGTTAAGATGTGGATGCTTTAAAAAACTTTGCGCTCTTGCTAATATCTGCACGTCATTCGGTTCCCGGAAGCCGTTCGTCACTGTCGAATCAAGACGCAATTGTTATTTAAAAAGGAATATTGCGTCGGTCGTGACTGTGCAACTTGTAAACATGAAGTGGAACAGCGTCTTCTTCCAATAAATAGTCGTTTTACACCCCCACATACATGTTCTGGCGTGGCGTTGTGGACAGCGTATACTTGGTTTGACATCAGGATGTAGCAAGTTCAAATTCAGGCAAGTAATGTTTTATTTTTTAAGTTTTTTCTTTTTATTTTGAATGCGTGCTATATTTACTTATATATTTATTTATTTCTGGCAAATGGGCATCCCCGTTTTAACCCTGTGAAGAAATTTTGCGCAGAGTACTGGGACGGTGCCGCTCCAGCGTCCCAGTACCTGCGCTGTTAGGTGCTGGTACCAGTGCCATACTGGGCCCATAATCAGGCATGGCGCTGGACGCTGGTACCCAGTGGCGCTGGTTTTTGCAATAGAGAACGAACCCATTTTGAAATCAAATCACGGTTCAGTAATGCGCATCGGGTTAGCGCACTTCAAGTTACCAGCCTCAACAAGCAGACTGACAGGACCAACTCGCGTCACTGTTGTCGTGCACAACATTGCCAGGATTCACTGCGCTAGAAGCAGCAGACCAAAAGCAGCAGGAGCCACAACAGCAACTATGACCATTGATTAATTTCCCGACATTGGCTTCGAGATCGCAAACGTTTTTTTTGTTCAACTGCGTCCCGCTAGATCACACCACCTGTGCCTTGTAACCACACAAAAATCGAATTTTTCAACCACTCCCGCAATTCCCCATAGTAACGTCTGACGGTTATTTTTTTCCATGAATCAAACTGAAACAAACAAGCAGTATCTTATTGCGCCTTTTGATGTACGGAAGGTTGTTTATTTACAGCAGCTTGATCGATTACTAGTGATTATTTGTAGGTGGTTAGTCTGATGTCATCAGGATCATTTTGAAAATTTCCTACTGCGGCGCTTGTGTTCTCGTGCATTTATCCTAATTTATCGGTAAGTAGGGCACTGTTGTTGATAATATTGACGTTTTAGAAGTTGTCATGCATTGAGCTTTCACTCTGACATAAGTTGTTATTTCAGTTTTGTGTCCCTTTAAAATATTCCACGTCCGGATCGAGTTTGTAGCCTGGACTATGGACAGACACTACGCAGTGATGTATATTATAGAGCCAGAACAGAAGTGTGGCGGCCTGATAGAGTGCGGTTCCTTCGGGCATCGGATTACGAATGTTAGGGATGTGCACCACTCCGAGTTGCCCTCCTTCTCCGGGTAACTGGCGAAGCTCTAGCTCAAGCTGGCAGATAAATTCGGTCCATAGGGGAACGATGGCAATGATTTCGCAACTTGTGTTCTCGGAGGCTGTGCAGGGCATGCGATAATTGATGAGACGTCCGGAGAAGCAGCCCCTGCAGCCTTCCAGCTCAGCAAACAGGTGGGTGATCTTGTGGGCATTTTCATGCTCCACTGCAGCCCAGTGTGTAGTGTCCATGTTACCTGTGCGAGGGAGAACACACTTACAGATGCACTAGGTAACAGATAAATTTAGCAAATAAGGTAGCTACTTGTTACGAGGGGAATGGTGGAGATCACGTACCGTTTTAATGCGCCTACGATACAGGAATGACCGTCATGTGGCGCACTTCCGTACGATGAATCACCAAAGATTTTTCCTAAATACATACATCCATACATGCATACATACATACATACATACATACATACATACATACGTAGATGCGACGCCATGATGAATGGCCGACGTGGCCTGGCTCATACGCCATGTTTATTTTTTTCTCACTTTTTCTTTCGCTGCTTCTACAAACAATCCATTCAATCATACGTCACATAATTCCCCCTCCCACCAGAAGTAGTTGCGTCGGACACTTAACAAAACAACAAAAACGCAGAGTGTTAAAGCGAAAAATGTCAAAATGCACCACAGTTCCATTTCAGAAGGAAGTTCCTTAACTCATCAAAAAAATCCACAGCAGAGGGAAACAGTCCGGTCATATCTAAATGAACTCGGGTGGACGAGTGTGGCTGTTGTGTCCTGAATGGCATATACAGACCCTGGAGATCTGCACTTGTGATGACATTGGTTAAGCTCTTGTGAGGAACGGACAAGGTTGGTAGTCCCTGTAGCATTTTAGGTTCGGATGTTGAAGGCGTCGAATTTTGTGTCGTGGCGGGAACAGACGGTGTGCTTCCAGTTTGCGAGTGCGATGGTGACGGCTGACGGAATCGTGTCTTGATCTCTGCGTTGTACAGATGCTGCCTTTTTGTCGCTTCTATCGTTTTTTGTGGTTTCGAAGATGTAATTCTAGGCGCAGCCTTGATGTCTTGTGCCAGATGCGTTTGTGGTGCCGATACTTTATGCGTATATGCCTCACGTCTTGAGTTGGCTTTAAGAGGCTTACTTTGCGTCGTCGTCCTTGTCGGTGTATCCGTTGGAGTGTCAGCGACTCTTTGACTTGCTTTCGTTGGCGTTGCTGATGTTGCTGTGGAACGTATTGCAGCGGGATCCCTTCTTGAACATAGCACTGGTTTTCTTGACAACTTGATATGGTGCCAGTCGGCAGCTGGCAGTCTGTGGGCTGTTGTCATGCAGTTCTGGCCATGAAGATAATGCTTCAGAGTTGGTATAAAGTTATTCAGAAGCTTCTTCTACCCTGTTCACTACGAGAGGCTCTTGCGCATTGCAGCGTGCGACGTTCGATGCATCAGAGCCTTCGGTGTTGCTTCGAATGTCGAGTATGTATGCACCGGATGGCGGTGCATGAGCCCGTGTGGAAGGATCATGGCTCGACAGTGTATTTTTCTGGTGCGTCAGCTCGTATGTCGCGAACACGGCGTCCTTATGAGGCAAACGGTGAGCGTCAGGAGCGCTTGAAGAGTCGCGTGTAGGAAATCCGGGTGGTGAACCACGTATGTGAGGCGAACAATGAAGTGCATCAGGTGTGTAAGCAACGTCTCGTGTCGTGTGCTGAAGTGACGGCTTTGAAAATACCGGCGTTCGTGAAGAAAAACGTGGTGGAAGGCTTTGATCTTTGAGAAATGTGCATGGACTGTGGCGGCTGAGTGTGGTTGTATGCAGGTGGTCGGTAATGAGGAAGTCCTTGTAATAGTCGTTAAAACGGGCAATGATCCCAGATCTTTTGGCATGATTCATCGTTTTCAAATATGTGTGTCATGTAAAACCTAAATTCCTCACCAGATATGTAGTCAGTGAAGCTTGCGATCATCTCCCGTTTCGACCATGATGCAGCGATAGCGTGGAGCTCGAAGGGTCGAACCAGTCCTGTACAGGTCCATCGTCCGCTGCTCCGGTGTACTTGGAGATGGGAAGGTAACTCCATGGTTCTGTCATGATGCCGGTAACTGCATGCCCCTGAGATCACCTCTTCTCTGGTCGATATTCAGTTGAGGCGTACTGCCGGTGGCTTCGTGAATGATGTGAAGTTGATGAGTGGCGGCCAGGTCTTCATCCTGTCGACTCGTGTGACGCTATGATGAATGGGCGACGTGCCCTGGCTCATACGCCATGTTTATTCCTTTCTCTCATCTTCCTTCTCTGCTTCTACAAACCATCCATTCAGTCATACGTCACATGAGCGTCAGTCAGAACACCAGTTTATTCTGACTTCGTCTTCCTCTTCTTACTTTCCCACATTCACCTGTGAAGCGTCACACGTTTCCCCCTACCTCCGAAAAAGCGTCAACTTATTGGGACAATAGTAGCGACGCAGTTTGTTGACGTGTACAGTGTCAGCAGTTCTGCTTAATGAAGATACGCATCGGTCGATCTCATAGTTCACAGGAGAGACCCTGCGAAGAATTGTGTAAGGTCCTTCCATGACTGAACTGAGCTTTGCTTTGTTCGGGTGCCAAGATGTTTTGTAGAGGACCAATTCACCAGGTTGAAGATCTTGTGGTAGGATTTTTTGTCGTAGATTGTCTTGTTCTTCTCATGTTAGGCAAGCTTGTTCTTGATTGTACGTTTCCTTGCTTCTTGCACACTCTCCATTGGTGCGTCTAAAATTGTGTCGTATGAAAGACTTCCATACATGAGGTACGATAGTGGATATCGTGTTACTTCATGTGGGGTTCTGTTGTATTCATCGACGACATCCGAAAAATGTTTGACCCAAGACTGCTGTGGCTGCTCATTCATTTTGCACTTTAGCTGGGTTACCATAGTCTGATTCGTACGTTCGTTGATGCCATTACATTGAGGGTGTTGGGAGGATGTGAAAATTGGTGGACACCATTGCGTTTTAGAAACTGCTTGAATTTTCCAGCTGTGAAAGCTGGTCCACGATCAGATACAAACTTCTTTGGTTTTCCTGCAGCAAAGATGGCGGTTATGCACGAATTGTATGCGTCACAAGTTTCGCTCTTGTGGAGAAACGCCCAGACTTACCGTGTAGCATAATCGATCTCCAAATGAATAAACTACTTTGTCGAGCCGTATCCTGAAAAGCCACCAATGCTAAAAGATCAAAGGGTTGTTCTGCACGTGGTAATGACTCGAGATATCCGAATCTCTTGGTTTTCGGCTTCTTGAAACGCTGACATATGTCACAGTGGCGGGCGTATGATAAAACGTCTGTGATGATTTCCGGCCAATAGTAGGATGATGAAAACAACCCCAGAGTTTTTTTTTACTCCGACGTGTCCGAACTGACAGTGTGCTTTCTGCAGAAGGCCCAGTCGAAGCTTGAGAGGAACGTACACTTTGCGAATTCCTTTATGTGTCACGATAGTGACCCCGTTTTCCGTTGTGTACTTGCAGCGAGGGTGGTCATCCTGGTAAGTTTGAAGTTCTTGTAATGAAGGAGTGGAACTATAGGGCTTCGCGAAAATGCGTCCGCCTCGATTTTCTTCCTGCCTTTTTGATGTCGAATGTTAACGTCATACATCGACACCTTCAAAGACAATCGAAAGAGCCGGCCATTGGGGTTTTTTGTGTTTCTGAGTCATTGTAAAGCAGCATGATTGGTGACAACAGTGAATGGTCGTCAATGTAGATATCAGTGCACTTGTCAACATTGTCAATTATAGCGAGGCATTTGAGCTCAGTAATGGCATAATTTATTTCGTGCGTGAGTAGCTCGCGCGAGTGATAGGCAACGGGGTGTTGTTTACCACCATGATCTCGTTGCTTCAGAACTGCACCTACGCCTGCGTTAGATGAGTCGCAATAAAGAATGCATGGTTTATCGCAAGAAAAAATTCGTAAAATGGGTTCTTTGGTCAGACAGTATTTCATGTTCTCAAAAGCTTGTTCACATGAGGAATCCCATTCCCATAGTGCGTCCTTCTTCAACAGCTTCGTAAGTGGGACAAATATGTCACTTAAGTGCGGTAAAAACTAGCGGTAAACGTTGGTGGTGCCTAAAAAATGCTGAAGCTCTTCCGGAGATTTCGGTCTTGGGAATCGCAATACATCTTCTATACTTCTTTGATGTGTTTATTTATGTAATAATATGTTTTTATTTGTGCTGTCTTTGTTTATTGTAACCACTCCTGCAATGTCTCAAACATGAGAATGCAGTATCTGTAAATGAAAACAATAAAAAAGTATAGGTGACACTGTACCGTGTGACACTCTGTGACCCAGATATTCAATGCAATCTTCGGCAAAATGGCACTTCTTCAATTTAAGTTTTATAGTCTCCATTTTTAGGGCATGCAACAGAGCTTAGAGGTGCTGTAGGTGCTCAGTAAATGTGTCGGAGAAGACTACGATATTATCAAAATAATTAACGACATTCTTTAAAGTATGTTTTCTGATAACTGATTTCTTAGCTCTTTCGAACGTAGCAGGAGCACTTCTCAAACCGAAAGGCATAACAAGCCACTCATGATGCCCATTCGGTGTGACGAAAGCTTTTTTGGGATGTCCTCTGGGTTCATTTTGACATGCCAATAGCCTGAAGTGATATACAATGTCGAAAAATATTTCGATTATTTCAGGTAGTCTAAAACATCGTCTATACGCGGAATAGGTTGGTAGTCAGGCACAGTGACAGAGTTAAGCTTTCGATAAGCAATGCATAAACGTGTGCGTCCTTAACCTGTTTTCTCTGTAAGAATGACTGGAGCCGCGTATGCGGAAAAAGATGGACGCACTACACCTTGCTTGAGAAGTAAGTCCACTCGCCTGACAATTTCCTCTTTGTCTGCCAGGAAGCATCGATACGGTGGTCAGTGGAGAGGGACGTTTTCGTTGATGGCAATGCAGTGTCGTTCATCCAGGATACATCCGAAGTCTGAGACTTTGAGAAAATGTCTTCGTAACTGTGAAGCACCTCTCTCAAAGCAGCTTGTGGCGATCGTGGAAGGTGCGTGACTATAACGGCTGGGAGAGGGGTTGTATCGGCGCTGAAGACACACTTTTAAGTTTGAAAGGAACTCTGCAGAGCTTTGTTGTCTTGAAGCAACGTCATCGTGTTTAAATTCAGTGACAGGTTGACACAGGAGGCGTTGTCCAGGCCTAGCAAGAATACAATCTTCATGCCTGGTAGAACGTGTGCTTGGACTGCCCGCTTTATCTTCCCTATTTCCAACTGTATGTGTACGCGGCCCAAATTTTTGTAGTTGACGAGACTTGTTGGACACTAATGCATGAATCCTTGAGCAACTGCAGCTTGAGTTTTTAGATGCGGAGCATCTAATACTCGAGGCTTGTAGTGCGGCGCCGTCCGCAAGCTTCCTCCTCTTTCTTCCACCATCTGTGCATCCCTTCCTCCTCTACACACCGCGCGCGCTTCACTCCTTCACCATCTGTGCACCCTTCCTCCTCTACACACCGCGTGCGCTTCTCCTCTTCACGAACATTCGCTAGCTGTATAATGTAGCGCGCATGCGCCGTCACGCTTCGAGAACATCGGCAGCTGACGCGCGCGCATGCGCCGTTGCGCTTCTCCCCCTTCTCGAACATTTGACAGCTGACAGTGCATGCGCCGTCGCGCTGTATATATACTCAAGGTCGGCGCTCGCTCGCTCAGTTGCCGCTCGTCGGTTGGTTTGTACGGCGCGTCGACGTCCAAGGTCCCGGTGAAATGAATTCCAACGAATCCACAAACACAATGATCGACATCCCTTCGACCAGCGCCGCCCTTTCGCACACGTGTGTACGTGTTCACTCATTTAACACCCCCTCCTACAACCACGTTAACCAATTTAGTCATCGACCCAAGTAAGTCGCAATTTAACACCCCATTTCACAACCACGTTAACCAATTTAGCCATCGACCCAAGTAAGCCGCACTTTAACACCCCGTTAACCAATTATATGCTCCGCATCCTCCTCAGTGTTCCCCCGAGGGAAGCTGCGGGCAATTTTTTTTAACACAACCTAATTGATACAGGTAATAGTCGCTCCTGTATCCAGAGTCGCGTTCACCATGTGTCCATTCACAAGTCACCAAAACGTATTAATCAACCTCTGAACCACCCTCTTCGTTTCCCTGGTTGTCAGTTAGAGCAGACACCATTTCACGACGACGACACTCATTGTGCAAGGGAAACTGATTCGGCCAACCAGCGGATGCACAATGTCGGCACTCACTGTGAGGGGTGCCCATCGACCCTGCAGGGAGCCATGGTCGCGTAGAATGAGGCTTTCAATGCATGAGCTGCTGTTTTCACGAGTGGTGGGAAGCATCTCTGTGGACAAAGTCTTCCGCTTGAAGCACAGTAGCAAGCCATTTGGCCGGGGTGGTTAGCGTCAATCCAGCGAGGCGCTTTTCGATCTCCTCAGGTACACCGTCGCTAAATCCTGATACTATGTGCACGTCTTTCAAGTCTGCGAGGCGACCAAGGTGTGTCTTCTCTTCGTAGTAGTGTCTGTTGCGCTGTTCTCTTTTGAGCCTGCAGTGTATGAATTGGAGGAAAGTGTCGCTAACAGGTGCAGAAAATTGTGCTATGATGCTTGTTTTGATGCCTTCCCACGTATCCTCTGCGTCGAAAATCTCGGTGAGGTACCAGCGCAATGCCTCACCTTCCAGGTACTTGCTGATGCAGTCGATGCGATTTCGTTCAGACCAGCTGACGTTGCTCGCCTTCGTTTCAAAGAGGTGCAACCACTTGTCAAGAGGGACGTCTTCTTCAGCTCCGATGTCTTTCGGTAGGCTGATCATCTTCTTTGGTGGGCTCATGATGTTGCTGCGGTAGATCCTGTCGTCTTAGTGTAACGAATGAGACATGGCGTCAGTCAGAACAGTTGGTTGGTTGGTTGGTACCAAGAGGAATGGCTCAACTCACTACGGTGGATCGGCCATGAATCGCGCGGCAGTGGGATAAATAATAAATAAAATACAGTAACATATATGATATAGACCAAAGACGAAAATAAATAATGAGTATGTACTTATGAGATTAGCATGGTAGCCGGTTTGATTCTTTTATATAGTTATATATGGCTCCGTATATGTCCCTGCTGTAATGCCCTAGTTCCGAAGCCCCTATTGAGAGTAATACTGTTTCAGAGAGCTCAAGCCCGTGTTTTTGGAAAGCTGGTATTACAAATTTTTACCTTAAATTTTGATACCTGCGGCATTCTGTGAAAAAGTGCTCTATAGTTTCTGTTTGTATACAATAGTGACAATGAGGAGAAGGAACAAAACCAGGTCTGTATATATAAAAGTTTAAAGGTGGAATCCTGCATCGCAATTTAGTGAGTCTCATTTCGAATTGTCTTGTTGCGCACCAAGTGCTGTACCAATGAAACTTAAGGTGCTGAAAATCTGCGCCATTTAGAACAGACGAATTTGTGTGTTCCTGGTGTATACAGAAATTTCAAAATCGCGGGATAATATATAAGTAGCAGGGTCTTAGATTATTCAGGATGGGGCCCTGAATTGATTCTGCCGCCAATGTGTCCGCCGCTTCAGTTAGTATTAGTCCAGTGTGACCTGGCACCCAAACCAATCGGATAACACGAACGTGACTGCGTATATACATATGGAATTCTAATAAACAATACGATGTTTTTGGTGCTGTCGGAGCAGTGCAAAGTGACAAAGAATCAGTTAGTATAACAGCCGAAGAGATATATGTTGGTAGCTTGCGTATGGCCAGAATCACTGCCAGAAATTCTGCCTGGAATATTGGCGTAAAATCAGGCAGTCACAGTGAATAATACCAATTTAATGCTGTTGAGTAGATGCCCACTCCTGCTTTCTCGGCATTAACGGAAGCATTTGTGGCTATAACTGAACTTATCTGTAGGAAATTGAGATGGTCTCCGAGCAACACATTGAAATATTTTATCGGAAAGGTTTAGCATTTTTAGGAAATATATTGTCAAACTCTATTCTGACCGTAAGATTCCGTACCTTTGAGAAACTCATATCATGGATTTTTACCCCTAATGGGTGTCAGAGTTCTTGCACATAATTATTTGAGGTCGACGTAGCCGAGACCACTCACAATTAAAAAATATGAAAGGCTCTCTTATAAATACATATAGCGAGCGTCTCTGTGGGGAGGCATAGATGTTCATAAATGTTTGAACAGTCAGTATGCGAAACCTGGTTCGTAAAGAGGGCAGATGTGCTTCAAGATAAATAACATTAGTAGCGACAAACTTAGGGAGGTCTAAACATAGACGCAATGCCTCACGCTTTATAGAAAGAAGCGGACTTAATTTATAAGTGGATCCCCCTAGACAACAGACATCTAACTCTAAAATTGGGCGGACATACATGCAATATGTCATCAACAAAGCTTTTCTACGCATTCTAATTCAACCATTGCTGATGCGCTTCAGCCATTGCTGATGCGCAGATGACCCAATGGACACGGAATCCCTTAGACGCAATATACTCAATATGCGAACTCCAATTAAGATTTGAAGTGCATATTATACCTAAATATATTAATGAGTTTACCTGTGGAATGAAGTGCCGTTCGTGCATCAATGCTATTCCGACAGGAGAACTCAATGGAAATGTAAGAAGAGCACTTTTCTTAACATTAGGGGACATGCACAGGTCACTAAGCTATTTTTTGGTAGCATATAAATATAATTGTAAAATGACGTACAACAAGTGTATGGCATTTGAAGCTGAAAAGAAGGCTCTATCGTCTGCGTATACATATACTTGCACTTTATTGAGGGTAGGAATAGAGCTTAATAATATATTGAATAAAATGGGGGCAAGAACGGATCCCTGAGGAACTCCCTTGTCTGTTTGTAATGTTGTGAAGATAGCCCATTCTGCGAACAATAAAATGTACGTCGATTTAAAAAAATGAATCCATGAAATTAGGACACCGCTAAGGGGCCACGAAGTGCAGTCGTGTTTCACGTCGGCTCCGTAACTTCTTTATGTTTTTGGTTGTTTGTCTAACTCATCGTGAATACCATTCTCGCCATCAATCAGCGGAAGTTTCAAGGACTCCTCTATCACCAAGCTTGCCAGGTGGGCCTAATTTTTGGCCGCTTATCGGAGCTTTTTCTTCCGCTACGCTGGCACGAACGCCAAGTTCGGCGTCTCTACGTACTGTGCCATAGCCCGGCCGCTGCAGCGGTAGGGCTAGCCAGCCTGAAGTGTCGCCGGGCATCCTCGGAGCTCCAGATTTTCTGACGAAAACGCACCAGGCCTTTCCCAGAGATAAATAGATGTCGTCGTGGTAATGGAGAAGAGATTCGGCCGGAAGATTTCGGCGACAGAGCAGGATGGTGCAGCGTCCGGAAAACAAAACAGGCCGATGGCGCGTCCAAGTCGGCGCAAAAGCAGCAGGCGAAGACGCAGCAAGCGACGGCTGCCGCATCGACTACAGGAATAGCCCCAGCTGCGGCCACGGCTGCGTATTACAAGAAAAGGTGTGCCCGTCAATTGCGGCACCTCGCTAAGGCGAGTCGAATGCCAGAGTTACCACCCGATGATTTCAAGATCATCGTACGCCTTAGAGATGGCTTCAACGGGGCCGAATATCGAATGGATTGCCTTACTTGCTGCCTATGTAACGCGGCGGGTATTGGCAAAGAAGCAGCTAGAGAAGATAGCATCTGCCTCAATGTGATGCAAAACGTCGTTGTACTCAGCACATCGTCAGCAGACAGAGCCACACGCTACAGAGCCATCAGCAAGCTTTGCATCGGTGGCAAAGAGTTCGCCGATAATACTTATGAAGCCGCCCCGGAAAACACTTCAAACGGCCTGATTCGGAACATTTCCAAGGATGAGAGCCCGCTCGGACATTGTTAATAACTTAGTGACGCAGCGCAACCCCGGAGTGCTGCACGCTAAGCGCATGGGCACCACGGACAACATAATCATATTGTTTGACGGCTTCCACGTACCCAGACACGTTTACTATGGACCTATGCTTGTCAGATGCTCCCTGTACGGGAAGCACATCGACGTTTGCTATGAGTGTGGCAGGCTGGGACACCGCTCTGACGTGTGCCCCAACCCACAGGACAAGATATGCCGGGGCTGTGGCAGCAACAACCCGCCGTACTGACCATCGATGTGAGCCGCGGTGTCAACTGTGCGGAAAAAGGCCACCTCACAGGAGAACGCAGCTGCGAAGCGAGATACAAGACTCTTTATATAGTCAAGCGTCGCCAACTAGAGCGAAGACGACGAGAAGAAGAGGAAGCGGCCGAGGTGTACGGCAGCACATACACCAGCGGCATCGGCACAGGAGGCAACGCAGGTCACTACGGTCATTATCCATCGTTTGAAAATAATTCATGCAACGCCAGCCCCACAAGACGTTCGACTAGCCGAGACGCGAGAGGCGGCAGGGGGAAGCGCCGGTCCCGTTGTCGCAGCCGCACACCGACGCCGATAAGCACGTCAAAGACGCGTGGTGGTGCCGATCCGGGCACCGCAGCCTTTAACCAAGGCACACAAAGTCTGCAGCACCGGACGCGGTGGCAGCCGAACAAGGCACATGAGCACTGGGAAAAAGGTGAGATGGGTGGATGTCGCCGCTTTTTCCCGCCGGTGGCGTCGCTTCCGTTCTCTTGGTCCCGCCATCGGTGGCGGTGGTGGGAGCGAGCTCGAGCAAGCAATAAAGCGAGCGCTAAAACAACGCCTAGGACTGTTACAATCGATAATTTCTGAGCTTAAACGCGAAAATGCTATCTTCAAAGAGAAAATTCCATGTTAAAAGGCGAGGCTCCACAATTGCAACCTTCGCAGCAACAGGTGACGCCGCTGCCACCTTCGTCGCTCAGGTCCTCGACTTCCACGCTACCCGAGGCGGCGGAGATGGACACGAACGATGAGAGTGGTTCGGGGGAAGAGGCAGGCGGCCGAGACGACCGTCCGTGTACCGCGAAAAGAATTGCACTAGATCCTGTGAGACCCGAACCCCCCCGGCAAAGTGAACGTAGTGAGCAACTACAAAAACGCATCAGTAATATAGAAAACAGCCTCGATGAGCGCTTTGCAAATTATGTGGCACAGATGAATGACATGTTAAACAGTGCGATAACTAAACTGTCTGAGCAACTGGCTCAAGTGCTCACCGCGCATGTGGTGCGCATAGAAAACATAGAAGCCCGACTGCCGCTAGCGGGGGGCAGACCGATTAGAACGATAAACAAGCCGTACGCTAGGCAGCAACCGAGTCAACAACAGCAAAACACGTTGACAGACGCAGAAACACCAATTCAGCCAAACCGAAGTCGCCTTGACGGCGATGGGTTATAGTAAATGTGACCGTCACTTTGGCTAGACACGCACATAATCGCACTAACACTAGCCAACAACAGTATAAGATCTGGCAGTGGAACTGCCGGGGTTATAGAAGGAAGCGGGGCAATCTAGAGCAATATATTCGCGGCCGCGCAACGAAACCTGATGTCATCATTTTACAGGAGACAAAGTATCCGGCAAAACTTTCTGATTACAAAGCCATAAACGCGGCAGCGACTGACAGCAGACAGAGAAAACGGGTGACATCCCGCTCGGCACATGGCGGGTCGCCGGGGGTGGCCGCGGGACGCCGGCGGCGGGGCGTTCCGCTCACGTCGTCGGTGCGCCTGCGGTCGCCACCATCACACTCGCCGCCTCCGGCACCGGTCGTCGCCGTGCTTGTTGGATGTAACGTCACAGTAGCGCAGCGGGAACTTGAGAGTGCATATATACCACACGTTTTCGTGGAATTAATTCCTAGGCATGGGCGAGGACTGTTTGTCTTTAACGTATAAAGTAATTCCACGTTGCAGCACCGATTTGGGGAGCTGCTCCGGATGGCTAGCACGGCCGCCAACAGGGAACCTCTGCGAGTCGCGGGTGATTTTAATGCGCTGGATGGGGCCTGGGGATACATGCGTGCAACGCCTAAAGGCAAACACCTTTGGGAAGACTCGCAAAACCTACGGCTGGAACTCATCGCGAACCCCGCCGATCCAACACGCAGAGGCAATAGCGTGAGTGGAACACGCTGCCAGACCTTGCGTTCGTATTAAATGAAACCGCAGCGTCTTGGCAAAACATGCAAGAGGACTTGGGGATGACCACTCGCTTATAGAGATTATATATGACACGGGCCCGAGTGATCGAGGATCATGCTCAAAAGGCAACGGCCGTAAACTGAAACTAGTAAAGTGGGAAGCTTTTCGGAAGAAACGAGAAGGAAGAGGGCGCGGCGACGAGCCGATCACTAATATCGACGAATGAACTGCGATGCTCAATAGGAACGTAGATGCAGCAACGTGTGACATTGCGCCCGAGGCCAACCTTGAAGTAATCGACAGCCGGCTGCTACATATGTGGGAAGCAAAGCAAGCTCTACCTGAAAGGTGGAAACGCCAAAGACACAACCAGGCATTGCGAAAACGCATGGCACAGTTAGACAGACAGATCGAGGAACACGACTTCAAAGTATGTATGGCACAGTGGGAAGACATGTGTAATGGCTTGGAGAAGCAGATGCGTGGGGCGGGTGCTTGGCGTCTCTTTCGGCATGTGTTGGTTCCGGAAGATGATGATGATGAAATTGCCCGCAGCTTCCCTCGGGGAACACTGAGGAGGATGCGGAGCATATAATTGGTTAACGGGGTGTTAAAGTGCGACTTACTTGGGTCGATGGTTAAATTGGTTAACGTGGTTGTGAAATGGGGTGTTAAATTGCGACTTACTTGGGTCGATGGCTAAATTGGTTAACGTGGTTGTAGGAGGGGGTGTTAAATGAGTGAACACGTACACACGTATGCAAAAGGGCGGCGCTGGTTGAAGGGACGTCGATCATTGTGTTTGTGGATTCGTTGGAATTCATTTCACCGCGACCTTGGACGTCGACGCGCCGTACAAACCAACCGACGAGCGGCAACTGAGCGAGCGAGCGCCGACCTTGAGCATATATACAGCGCGATGGCGCATGCGCTGTCAGCTGTCGAATGTTCTCGAAGGAGAAGCGCGCGCGGCACAGATGGTGGGCGACGGCGTGACGGCGCATGCGCGCGCGTCAGCTGTCAAATGTTCGAGAAGCGGTGTGGACGGCGCACTACAAGGCGCGAGTATAAGATGCTTCCGCATCTAAAACATTGATTATAAAAGAGAGGGGTACGGGGCCAAAGCATGACCCCGCTACATGGTCGGCGTCCTTAGTCCGGGACACCGCATGACGAGGCCCTTACTCGCGTCCGTCTCACCAGAGCCCGTTGAGACTCAAATGATGAGCATTTGAGCAGGGCAGTCTTCATGCCTCTCGGCAAGGGGTAGGGGAAGGGGGTAGGTGGGGATTTTTCGGACATGCCCATACCATGTGGAAGATATCACACGTCTCCCCACAGTGTGGGCACCGCCCATCTGTGTTCGCATCGAAATGTTTTAGGATTGTAGGTCAGAGTAGAGTACCTGTCTGCAGGCGCCTTAGAGTTCGCTCTTCCACCTTACTCAGCCCCTTTGCAGGAGCCGGGTAAAGGCTGTGAGTGTCGCGATAATAGGTCAGATTTTCTTTGAACTGCAGCAGCGGTGTATTGGCCTCCGAGTCATAAGAGCCAAGGTGAGGAGCCCGGTGGGTAAGCGCTCGGGCGGCCGCGTCAGCAGCCTCATTACTTCGTGAGCCCTGATGGCCAGGTGCCCATACGATGCGTTTCGGGGCTGGATCAGCGAGAGCCCATTTTAGAATTTGGCTGGCTAGGGGGGATATCTCTCCTACCAAGTAATGAGCACATGCTTTTCGGGAGTCCGTGATGATAACTTTCTAGTTGGGGTAACTTTCAAGTTGGGGTAAACTCGGGTCGCCCAAGGCCATAAAACTCGGAGACTTGTGAAAGATTATCAAGGTGTGAATATCCTCGCCGCAATACGAGAAAGTTACTTTAAAACGGAAGACTGCCCCCAACACCTTGATTACAAAGGAGTTGCTAATGATAAATTTGACGCAGACTTTAGCGAGGCAGAAATGCGGGCAGTCCTTTTCAAACTTGACTCCCGGTCGGCGCCTGGACTAGACAGGGTTACCAACAAGGCTCTCCGAAATTTAGATGATGAGTCAATCTCCCGATTTATAACTTACGTCAACGAGTGCTGGAGAGACGGCTCCCTTCCCGAAGCGTGGAAAAGAGCTCGAGTTGTCCTGATACCTAAACTAGGCAAGCAAATTGCGCTGAATAGTCTGAGGCCAATTTTGCTTACGTCCTGGGCAGGGAAAAGTCATAGAGCACGCAGTTCTCATTAGGATAACCGACTTTCTCGAAGACCGTGACGCATTCCCGCACACCATGCTGGGATTCCGCCGCAATCTTTCCGCACAGGATGCCCCACTTCAGCTAAAGCACCACATTGTTGACGACACTACGAGCTACACCAAGGCGATTCTTGGCCTCGATGATAAAAAGGCATTTGATACCGTCAAACACCAATCGATACTGAAACAAGTTGAGGTATGAAGTCTAGGTCAAAAAATGTACAATTACATACGTGACTTCCATGCGAGTAGGCGCGCGAGTGTCGTGATCGCCGACCAAGAGTCACAAGATTTTGAGATGGGTTTGACGGGCACGCCACAAGGTTCTGTAATATCACCATTACTTTTTAATTTAGTGCTATTGGGGCTACCAGAGAAATTCATGGAAATACCCGGACTGTATCACAGTATATACGCGGCCGACATCACCCTCTGGGTTCCCGGAGGATGTTGTGACGGTCACGTCGAGAGAACGCTACAGGCGGGAGTAGACAAAGTTCAGGAGTACTTGCAAGGAACGGGCCTCGAGTGCTCAGAAACCAAGTACGAACTTTTAATCTACAATCCGACAAGCAGAGGCCGCAAAACCCCACGTGGCGAGGAAAGGGAATTCCTCAAAATACGTGTTCTGTTGGCGGACGGCACTCCCAGTACCACACGTAGACAAAATTTGAATTCTGGGTTTAGACAAAAGGCAAATGGCCATAATGGTGAGACTGTGCGCCGACTCCGTCGTTCAGTAGACGACGCGCTCAGACTTTTGCGTCGTATCACGAATAGACGTAACGGTATGCGCGAACACTGCGCGATCCGTCTCGTGCAGGCCTACGCAATAAGCCGAATAACATACGTTGCCCCTTACCTCAAGTGGATAGGCTCAGAAAAAAACAAAATCAATTACATGATACGAAAGGCTTTTAAGAGAGCTATCGGCCTCCCGATCAACGCGAGTACCGAAAGATTTCTAGAGCTCGGACTTCACAACTCACTCGACGAGTTAATTGAGGCCCATGACGTTGCGCAATATGAACGCTTAACCACATCAAAGACGGGTCGACATATCCTTGAGTCTCTGGGCATCAGATATCCCGCTTAGCAAGGAGGAAACGTTGAGGTCCCTATCTCAGTCCGCGACCGCTTGATCGTTCCGCCGATTCCTAGGAATATGCACCCGACGCACCACATCGGATGGCGTAACGAGCGTGTTAGACAGCTTCAAAAGAAGTTTCCTAACAGTACGGACGTGGTATACGTAGACGCCGCGAGATATGGAGAAGGGAGAAGAGCCCACGCAACTGTGGCCGTTGACCATCAGGGCAAATGCCTCACAAGCACCGCGGTGATGACAGGACACACGCAGGCGGCCGAAGAAGCCGCAGTAACCTTAGCACTCGCCACAGTGCCGCATGCAGAGATTGTGATAAGCGACTCGCAGGCGGCAGTCCACAGTTTCACGCGCGGCCGTGTCTCGCGGGAAGCAGCGCGCTTCCTTGAAATGTGTGGAGATGGCGACTCGACGTCACGCTCACAACCCCAAATTCCGACGGTTTTCCTCCTATGGACCCCGGCACACACCAGCGTTCCGCTCGCGGGGAACGAGGCGACCCACGACGCGGCTCGAGGTCTCACTCGCCGAGCCACGGCTCACTATATGGCCGCCACCTCTGACTCCGAGAGCACGGCGATGCATCTGCTCGATCAAGGCACTTTGATAGGCACGAAGCAACAAGGATTCAGAATGGTCATGGGGTGATTGTCTTACAACGTTCCGTGACATCACCCAACACTACAGACTCAAAAGGTGTAGGTTCCCGCCACCGCACGAGAAATTAAACAGGCGAGACGCCGTAAGCTTTCGCTTACTCTAAACCCATTCCTACCCTAGCCCGGTCGTTCTACACCACCTCTACCCGAATATATACCCCACCGATATATGTCAAGCATGTGGGCACAGGGAAACGCTAAGCCACATGCTCTGGGAATGTGCCGGCGACGACAATCGTGAAAACGCCACCAATCGCGATGCGCCTATAGCGGCCGTCAATACCAAATCACAGGAAGCCTCGAGCTCACTCGTTCCTGCCACCGCCCCGGCTGCGGGAGCCGCGAGGGACCTTCTTCGGTCGGCGACGCCGCTGCTGGGAGGCAGCCCTCCAAAGCCCAGAGCTGAACGACCAACTCTGGGCCGCCCGGCAGGCTGACGATGCCGCCCGTGTCCAGGGACTATGAGCCACCACCTAAAGCCACCGATATCAAATTGCCGGCCAATTGTGTCCAATGAAGTCTTTTCTCTCTCTCTCCATGAAATTATATACTAGGGAACGTTAACACTTCAAAGTCTACTAATCAAGATGGCATGCTCCACACTGTCGTATGCCTTAGCAATACCTAAAATCACAAAGTGGCGTATTGCTTTCTGTGCCGAGCAAGTTTAATTCTAGCTTCCAGGTCAACATGCGCACACCTTAGAGCAGTCAGGTCTAAATCCAATTTGAGATTCACCCAATAAATTATTTTGCTCTATCCATTTTTCAAGATGTCGATACAGAACCCGTTCTATTAGCTTAGCAAGATTAGAAGTGAGGGAAATGGGCTTAATGTTGTCTAAAGCATAACCAGCTCCCCGTTTTTTTTAGTGGTGTTACTTTAGCAACTTTCCAGTCAGAATGCACCCAGACATTTTCTATAGAAAGTTTTTTACAGTTAACGAGATTGCTGGGAGACAAATCAAACATAATTTTTATCATCGCTGTTATGTTATCAGGACCTGGAGATGAAGCTGGTAGTGATTGTACTACCTATGCTATTTCTTCTAGTGTTGTTGCAGTGTATTCATTAGCTTTTTCTGAGTCCAGCAAAGGATGGGGTAGTATCGATGTAATGCGATCTTTTAAGCCTTTCCCGATCGTTTCCAATTACTGCGACAACTGTTCAGGTGATAAAGAAATCGGTTCCAGATTTGTTGGTGTCGGAACAATCTTTCTGTATCGTAAGAATCTAAAAGGGCTTTCTTATTTTTTGTCTCCGACACATAACTGTAATGTCTAGATTTGTAGTCTTCTTTTGCACTATCAACCGGTTGTGCCCGTTTGTCTGAATATAGCAGCAACATATTTATAGTATTTCCAGTTACATGGACACTGGTTGTAGATTAGTTTCTTCCAAGCTACCTTTTGTCGCCTATAACCGCGATCACAGTCCACCATGGTGAATGAGTACTACTGCTTGTTGGCTGTTTACTGAATGTAGATTTATTCACAGTGGCACCTAATAGCTGGCATAACTTAAGGGCCTTTGCCTGCTCGCTTTGACCTGCTTGTTCATTTAAGCCTAATCGTAATGTATCTTTAACTTTGGTGTAATTAACATAATTTTGGACATACTTATTTGTCGCAGTAAGTGGACATACCATTTCAATAGAATATTGAAAGGTGATCACTATTTATGGCTGCTGTGATGGTGGACCAGGACGAAATAATACAATCTGAGATAGAACAAGTCAGGTCTATTGCAGAACGTGATAGGCCAGATATATAAGCGGGAGATCTGGAATTCACACACAGAACGCCATTCAGACTGGCCCATTCAAATAACCGTTTTCCACTAGCATCGGATCTATAACCCCCTGTTATGTGGTGTGAATTGAAATCTCCTACGATTATTATATTCTTTTTTACACGCGGCTACAGCAGAATCTAATAAACTAGTATTCACTACACCTGTGGGGAAATAAGCATTGATTATTAAAAATGATGTGCAACCAGAATTAGATATATCTATCGCTAAAATTTCACACTCTGTCGATGTAAACTGATATGCTATCTTCGCTCTAAGGGCAAATCTCTTAGAGAGGAAAATCACTAATACCCTCTACATGTACGGCGATCTAAATGAAATCAGTGATAGCGTCTAAGAATAAAACTTTTTTCTGTAGATAACCATGTTTTTTGTAATATAATTATTTCAGAACAAAATTCAGTACAAAGATGTAAAAGATCAGTAGCTGCAGCGAGAATTGAGCGACAATTCCATTGAAGCACTTTCAATGACCCTATGTTGAATGTATACCAGCGGCCTCAACTGCCTTCTGAATGATGTCCTTCAAGAAATCATCCTTCATCCGCAGGACTGTTGTCCTGGCACTTTTTTGTACTTCAATTTATGGAGGATGGTGGATTTTGGTGAGTAAGGGGAACCCCGGCGTTTTGTGGCTCTATTGTCCACATTCCATATTTTCAACAGTTTGTGAAGTGGTCTCGGAACCACTACCATTTTCAAGGAGATGGATGAGTATCAGTGTATATACTCCAACGCAGTTTCTGCACCAGGCCCAGTTTCTGGCGTGGTTTGATCTATGCCTTCGTGGGTAAGCACGATACCTGTATCGACAGTAGGGATTACTGCACTATGTAAGATTTCACTCATCTGAGTTGTCAAAGCTTGCCCGATTGGTTTTGGCAGGGTAGAAAACAGGGCGTTCAGTGCTTCCGACATGGCCTTTTCGACAACATTTGCCACAACTTCTCCTACAGAGGTTTCCATAGCTTTGGAATGTTGAGCAGCAGCTTCAGCGTACCCGCACAATCTATTTAATACTGTCGCTCGAGCTTCACTGCGTGAGCATCGCTTCTTTTTCATTATCTTTAAAATTTGAAGGTCTTGATCTCTAGCCGGGCAGTCTGAATGATCAGCACGGTGAGCACCTTGGCAAAGACAGCATCGTTCATTTTGCGAGGGAACACGTTTTCGGGTCATGCTCTTCTCCACATATGCGGCATCGAGGAGACGATCTGCACCCCTTAACGGTTTCACCATATCACCAGCACTGAATGCATTGAAGCGGGCGGAGAGCGGGAGGCTCAACTCTATAAATTAAAGGTTATGCTTTAATCTCTGTTGGTCTGTGTACGCCTGCAAATGTTACAATGACCGACTCTGTGGGTGCTCTGTTTTTCCATGACTCGTGAGCATCGGTACACTGATGTGGCGCCTGCAGCTGAAAATATTTCTAGGACCTCTGAGGCGCACAGGCTCGAATCTACACCAAAAACGAGGCCTTTCACGCAAGCGAGATGAGCAGGAATAAATGGGCTCACTGGTTGAGATGCAAACGCGGTGCACTTTAAAAGGTCAGAAATGCAGGCCTGGTCCAGAGAGCAGCACAGAATGCCACCCCTGCCAACTTGTCGGACAACGCTAATATTCAGGTAGAGTGGAGTCACTTTCCTCAGCTCTTCCTGAATAACCTCCGGATTCTTGATACGGATAAGTCCCCCATTGGTTGGTACTAGGGCAACAGGAACGCTATGGATACCACTGCGCAAAAAGGCCTCAATGGGCATGTCATTAGTGGGAAGAGAAGCCGTCCAGAGGTAAGACCTCTGGCCAGGGGAGGAAAGAGACATTAGGTACTCACAGTACAATCGGGTCAGAGAGTAGAGCAAAAAATGAAAATTGAAACACTACCAAACACTGCTGCACGACACACAACTGACACCCCGCGGACAGGTCGTACCAAACCACCGGGTACTAGAAGGCAGACTCGGCAGACTCGGGTACAAGACTCGGGTACGAGAGTAGGGGCCTGTGGCTCGAGCCCAGCGTACGTGCCGCGTGTCAGAACACCAGTTTATTATGACTTCGTCTTCCTCATCTTTCTTTTTTACATTCACCTGTGAAGCTTCACGTACCGTTTTAACGCGCCTACGATTCAAAAATGACCGACATGTGGTGCACTTCCGTACGATGAATCACCAAAGGTTTTTCCTACTACATACATACATACATACATACATACATACATACATACATACATACATACATACATACATACATACATACATACATACATACTGCCACCTAGTGTTCTGTGCCACTGAACAGTGGGTCAGTTCTGTGCCGGTGAACGAGAAAGACGAAGAAGAGCAACCCGTGTCTTAACTATACAACTCCCCCCCCCTTTTTTTTCGTTGTAAGCAATAATGCAGTTATCGTTCATATGAGACTATTTGTTCTCTTGGCCAATCCCCCAGAGTGGGTACGAGCCATGGATTAAAGGATACAAACAAACAAACGTGCCAGCGGAGACGTCCTTCTTTGTCTCTGAGATTTTGGACAGTCGCGTCCCTTTGTACGTTCGTTCGAGCTCTTAGCGCGTGTCAAATGGTGGAGGTGTAGGGTACCCTATGCACCGAACCCCTCCCTGTACAAGAAGCTCCAGCCCCATACCGGCGGTTACGCCTGTTCACCGTACTAGCCGCAGGATTCGTGGACTGGACCCTGAGTTCGGACTTCTCTCAGAAGAGATGACGGCCCCAACTATTCCAGGCAGCGCCGTCCCAAGCGGCTCCAACACAGCCGGTATGGAAGGCGCAACGCCATTGCAATATACACTGTTCAAACCACGAACGCCGAATCCCTTTCATGGTGCTGTCCATGAGGATGTTGAAGATTTGCTAGTCCACTATGACTTCGTGGCCGCTCATAACATGTGGGATGACACAGACAAGCTTCGACATGTCTACTTCAGTTTGAATGACGGGGCACGTGTTTGGTACGAAAACCGGGCAGGTGTGTTCACGTCATGGGTGGACTTCAAACGCCGGCTTCTCGAACGTATGCAAGTCCTGATCGCCGAGAGCGAGCTGAACGTGAACTTCAGTGCCGTATGCTAATGCCAAATGAAGGCGTAGCAATGTATGTTGAGGAGGACATGACGCGTCTTTTTCGACGAGCCGACCCTCACATGCCGGAAGAGAAGAAGGTGCGATATTTGATGCGTGGAGTGAAGGAGCAGTTGTTCGGTGGTCTTGTATGCAGCCCCCCCCCAAGACTACGTCAGGGTTTCTTGCTGAGGCCGTCCTGATTGAAAGCACGCTTCGGTAACGAACCCAGACGTACGAGCGACAAGTGAACTTTGCTTCTGCTACGGACTACATGGGTGGTTTTGGGGCCCACGTCGACTTCTTCCGAGAGCTCATATGCTCTGTAATTCGCGAAGAACTGCAGAAGTTATCTGTACCTTCGGCGGCCACTGTCAGTTCTTTTGTCCGGCATCGTCCGAGATGAAGTTCAGCAGGCATTACGAGAACCGTCCTGTCAGACAGAGCCGCGGCCCCTAAATGACTTCCCTCGCATGTCGTATGCGCAAACTCTGCTCCAGCCAGCACCACCTTTGCCTCCGCTTCCCACCGCGGCCCCTGTCGTGCTTCCGGCAGATCAAACTCTGCGTCCACCTGCACCACATTTCAGTCCACCTTATACCACAGCCCCAGCCATGCTTCAGGTAGTCCAAGTGGGCCCGTACCTCAGTGACCGCCTACCGATTCCACGAAAATCGGACGTGTGGCGGGCCCCCTTATGGACGTCCCCTTTGCTATCACTGTGGTGAACCTGGGCCCATCTACCGACAGTGCACTTATGAAGAGCTGGGACTTCGTGGTTTTTCGGCCAACTCCCCACCTCCTAGGTTCGGCCAGCGGCCTCCGGAAATCACTGACTACGTTGCTCAGCAGCGCGGATCGACATCTCGGCACCACTCACTCTTTCCATCACCGCGGTGGTTCCCGCCGAATCATCGCACCTTGGCGGGCATGGTGCAGGGCCGGTCACCTAGCCTGTGTTGGAAAAACTAGCCTCAGCGACCTTCAAGGGCAAGGCCGCTTAGACTGGTCATGCTCAAGACCCCCTATCAACGCGGACTGAAGATACCGACGATACATTGACAACGACACCACCGGCTGATTGCGGAAGAGTTTCCTTATATATTCATATTCTGCTAGTTGGTCGCGAAGTCAGTGCTTTAGTGGACACTGTTGCGGACTATTACATAATTAGCGAAAAGCTGGCCGCCCTTCTCAAGAAAGTAACGACGCCTTGGAACGGAACGCCGATTCATACAGCTGGCGGGCATATCGTCATGCCACTCGATATGTGCGCGGCAAGACTGTAAGTCCACGGTTGTACATTTGTTGCCAGTTTGAGCGTTCTCTGGCAGTGTTCTTGAGACCTGATCATTGGCATGGATTTTCTCAGGGAGCATGGTGCTATCATTGACATTCAACGACGTCTAGTCACTTTAGAGACCACAAACGCCACAACAGTTTACTCTGACCCCAGCCACTCCCGAGTGTTTCTTCGCGTCGTCAACGACGCTGTCACGTTACCACCCCGTGCAACTGTTGTTGTTCAAGTGGCGTGGGACGGAGTGTTGCACGGTGAAGCAGTCGTAGAAAGCAATCACTCGCTTTTGCTCTCTCAGGGTGTCGGCGTAGCGAGAAGCCTTGTCGACATTCGTGATGATCACTGCAACTTTTTGTCACAAACTTCAGCTACGAGCACCGGCAACCTTTTTCCTGGAACTGTCATCGCCTACGCCAACCCAGTCGCCAATGTCACAGAGTGTTTTGCTTCTGAGGCCATCGGCACTGCTGAAGCGCCTTTCCGCAGCGTCGACACCAATCCAACGCTTTCTGAAGCGAACAAGCAGCGTTTGAGCGAGCTGTTGCTGGAGTTCCACACATGCTTTGCACGTTGTTCAAAGATACGTCAAACATCGATAACGAAACACCGTATTATCATCTACGACGACGCGCATCCCATACGGCAGCAGCCTAACCGTGTTTACATACATACATACATACATACATTTATACATACATACATACATACATACATACATACATACATACATACATACATACATACAGCCAACGTTTATAGAACCTGTTCAGTTGCCAAGGTCTCCGCCGCCGCCATACATAATAAGCGGCGCTAAACTTACTTCCAGTCTAAATGGTGCTACTGCAGCAAAAGGCTCCTCGTAGCAGACGTTGAAGTGTGAGCGAACGTCGCGTGTGCAACTGCTATCTACGCAAAATGAATTGCCTGAAAATAGAACGACTAATTTTTCTTGTAGGGTAATCGTGAAGGTATAATACAATAGGAGGTATGCCTGAAAGTGCGGTATGTGGTGTTTCAATGCGGCGCGAGCTATCAGGCACCTGATGATGATCGGCGGATGATGCGGCTCTCATAAAGTTCAGCGCCACAGGCATTAGCGTTGTTCATTGTCTCAGCGACCAGTTGTGACGGCATTTTTTTTTCAGGTAAGGGTACGAAAACACTGGTGGCACGGCACTGTCCCGCACACCGCTCGCGAGATGCTGCTTTTGGCTTGTTTTGTCGAACAGGAGGGCTTTCTTCCTGTAGACCGCATCGCTCCTTGCGCTATTTCTGCCGCTGCCGGCCAAGCAGAGCACCAATCAGCAACGTGCCTGTTAGTCGCCATAGCAACGCACGAGGCTTGTTTTCTTTACTTTTTTTTTCACGCCGCCATTTTTTCCACGCTGTCATTTTCCCCGCGCCATCGTTTTTCAAAGCGTGAGTTCAGAGTGTTGACAATCTGACAACGCCACCACGGACTCCGATTGCTTTTTAGATGAAGTTAGACTTTACCCATTTTTATATGATAACACTACAAAGACAAGGAAGTGAAAATTGACCACTGGGATGTTATATAACCAATGTTTGGAATAACCGGTAAGTTGCAATTGCGTCGCTCATTGCATGTTGAGCGCGAACGAATAGTATGTTGTTTACTCAATCGTGCATGAACACAGGCCATGTTGAAGTTCAACATCATACAGGACAGATAGATGAAGCTTTTGTCGGCGGCAGATGGGTCAAACCAGAGCGGTGCGCCAGGCAATGCTGGAAAAATAAGTGGCCTCCATTTGCCATAATTGACAGTATGCGGAGACAGGCGTTTCATTGCGGTAAAGGGAGTGATAAATGACGTGCCATCTCATATTGCAGCGCACGCACGATACCAGTTTCATTCCTGCCAACTCTCTTGATTATTTATTTATTTATTTATTTATTTATTTACAACTTGGCGTTGTGGGAGACCAGGGTGAAAAAGCTGACACAATCAGCTTGAGGGTGTCTTGGCCACCCTACACGTGCTACAGCGTAAAAGGTGGTCACGAACGAACAACAAAGAGACAACGAAATACAGAAAAAATGAAATGTACATACAATATATTCTAGATGAATATTCTTCAAGCAAAAAAACATGTACGCATGATATATTGCACAAAACTGTCTTTCATGCAAAAAAAAGTAACGTGCTTTCATAGACATAACATATAGGCACAACAAAAACATAATAAAAATGAAGTTTTCCCATCAGAAAGAGCGATATACGAAAAAGAAAAAGCCAGCGTTATTTATGAGGCATATTCATCATAATGATATTGCGGTGAAAATTCTCCGACACTCTTTAAATGAGTTCTCCCAAATGTTAAAAGCTGCTCTTTACTGATTCTATTTAGTGAAGCTGGGAGCTTGAACTGACGCATTTGTTGACCATAGTTAGTGCGATATTTGTTGATTTGCCATTCTTCAGGTTTGCGTATAATATATTTTAGTAGGGTAGCCTGTAATTCTGTTAGCGTTTGTAGACTACTAGATTTTTTCATTAAGCTAGATTTGAACTGCCGACATAGATTATAGTTAAAGATTGATTTTACCGGGACAATGTTGGGTCTTATAAACAAGCCCCTACTGTGTGAGAGGGTTGAAACCTTGCATACTAATCGAGTAACGCGTTTTTGTAAAACTGCGAGCTGTCACTCTTTTTTGTTGTATAAATCCCTAATTAAGTAGTGGTACGAACAGAACATTATATAACAACGCGTAATTGCTTATAGGGCATTCAAAAGAGCTACGGCGCGTCACACCTATTGTACTAGATAGTTTGCTATATCGAGAATTTATGTGGTCATTCCTTGTCATGTGCTCATTGAAATGGATGCCTAAACTTTTTTTGACGGTACGGTCTCAATTTCTGCATGATTTAACGTTAACGGTGTTAGTTGTACATTCTTGTTTCGTGGTCGAAACAATATTGCCTTAGTTTTGCTAATGCTAACTATTAAGTGGTTTTGAGTCGTCCAGTAACTTATTTTTGATAGAGCTTCATTACACTAATTATTTAGGTGTGTATTTGTGGCCCATGAAAAAATAGACTGGTGTCATCTGCGTATATAATAAATTTGGCTGTATGGTTGATCTTAGGAATTTTGTTATTTTAACTTAAAATATAAATTGTCACAGGATACTACCCCGAAGAACACCACATGTGACCAGTTTTTCGTCTGTTCTTTTTCCCGCAACAATTACTGATTGACTTCTACGTTTCAAATATGATGAAATTAATGAAAGGGCTATGCCTCTGATGCCATGTTTCCTACTTTCTCACCAAAATGCAATCTATGGCTAACAAGGTCGAATGCCTTTGAAAAATCTGAGAACATACTGTTGTGACCGGAGCCCGAGCTGACAAGGGAGCGGGGCTCTTTTAATCTTCAAATAAGTAGCCAACCAGCCGGCTGTCTATGCCCGCCAGGTATTGTCCCTGCTAGCCGGAGGGCGAGACGTCGTGTAGCCCCAATGCCGTAAGCCGTTCGAGAGAGGACAACAAAAACAGCTTCTTCCTCGGAAGAGATCGCGGCGGCCGCCGCAAATCGCACCACTAATTGAGCGAACAGATCGGCGGACCCTTTGATGTATGCTGTCATGCACTTGGGACCCCTCGACCAGCGGCACACACATGACGAGGAAGAGCCCCGCTGGCGCCACCTTGCAGTGTCTTGATCACGACTCAATAGTGGACGTTCACGTGGGCCGTTAATGTTCGTCCCCTTGCCAGTTGTGTGTGATCTGTGATTGGACAGTAGCATCTGCACGTGTTCCCTGATCTAGGGATCTGGGGAGAACATACCCTTCATAATGAGCCACCCGGCTCATTCGGAGGAGTGCCATGCAGAGAAACTCGAGATTCGAAAGCTCGCCATGTAAGAAAGAGCTCGTCATGTACGAGAGCTCACCTTGTATATAAGGTAAATAAACCCTCTTCAAGTCTCTCTTCCTCCTGCCTCGAAAACGTCATCCCGGACCTGCGGTGTCTGCAAACCCCGGTCGCAACAACTGGTTGGAAGCGCTGGGATACGACTGAGTGACGGAGAACGACATGGACCGGAGATCAGCCGAAAGCCCTGGAATTCAGCGGGATCGAAGCTAGAAGTGACAAGAACAGTCGGCCCACGAGAAGCAGCTGGCTGAAGACATAGATCACGTATGGGTGAGTGCTTGGCTTTTTTGTTTGAGTGAACCAGGTTCTAAAAGAGGGTAAATTTTAGAACTGGTAGTTAACTTTGCCGAAAGGCTCAGTTTCACCATTTTGGGAAGGTATTTTGGAAGTAGCGAGCACTCAGTACGATCATGGACTTACAGAAGCTGCAGAAGCCGGACTTGTTGCTGTTGTCTCAGGAATTGGGGATCGAAACAAAGGGTTTGGCACGAAAACCCATTTTTATACAGGCAATTATTGATTAGGGGGCTGATGATGAGGAGCTCGGTGAAGCATTGGACCTCATCAAGCAGACAAAGAAAGAGGAGAAAGAGAGGAGTGAATGCGGGGTTCTTTAACGTGCACCCAAATCTGAGCACACGGGCCTACAACATTTCCGCCTCCATCGGAAATGCAGGCGCCGCAGCCGGGATTCAATCCCGCGACCTGCGGGTCAGCAGTCGAATACCTTAGCCACTAGACCACCACGGCGGGGGAATCTGAAATAGAGGAACGTTGCATGGAACGTGAGCATGAGGCTAATAGACAGGCGCAAGAAATCGACATGCGTAAACTAGAACTCGGGTTTGGAAAAAGGTCGGGTAGCAGTCCCCAGGAAGTGATAGCTCTTCCCAACAGGGGGGCAGAGTTCAAGATGTCTCAGTACATGAATGGCCATACGTGGTATCAGGGGACATTGGTCTGTACCTGGCAAATTTTGAATGGATGTGCGAGAAAGTGTCGTTTGAGCAAGACACCTGGTCTCAAAGGCTACTCACATCCAAAAGGCTACTCACGGTTTTGCCCTGCGAGGCAGCAGAGGTTGTGGCGCGACTCAGCAAGGAGGACGCACATAACTATGAGAAGGTCAAGGCTTGCATTCTAACAAAGTATAGACTTCGCGCAGAGGCCTTTACAAAGATTTAGGGGTGCTAAAAAGTCTAAGAGCAAAAGCTATCCGACTTTCTGTACAAAATGAGAGCGAATTTAAAGAATGGCTTAAGAGCACAGAGTCACACAGTGACAGGAACGCTGTAGTGGAGAGAATTCTATTAGAACAGTTTTTGAATTGTCTCTTAAAGCAGGAAAAAAAAACTGTTGACTGGACCGGAGTGACATAACTTCTGCGACGAAAGCGGCCGAACTCGTGGAGGAGTATGCGTAGCGGCGACATTATAGCAATAACCTGGGTGCAGATGGAGCCCACAATTCAAAGCCAAATTCAAGTAAAGGTTACGGAAAATATTTTTCGAGCTTTCGTCAGGGAAAGGGGGAAATAAGTTTTTCTTCTCACACATTTCAAAAGAAAGACGATAAGGAGCCTAGCGAGAAGGGGCAAAACGCGGGATAGGCGAAAAATGCTGTTGAGGTTAAGAAACCGTTCGCTTGCTTCAAGTGCAATGAGACTTGTCACATAGCCGCGAACTGCCGAGAAGAAAAGATGGCATTTTCATTTGTCAGTGACTGCGAAGAAAACATGAGGTTACTGGAGCCTAACATGTATGACCCGGTAGCGAATGGAAAGCCATGCAAATGACTGCGTGACTCGGCAGCAACAATGGATGTTGTCTACCCGTCGTATGTGTCACCATCCGACTACACAGGACAGTGCTCGTGGATCCGCCAGGTGGTGGAAGAGCAGAGCGGATGCTTGCCCATCAAAGCCATTGTAATTGAGGGTCCCTTTGGTAAACTAACAACCGAGGTTGCAGTTTCAGAAAAACTCCCTAAATTTTATCCATACTTGTTCTCAAACAAGTCGGATATGTTATTGCGATTGAAGGGCATTCTCTTCGGTGACAGGGTAGTTCAAAGGAGCGAAAATTGTCAACTCAGCTATCTTCAGAGCCAAGTATTACTGAGGAAGCGCATCACGTAACAGTGGTGCAAACAGAAGAAGACATTTCACGCAAACGTGGCAGCGAGGCACCAGAGATTAGTCAGCCGGAGGAGGAATCTCGCGATAATGAACTTGAGTGTGGGTTACTGCCACCAGCATCAAACAGCTTTACTTTACTTCTGAGTGTGAACAGGGATAACTTGGCTACTGAGGAGTTAGAGGATACCACCATTCAGGAGATCAGAGAGCGCCAAAGAACGAGTAAACAGGCCAGGAAAAATATTTCTTTACATCTGAGGAATGGCGCGTTGTATCGCTCATACGGGGTTAAGCGCGGAGTGGAACGAGACCAACTACAGTCTTAAAAAGAAATAGAGTCACGTTCTCTCCATTTAGGAAGGAACGGCGATGTCCCCAATGTTCGTCTTTAAATAGAGAAACTTTGCTCTCACATTCACGAAGAAACGTGTTATTCCCTATGAAAATTAACATGGCTGACCCCAGGTTAGCGTAGTGAGTAGGCTTAGCAAATGCACCAATTTTCGACAGATAAGAAGTACACGGCACTGAAGGTTACAAACAATGGTCCCGCTGTGCTTGATATCGAAGGAAATGATTATAAAAACAAGCAGAAGAACCTGTAGTGATGAAAACATCGCGATAGAGAACGACGGAGCAAGTAGGTTTCGTTCGGCCAATGAGGCGGCGTTGACTCTGAAAGACACGGATACTGCAGAGTCCTCACCCTAAGAGTGCGTGCTAGGCTCGCTGTATTTATTTCTCGCAGATTCACATAAAGTAACGACGCTATCCATGCGTTTACGGGGCCGCAGGTCCCGAGATGTGCTTCCAAACAATAGACTCGATCGCAGCGAAACCATTCCAACTCAGTAGTGCCAACGCCTCCTAGATTTGCCGTGCCTGCCGGATGAGCGTGAAACGCTGGTCATTTATGGCGGCGTGGCCTACGTAAAGGTAGGGGTCTTTGTACTTGGCCTTTAAGATTGGCAATTTTGGCGTTTGTTACTAATTTCAGAGGATGCCTTCTATATAAAAAGTTGCTTGCTAAATGGCAGCGTCAGTTACGTAGGGTTAATTATAATTCCTTTTACGCCTTTTTAAAACTTTTTGCGTTATTTTTGTTGCATATAAGCTCCAGAAACGTAAAAATGTCTTTGAAGACACCCCTGATTGAGTGGCGCCACCACCGTATTCTGACGACCGCCGCTTCCCAAGTGGCTGAGAAATCTAGGAGGCGTTGGCACGAGAAATCGGCACGAGGAATCTAGGAGGCGTTGGCACGAGAAACAGGCACGAGAAATCTAGGAGGCGTTGGTAGTGCAGCTTTGATTGATAGATGTTCAACGTTACATAAGTAGCTGGAGGTGTGAGAACATCATAGCCATGAAATAGGTGGTAGCTGGCGCCATATAGAGGAACTGAACGATACTAAAAAAGTTGCCTGCGACGACGTACGTTGTACGTACCCACTATCACACCTCACTTGCAGATAATTTACGACTCAACGCATTCAGGATTACTCACCAACACCGGACGCCTGAAATATATACAATGCATATAGCTGCACATGCACACAAGGACACATAGCACACATATAGGGTGAACTCAATGAACAAGAGCACAATGAATCGTTATCCCCACCGGCACAGACTTGGACGCGTTTACTCACACCCTACTACGAAAACGCACAAGCTTATATAGGAATGAATGTCGACTGACCTTAGTAGCACAGGTTACAAGTAAGTTTTTGTACACTTTTTACGTTTTCTGGCAATACCACAACATGCGCACACGTAAATATGTTGTATCTGAGGCTTAGACACAGCGAACTTTAATAACGGTTGCACAATAATGACCGAAATAATTACTAGAGCTTATCTTGATTTTGTGAAAACGATTATCCCAAGCCATGCATAAGATGCCCAGGGCATTCTGAACGCTGCGCCATCTCTCGACCACTGCCACAGTTATCTTTTTCTAGAAGCCTCCGAGAATGCAAACGCTTACCGCGCGCTAGCCATTTAGGAGGTGCCTTTTTTTATTCTTCCACTTCTTACTCGGAGAGGGCGCATAATGCAGACCAGAATTAGTCTCCGTTGGTGTTCTGTGGTCCCGTTACCTCGTTTAGTTGTTTCGTGTCAACGTTTGCTTATACTCTTTTTACGTGCTTACCACAAGTGTAACCGTTAGCCATGGATACAGTACACCGCTAGCCCTTCAATGACAATGTACCTACTATATGAACTCATACGAGCAGCAAGACATAAAAATTGACATATTAAACAATATCGATGTGCGAACACTATTCTTGTAGATTTGTATTGTGTACATAGGCCACTCTGTATTGCTTTGCATCATTTATTGTGTACCCTTATATATATTTTTTCCTTATTATTTCCTTTGTGTAACCTCATTGCGTACCTTTCTTATGTATTAAAGCGATGATACATACTCTAAGAATTACTATGCTCATGTTATTATTAAATATTCCTTTTTGTTTGTATACCTTGGCCTGTCATTTACTTTGTATTCTGCTTGTATTGTTTCCTGCTTTTTAATATTTGTTTTTTTTTTCATTTTACTGTATTTCGTTTTCACCCTGTCATTGCTGACGTAGGGTGGACGGTGCTTAGTGAAGCTGCAATAACTGCAGCTTTTTTGCCGTCTTCCCATTTTCGCCATTGTATCTGTTTTGGTGAAAATAAACAAAATAAAAATAAATAAAAATAAAATATTTTTGATGCGGTAACGACCGTCCTAGTGGCGTATACGTACGTTACAATGCGGTTCTTGCCAGAGAAATAAGCGATGACCTCGCATCCGATGGTATTTTTTCGTGAGCAATGGCAGCGGATGTTGGCGTCGTGGCAGCCTCATTACTTGAGTGGAGGAACTATCGCTGCAGTGCGAAAATTTACTATAACGTTATGGCATTCTGTGATTAGATACATTTCTGCTTCAGATGCCTCTCGCGATTTTCCTTGCGTGTCAACTTGCAGTCACAGTGCGTGCCACAATTTTGTTGTTAGGGCTGCGGCTGTGGTGGTTGCTGCTACTCTGTATTTGGAATACTCTTTTAACAAAGGTGGGTGAGTGTTAGTACTTAACTGCTGTGCACAGCTGTTACTAGAAGTTCATTTTGTGTTGAGTTTCTCACGACAAAGGAGAATCATGGACGAAAAAGGCATTTCGCACGCGTGCACAATTCCGTCTTATCTCTCGGTGCTGGCATGGGCAGTTCAAAACTCATGTGATTGAGAATTTGGTTTAACTGACAGAATTCATTGGTTTACTTTTCACAAAAGTGTATTTATGATGATGTTTAAAAGGTTTCTGATGGTTGTAAACCATTCTGGTGAACAAACGCTTGGTGATACTTCTCAGCCTGTTTTCCTTTGTGCTTTCACCTGTCGTGGTAGCATTGCCTTATTGTGTGTCGTGTGACTATGCTGGCGGACGGAGGTTCGACTTCCGGCCACGGCGGCCGTATTCAAATGGGGGTAAACTGCAAAGAACATCCATATGACAGTAGCGGCACGTATAACTCTATCAATTGTATATGATCGTGCTTTCACGCATGGACTGTACAGTGGTATCACGTTTCCTAGAATGTTGCAAAAATTAATTGTGATGCTTTTTTATGCGTCTCATTGAAATCACGAGTGCTGTTGGTGCCGTGCGAAACTGAAAATGCGTGGGCTTACCAAGTATGTTGACACCGAAAAAATTTATTATTTGTGTACAGTCTAAGGTAATCGATAAAGCAAGACTACTTGGGGAGCAGAGCTCCTTGTATTCGTGACAAATTGGTAGTATGAAACAACACGAGACACACACGGAAGTGTGCGGAACATCGTTCGAGTGCCTGGCGATAAAAAAGAGAAGCTTTTACTCTTCACCAATAAAACAAAAACAAAAAAACGTCACTCCCGCATTGCTTGGATCAATCTTAGGTAAAAGCGATCGCTCGCGACTGGTAGCGGCCGGCTAGGCTCAGCGTGTGCATACACGCGCGCAAGACCCACGTGATTGAGGAGAAACTTGAACACTGAAGGAGGAACGTTGCTCGTTTGGTCCTTGCCGCGAGAGGGCGTGACAGGTAAAGCGCCCGAAAGAGGGAAGTCACTGCGCCGAAGGAGGAACGGAGCCCGTTTCTCCATTCTCGCTCCCGCTTTTTTTAGAGCGTAGTCGTTCCCCAGAAATATTGTGCAGCCTGCTGAGACTTTCACATGGCAGTTCACACAGGAAAACTAAGCTAAGGCTATTACAAAAGTATTACTGGCATGGCTGTTTCAAGGACGTACAAAATTTTGCGCGGTAGTGTGACACATGCCAGCGAGTTGGAAAGGCAGAGGATAAATATAAAGCACCTATGGTGTTAGTGCCAATAATTACCGCGCCGTTTCAACGGTTAGTGATCAATATAGCGGAGCCACTCCTTTTGACTAAGACAGGATGTCGTTACATTCTATGTTATGCCCAGCCACTAAATTTCCTGAGGCAGTGGCACTGCGTGAGGTAACGTCACAGCGTGTTGTGGATTCCCTGTTGTCCGTCTTTTCACGAGTAAGATTTCCTTCAGAGATGCAGTGTGACAAGGACAGCGTATTCACCAGTGTCCTCAAGACGTCCTTTTTCGAACGTTGTGGCATAAAAATAGTGCACAGCTTTATTCATCACCCTCAGAGCAACAGCTTAGAAAGATGGCATTCCGTTCTGAAGCGCGTCCTTCGAGGATTGTGTTATGAGAACACACGAGACTGGGATGCATGCCTCCCAGCGGCACTTTTTGCTTTGCGGACGGTACCCCACGAATACACTGGTTTTAGCCCCACCGAGTTGGTGTATGGCAGGTCATTGCGCTCACCTTTGAGAATGCTGCGCGAAGCGTGGGAAGGACATGGAGAAGATCCGACCGGGGTAAAGGTAATTCTGAATCTACTGGAACGGCTATATAACGCTAAAGAACTTGTGGAGGTCGGCATGAAATCAGCCCTGGCCCGATCAAAAGTTTACTATGATAGAACAGCTCGTCAACGAACTTTAAATATAGGTGACCGGGTAATGTTGTTAAAAACGTCAAGGCAGAACAGGCCCGAAGTACAATGGGAAGGGCCTGCGGAAGTAGTTGCAAAGCTATCTATGATCAACTATATACGCGGCGAAAATTTCAGGTAGACGTAAAGAGGTGCGCATTCATCATTGCAACCTAATGAAGCTATATGTGCAAAGAGAGGCTGTGGTGAATATGACCCTGAATCTTCCTCAAGAGATGGAGGACAACTTTGTTTGTCTAAGTGAAGGGAAGGCAGCGTTAATGAACTCCTTAACAGAACTAAGCAAAGAGAGGAACTAAGGGAATTCCAGCTCTCTGATCTTTGTGAGCTGATAGGAGAGTTTGACGACTGCTTTGTTGACAAGCCGGGTCAGACTGATTAGACAGAGCACGACATTGAGTTGACTTCTGAAGAACCCGTAAAGTCCAAGTGTTATAGTTTATCTCCACGACAGAAAGATATTCTCGATAAAGAAGTAAAGTGCATGCCGGAATTAGCAGTAATTCAACCCTTAGAGAGCGAAAACACTTCTCCAATGATCTTGGGAGAAGCTCCGGGCAAAGACCCGAGACCTGTAGTTGACTATCGAAAGTTAAATACTCGCACAAAGGATGAGGTGTATCCGATTCCGAACATTGAAGAGAAAGTAAAACAGGTTAGTCGAGCAGCTTACGTGTCTACGTTAGACCTCACTCGAAGTTACTGGCAAGTTTCGCTCACTGAGTGAGCCAGCCGATATGCGGCTTTCGTTACTCCAGCGGGCAGCTCTCAACCAACTATGATGAGCTTCGCTCTCAAAAGGCTCTGTTTTGTTTTTCGCGCCTTATTGACAAGGTTTAAGAGGCTGCGAGGCATTCGCAGTAACTTACTTGGATGACATCGCTGCATTCTCTGATGCCTGTGTTGATCATTTGATGCATTTAACGGTGGTGCTCAGCCGGTTGCGTCAAGCAGGGCTTACCTTAAAGGCTGAGAAGTGTTGTCTTGCGAGAGCAACCGTCGACTATTTAGATTACATTGTAGGACAAGTTTTCAGGAAACCCTGCGAGCTAAACATCTCAGCAGTAGCTGACTATCCCCGGCCAATAACAAAGACCAACGTAAGGGCGTTTCTAGGACTCACAGGCTACTATAATCATTTCATCCGAGATTATTCAACTTTGGCAAGCCATTTGACCGATGCTCTCCGCTGGACAGAGCCGACGAAAGTGGCCTGATATGAAAAGAAAAAAACTGCCTTCTTAAAATTGAAGGCAGCATTGATCAGCCGCCCGATCTTGAAACATCCTGATTACGACCGCGAGTTCACGGTCCAGTGTGATGCTAGCGATCTAGGTCTAGGAGCCGTTCTATGTCAGAAGGATGACGATGGTAAAGAACATTCCTTGCTATATTTGAGTCGGAAATTGAGCTCTCGTGAGATGGCGTACTGTGCTTCAGAAAAGGTGTGTGCTTGCGTTGTGTGGACCAATCATTAGTTGCAGTGTTACCTCGGAGGTGCTAAATTTACAGTAGAAACCGACCATTGTTCCCTTACCTGGCTGAAAACCGCGACATCGAAGAACAGTCACCTTTTGAGGTGGAGCTCGATTCTTCAGCAATATCATTTTGTCATTAAGTATAAGAAAGGCAAATTGAATGGAAACGCGAACGCGCTCAGCCGCTCTTTTTAAGCGATTCAAAAGCGCTCTTGACAATGTGACAAAATTGATATTTAGGTTGTTGTTTTTTTCGCGCAAGGTGTAATGTAAATGTGTGAGGTGGCACGTCTGGTTTCTCAGCAGAAGTGAGTACTGGGAACTTTGAGTGTGAGCTTTTTGCTAAAGCTAGAAAATTGGTTTGTCACCCCTTTTTTGACTTGGTTTGTTCAAAGGGGGCTGAGTGCTTGCTTGTGCACGTGGTCGAGTTGCAGAGATGCTGTCGAAGTTTTCGGCAATTACACAGACCGTGCGACAAGCTAAGGCGAGTTCCTGGCATTCAACTACGGACCCTTTTGTCGTCCCTTCGAGCAGCAGTGGTGACTGCTGCCCTCCGTGACTCCTATGGCGAGGGGGAAGCTGATGTGATTGGCGCCAGAGCTGACAACGGAGCGGCGCTCTTTTAATCCACAAACAAGTAGCCGACCGGCCGGCTGTCTATGCCCGCCAGGTATTGTCCCTGCTAGCCGGAAGGTGAGACGTCGTGTTGCCACGACGCCGTAAGCCGTTCGAGAGAGGACAACAAATACAGCATATTCCTCGGAAGAGACCACGGCGGCCACCGCAAATCACCCCGCTAATTGCGCGAACAGATCGGGGGACCCTTCGATGTATGCTGTCATAAACTTGGAACCCTTCGACCAGCGGCACACATACGACGAGGAATTTGCATGTCACGTGAAAACATTTGTGATGACAAACTTTGGTTACATATGTGTGTTATATATGGTGTTACATTATCTATTACATATTTCATTGGTTGTACTTGAATGCGCCACACAATGGTAGCTTTACTGTTGCTTAACGCTATAAAAAACGAGATAACTTCATTGTCAGACATTGGTGTAAGAAATATTGTATATTATGCGTAAAAAATCGCATAAGTAATAATCTGAATTATTATCTAAACAATGGCCAAGAGTAAGAAAGAAGTCGCTGAAACTGTGCGCCAAATCACGACCCGAAAAATCTGCGCCATTTTGTAACATTTTAATTGCTTGTTCTTGTGATTTCTCGAGCATAGTCTTTAGAGTCTTCCGAATGTTAGGAGAGCGTCGCGCAGACAAATTAAGCTGGTGTAATATGTATTCATATTTATTCCTCAGGAGCTGCTTTGTAACAGAGTTCCTATACTCCCTAAACGCCTTAAGAGCCTCGGAGTTTCTAGTGTTTGTGAAAATCTGACTGGTATATACGATCTGGTGTTTTTTATTTAGCTCAGTAATTCCTTTTTCATCCAAGGTTTACTGCATTTTCTTGAGCGTCGGCACTTTTTTAGGCGTAATGAAGAATGACAGGCTTTTAGAATATAACTTAAAATAACTTATACACGGCATCTGGATTACATTCTTCTAGCACGATATGCGAGTTTGTTTGCAGTAGCTTTTCTCTAAAGAGAGACATTGTTTCAGCATTGCTACATCTATAAGAAAGTACTCATGGGGGGGGGGAGCGAGCACGAAGATAGGTTCACGGTATAATTAGTAGAAACAAGTATCGGCAAATGATCCCTGATGACCCAAATAATAGTGAGAGAGCATGTAAACTGTTCTTCTAAATTAGTTATAAACAGGAAGACTCCTAATACTGACCGACCCTACGGGTGGACGTGCAAGTTCCTGAGCTATCGCTAAGGGAAAACCATTTAGAACCCATAGACGAGCGTTTTTTTTTCTTTCTTGTCTTACAGTAGTGCACACCGTCCATGCGAATGCCGTTTTAAACATCGTATACCATTAAAGTGCTTGTACGTAAATTAAGCGTTGTACGTTGATTTATCAATTCTACTTTTTGCAATAAAGTCGTGCGATTTATAAAGTCGATCGGTTCATACTTTAGGGTCTGCAGTGAAATGAAATGAACTTTATCTGCTCCTGGAGAACTGCTCAGACACCCCCCTAAGAGGGGTCCGCTGCAGTTGCTGGCCGCATCCACGCTGGGACTGGAAGACCATGGTCCTCCGCCCGTTTGCAGGCCTCCTGGACTGCCGAGTATTGGACTGAGAGTTCGGGGCTTTTAAAGGAAGGTGCTACGCGAAGGCTTTTTTTATATTCTCCCTAGAGCAATGAAACTTGAGCTGTTCATGTAACTTTTTAGGCTGATTTCAAACATATAATTAGTTTTCTTGCAAGTTACACACATTTAGCCTTGCAACGTGACAAATTGAAAACGTCAACCCCTTTGCCCCCCCTCTTTTCATCTCTAAACTTCTGTAATTTTTTACCATTCATAGCTTATAATGCTTCAATAAAATGTAGAGTGCAAATACTAATTAGGAAGCACATAACAAAATATGTAGCTCGTGTGAAAAATAATAGACGTAAAAAGTCTATATTTCACCCACCCTAGTATAAAGGTATGCATACAGTTTTTATTATACAATATAGTATTGACATTTAAACTAGATGATTGCATTTTTCATACTTGGAAAAAAATTGGGCAAAACTTTATGCAGATCCGAGCATTTGATTTGCCCGAAAAGGGAGGGGCACATTGGAAAAAATGGCAAAATTCGTGTTTTGAGAAAAACGAGCAATAAATTTAAAATTCAGTTTTTATTTATGAAATATGTCAATAAATCAGATTAAATTTGAACACCAAAAAGAACAATCCTTCTTGTAGTGGCCACTCGGACTAAAATACGCCAGCACCATGAGTTTGTCCCTCTCGGCTTTTTCGAGCCGACTCCTCACAGACATTTCGGTCTCAGACAGGGCCATGAAATGCTTGCCAAACTTCCACTCCATCTGGCAGAGCCTTGTGCTAACTGCAAGCTAGGAAGAAGTTCGACAGGACTGCATGATCCGAACTAAGTCCGGTGTCATGCCATTTTGCAGCCATGCTTGTGCCACATACCGTCGTACATAATGGCAATGTCGTCCCTGCTGAGTTCTCTCACTGCGACCTCTTTCGACCTCTCAAGATTGCCATTGACGTCATCTATTGCCGCATCACGAACTTTCTGGCTGACGGGTGTGAATGAATTTGATGCGTTGACTTTTGCAAGCCAACAACTACCGCAAATAGGACCAGCTGCCTGTAGCCTATTCCTACAGAGCGCGCTGCACAACGGCTTTCACTAGCGAGCAATACTTTTTTTATGCAAAACGGAGATAATTACACGATAATAGCATTGTTCAGCTACGCTGCTCGACAAGACATGGACCGCGCAAAGAGGTTTCACAGCACATACAGGCGCGCAGCGGCCAATGGTGGTCCCGATTCGTACTGTGTGATAAGCCAGTCGCGGCGCTCGAAAAACACGCAGAAGAGTGCTTCCTTTTATTATTTCTTGCGCTGCGTCAACGAGAGAAACTATTTGTATTTGAAGAGTGAGGCTCGATTCTTCGACTCATGCGATCAACAATGGCGAGCGGCGGCACATTATCGGTGGTAAGGTGCTCGAAGACTGCACACTTTCGACCATTTAACAGGCTACTTGTGCTATTTAGATGCAATTTTAAAGCATTTCTTGTTAAGTATCAACTTGTATTATTTTTTCATAACAGTAGAGGTACTAATATTATCACAACAGATAAAAATAAAAAAAATATCGGTAATTTTGAGAAAAAAAACTCGCGTTTTTCGACCAGTATCTCCGCTTAAGAGCCCTCTCTCACACTGTAAAAAAATTAGGACCTCCTTCACGAAGAATGCTGAAGGTATAGCTGTGCCAAGCAACTCCGTGAGCAAGAATACAACTATCTCCTTAAGACGTAGCCTCTTCATGGAAGTCATGCTTCAGCACAGATACCACAGAATCTGTCACTCTTTTAGGCCGACAGATCTTATTCCATGATCAGAACACATTTCCCTTCGAACAAGGCATTATTACGTATTCTATATGTTATTGCAACTAATAAAGAATGTTTGTATTGTTCCAAACAGCAGTCTGCTGTGTTTTTCTGCACTACAGTCTACTGTATTATTCCGCCCAACAATATGCCGCACCACAGCTCTCCCATGCAGCCTGTTTGCAAAATATAGCAATGGAGCAATTCATTTATGTTCTGCGTGCCTGTGAATGTGAGTTATTTGTGTTGTTTGATGGAGATTTTTGTCGGCTTGATGCGCTGTTAATTTAGTTTCTGGGCATGCCTTCATCTGCAAGTAAACACAGGGTTCATAGAACGATTACAACTTACTATATGCTTTGCACAGGTAGCATGATTTTGTGGAAATTATGCAGTCATCCATGGTTAGATCCCTAAAGTACCTGTTTGTTATGTACACAAAACCAAAGTAAACAGGAGTCCAGTTGAACTCAACTCTACACAAAGAACGCAAGAATGGAGTGTGCAGCAAACAAAGGCACAAAGAGCACATGACATGTTTATTATCGAGGTAATCGCGGCACAAAAATGACGAAGATGGGACAGGCCGAACATAACTCAAGCCTGTCCCATCCTTGTGATTAGAAGTGCTGTGCTGAACCTAATGAAACGTTACACCAACAAGGCCAAAAATTTACCCGTGCTAAGTTCACATTACATCCTTCCCTTCCCTATTTTGCAGATTTCTTTTTGTTGAGCCAATCTGTACATGCAAACATGTTCCATACTACGTGTGAATAAATGAATGTAAAAAGTTTACTTGGGCTTGCAATAATAATGTTGCATAGAAGTGTTCCCAGCTAAGCAGATGGCAGTAGCAGCATATGTTGGCAATAAGTCAGTGAAGGTTGACCAGTTCTTTAGCAATATACATCCTTGTAAACATGTTATTCCTGAAAGTTAATGGTTCACAACAAATAAACTAATATTCCAAGTCCACCCGCCCCTGATCTGTCTCCAAGACACTTTCAAGCATTGTTTATATAAAAGAAACGCCTTGTTATTGAGCAGTTAAACTCAGTCTTGTAACAAGCTGCACAAGTGGCAGTAGCAGCATCCCCCTTCACAGTCTTTAAACCTCTGAACTATTTCCGTCCATTTCGCCAATAGAAATGACGTTGCAACACCCCAGTGTACTTTGTAGAAGACCTTCCTCCGATCATGCGCAGGTGTGCAGTCCGCGAACGTATATCCCAAGGTATACCAAAAAGCACTGAAGATTTGAGTGAGGTCATCGGTAAAGTATAAGGCGAAAATTGCGACGCAACTTCCCTGGGCAAAACAAATGAAAAATGACCACCAAAACCTAAAGGACGTAAAGAGGATGCTGCTTAAGTTTTCCATGCAACATGTTCTCACACAGAGCTTGTTGAATGCTACCGAGTGACAAGACATAGCTGCAGCCTGAAAAATTTGTCTATGCCACCTTGTGTATAAAGGTGAGAAAACAGAAAACTTCTGGAGTCGCAGTCTATTCCAACCATGTATCAGCTTCCAACAACCCCAGCCTTCTATCTATAAATGTTTACAAAGAAATATGTCACCAGTGGACTGGTTGAACTTTGCACACTTATTGCCAGCATATACTGAGAATGCTACCTGAATAGATGGCAAAGCTTTCATTTTGGTAATAATTGTTGGGTAAGGTCAGAGTAAACAATTTACAGTGAAGTCAGAAATCCAGATTGTGTGTGGAGGTAGTTCATATGTATGCACTGTGCTGCATTATCTTGGAGATGTGCGAGTCATACCTGCTGCAGCATGCCAAATTAACAATGAAATGCACTACTGCATGAATCCTTGAACACAGCTTAAGCAGATATATTCAGAAACATAATTGTTAAATGCCCCGAAAGCCCGCTTATGAAACTGTGTGTGTGGCCCATAAACAGCTCCACTTGGCTCCTTACTATATGTCTGAAAAGGAAGTACAAAAAAACTATTGTAGCAGCTGCAATGTTCAGAGTTTAAACCACTACGGTGTCGACTACATACATAACCTCTGTTCACACCACTATTTCATGAATCACAAAAGCAGACGGTATTTCTGGACAAGAAAAGATGACATGCAGAACAACCAGCAGGATGCTACGAAGACCTATTGCTATAGTAGACAAGAATTCAACGTTAAACACACTATATTCTAACTGCAAAAGAATTCATAGACTGCATAACAAATTTCGTTTAATTAGTGCCATGATGTGGCAGTTACAATTTCTGTAACTACTAACACCATGGAGAGTTATGTGGGTGAACAAAATAATTTTGCATCATATTATGAAATTTTACACAAGACAAAGCATACTGTAGACCACTGCAAAGGCCTACGTGCGGCAGGCAACATATTGTAACAGCACCTTTGGAGCGAAAAACAGGAGCTGTGAGATAAGAGGATAAGGACTTCGTTGCCGTTGCCGTAGCCTCAACCAATCCAGCACTCTGTCACTGCACGTGACAGTGTGCTGAATGGGTACGCTTCACCTTATTCATAACATCATGGGGGAGGTATTAGCCTGATGATGACAATGAATAATGCATCAACACAAACGGTGAACATTACATTAAGAAGCAAAGCTTGCATATATAGATTTTAATCCAATAAACATTACATGACAGTTGTACATATTATTACGGCAGGAGCTAACATGAAGATGGCGGCTTGAATGAGTGTCATATCACTAAATTAAGTGTGTTGTTCAAGCCAATTTTTGAATAAGACATTTTGTCTTAGTTGTGGCAGCAACCTTGATAAAGTTTGCTGCCTCGGTAAAGAGAAGTTCTGTGGTCGAATAACAAGCTCTAACATTCCTTCAATGATTTTTTTTATCTCAACACAATTATTACAAATCCTCAACTTTAACAAATGCTTCTTTTGTAATGATACCAAATGCAAAGCTTAAGCTGAAGAGGTCAAGGCATTTAGCAGGGGTCTGGCTGCTCAACAGTTTCATAAGACTCTGTCCATGATGCTAAAATGAGCGATTTGACAAGAGGACATCCATTTACCAGAGTAGCAAACCGTATCAAGGTTACTACCACGAATTAGACAAACAATTTTTGTTCGAACATTCAAAACAACCTAATCTTGAAAAATCTTGATTGGCTTCAAAAACAAACTTTTCTTAATGATTTGACCCTCATTCAAGCCATCCCCTCTTTCACCATCTTAACTTTTGCCATAATGAGACAACTATCATGTAGTGTTTGGTAGAACTTTGAGATATAGAAAGTAAGCCTTTCTTCTCAATTTATAGCTCACCCTTCACGTTTATGCTTTAGGAACTGTCTTATCAGCCAAAGAACCCAGGGTAAAAATGTCTGAAGCCGTCTTCAATTTTTAGAGTCGGAAGTATTTTTAACTCTCGGTAAATGCTCTTAAAACAAACAATGTAATTTTATTTTACAAGAAAAATCACTCTTGTAAAAATATACAAAAACACTGCAATTTTCCATGTTTGCTTTGATTGATATGTTGGGTTTAACGTCCCAAAACCACCATATGATGATGAGAGAGGCTGTAGTAGAGGGCTCCAAAAATTTCGGTTACTTACAACATTTCCGTCTCCATCGGAAATGCAGCCGCTGCAGTCGGGACTCAATACCGCGACCTGCAGGTCAGGAGCGAGTGCCATTTTGGCATATTTTCTCACGACCAACATTAGTATAATTTGAAACAAAAATTATATCGATACCATAGCCATGAAATTTTGCCAACAAAGAAACAAAGACTGTGGTAAAAGCATGAAGCAAAAATTATGTGTCAGTTATTTTTCTCCTGTAACTCCTATTCTGAGCACAGGGTTTCAAAGGACTCTGCTGTATTACAAATTTTTTCTCCAAAAATAGTGGTGGAAGAACTTTTCCCACATTGAGACATCAAAGCACCAGTTTTGGAAAATATTGCAAATGGTCAAGGAACTACTTCACAAACTAACATGACAAGACCATGAACACGCAAATACTTACAGGGTGATGCTCTGTCACAGTTTCTGAGGCAGCCCGATGGCTTCTTATGTCCATCTGTACTGCCTTCTGTCCGCCTTTGGGCAGTTTTTGTAGAATGTCTGACGAGAAAATAAAAACATTAGAAAGAATTCACTTTTTCTAGCACGCTCCATGTAACACAACTTGACTTTCTTGGCCTCATGAGGTAGCAGTCTCGAAAGCATACTAACAGCTGCTGTTTGATGTATGTATATCTCATACCCCATTAGCAGGCTCTAAAATAATGCCCAGTCATTGTTAAGCAAGAAAAAAAAACAGAAATAACGTTTTACACTAGACATAAACTTAACTTCTTTATACTCACTCAATAACCTATTTTTTTGCGCATTATATGCATACACTTTGAAAAGACTGGGCATGCAAACATGGCCGCAGGTGAGTCAGGACACTTCAAATGCCAACTAACAATGGGAAGGCAGACTAACGGAACATATAAGACAGTTAGCCACAGGCCCATCATTAAACCTATCTTTATATCACAACGTAAATGCATGCCAAAATTCGAATCATGCAGTTTCGTACAAGCACAGAAATGAAAAAAATGCATCTGATGATGAGGCCTAGCATTGCGACATGTGGTAGTGCATGCGTGAGCCAACCATTAAATAACTCAATGAAGAAATCATATGCGGAGCAGTTATCTCTCACATAGACCAACAGGCATGCCGTCTTGATCGATATCTCCACTTGCCTTGTTTTGTTTCTAGCATAATGTCAACATTTCCAGTTGGTGTTTGCGGTATCTTGAGTACTCTATCGAGTCCATGCTTGCATGAGCTGCCTTTTTAACATGAATACGAACCTACTAAGCAGCTCACCTCTCCTATTTGAATTATGCATACAATCTAGAATTACCACTTTGTTCACTTGATGTAACAATTGTAATGGGGTTTTGAATGAGAATGTGAATTCAAAAACACTTAGGCTTCCAGCATTTTTGCCTCCTTCAAAAGTGCAACTGCTGCCCTAAAGATCGAATACACTCCGTGCGGGAGTTGTTCATATGGTAGCAGAGCTGTAAGCAAGGTAAGATAAATTTAAGGACTATGCAACGAGCTCTAGGTAAAAGCAAGACACGCAACTAGCAAGGAGCCACATAATATCTGTGATAGAATCTATTTCTGGTAACCTAGAATGCTGTGGCGCAGGTCATGCACCTCGGCAACTGTTCAGCTTTCTTTTCTGAACCAAAGCTCAGTAGAGGCAATATTGTTATCTATAGATTTCTCTGAAAACAGCAGGAGAAACAACAGTAGGAAGTTGTTCCATGTCCCTGAGATGTGTTTCTACAAAACCGTATATCATTGGCCTCTCCTCCATTAGCTGTTCTTCTATCTCTTCCCACTTCAGCCTGTTCCTGCCACCCTGCATGCTAATATACCATATGTCTGAATTGGCTCGGCGCTCGTGGCTACGTCCATTTCTGCCCCGGACTCTACCTACCTTAGATACTGGTGCCACTTTGGAATCGTATCTGTTCATACCACCTGTCAAAGAGTCTCCCTGGTTGTTTTCCTAGTTACTAGCTATCCTGCACCCCGAAGGGCTCGCTTGCCCCCCAAAAAAAGCTACTGCGCGTCCTGTAAGCCACCAACCCACCTCATGACGTAGCCACCCATCGAAGGGAATTCTGTCTCGTTAAAAGCCATCCCACCTATGCACCTCTCTGTTTATTTCAACCACCTCAAAGCCTTTCTCTCGACTCAACCGCCATATCTCTTGGTTTGCGTTGACAACCACTCTGTCCAGGTTGCGATCATGCACTGGTACCTCCGGTATTGTGCATATCGCTTCCTGTACCTGAGGAGAAGTGGCACGCATGTCATCGACGCCTTTCGCCAGTGTAGTTCCTAGTCCTGCTGTATCTTCATTTAATACATCGTTTAAACTGCCTGAAATTATCACGAGATTTCGTCTATTAGCTGTAGTTTTGAGTTTTGCGCTCGCTTGCCTCATGACTGCTTCCAGATTGCGTCCTGGGAACGCCCCTACTGCAACCCTCTTGTCACCTCTTACGCTCTCTTTGATGGCTTCTGTGCATCGATTCAAAGTCGAGTCTCCAGCGATTATCACATGCTCTGAATTTTCAGCTGGAGCGTCCTGCACCTGGGGGTTACTTGCACCTGTGACGCCAGCTGCTTTGTCCGCTCCCAGCTCAACCACTACTTCGCTGAAGCTGGGCCTTGCGACAAATGACCAGCTGAACCTGTTTTTTCCAAACTTGCTTGCTCTTTCTTCTCCGCAGTTCTGGTTGCCCGTTCCCTACTGTTTTCTCCGAAGGCCGCTCCTCTGTTTACCTTGGCTAGTGCTTCGTCGGGGGACTCCAGCTATTCTCCCATTGCCCTCGTTTTCTCTTGGTATTTCGCTAACGCAGTCTCGAGTTCGGTGATTCTCATTAGCAGGTCACTCTGGGTAACCATCATTTCCACCATTTTTTCCTCGACCTCACATTGCCTACACTTCGCGTCAGCCTCTTCTCCTTCCGCTTGTACACTTGGGTCCACTTTGAAACCAACCCCACATCCTGAACACTTCACAGTCTTTTTAACCATGTCTCCGACACCTATTGTCCCTATGACTTGCCCACTCGATAATTAGAAAACTCGAGCCTTGCCCTACGAAAAAGAGTAAGCCTAAGCTCTACTACAAAAATTTGCGTGTTCAATGTACGTGCACCTCCCCACGGGGTGGCAGAAAAGAAAACAACAAAAAAAACTACAAAAACAAAGAAAAAAACTAAGAAAAAGAAAAACAACAAAAACAAAAACATTAAACACACACACGCGCACACTTTAATAAATACTTGGTGAATGACCCACGAAAAAGCCGTACACTAAAATATGTGCTACAGGGATTTTAACTGCTGCTCTATAATTTTAAAGGCAAGCTCAAAACATGCAAAAAACTTATCTGCGCAGTCGATCGGGAGCGCTCAAAAAAATTGCCCGCAGCTTCCCTCGGGGGAACACTGAGGAGGATGCGGAGCATATAATTGGTTAACGGGGTGTTAAAGTGCGACTTACTTGGGTCGATGGCTAAATGGGTTAACGTGGTTGTAGGAGGGGGTGTTAAATGAGTGAACACGTACACACGTATGCGAAAGGGCGGCGCTGGTCGAAGGGATGTCGATCATTGTGTTTGTGGATTCGTTGGAATTCATTTCACCGCGACCTTGGACGTCGACGCGCCGTACAAACCAACCGACGAGCGGCAACTGAGCGAGCGAGCGCCGACCTTGAGTATATATACAGCGCGACGGCGCATGCACTGTCAGCTGTTGAATGTTCTCGAAGGAGAAGCGCGCGCGCGGCACAGATGGCGACGGCGCGACGGCGCATGCGCTGTCAGCTGTCGAATGTTCTCGAAGGAGAAGCGCGTGCGGCACAGATGGTGGGCGACGGCGCGACGGCGCATGCGCGCGCGTCAGCTGTCGAATGTTCGAGAAGCGGTGCGGACGGCGCGGATGGCTCACTACAAGGCGCGAGTATAAGATGCTTCCGCATCTAAAACACGTCCATTCATTGTGACAGTCCGAACCGAACTCCGGGCTCGTGGAGGAACGCTGCCGCGCGCGCCCGATCCAGGCAGCCGTGCACGAATGCACGACCTTGCATGGGCCGCTTCATGGAAGCGCCGCTGGCGCCGGCCGCGTACATACATCACATGACCACGTCGAAGAGATGTTATCTCGAGCTGGCGCACGCGGCTGTGTTCTGGTGTTGCAAAGGGGCCCATGCACAGATAAGTTTCTTGTTTAAAGAATTAGGACCATGCTTTGCGGTCGCGGTATAAGCTCGCGGTATTTGCTACACCTCCACTGCAGTGCAATAGCATGTGCACTTGAGAATAAGACAGTTTGTAGAAATCGTGGGCATGTTGCAGTTAACTTTTTCATGCAAAACATTATAAGTACATCATGAAGTTATATGTACGCGCTGTTTGACTGACAAGATGAACTCAGTTAGTTATGTTGGGTTTTGTGGCGCAAGAGCAACTAAGGCTATCCTGCGCCAGACTCATGGTGAGAATACTTACAGCAAACAGGGCTATGACAATGACTCTGAAATGTCTTAACGGCGATGACATATGATTATGATGAGCGGTGAAGCGTGGCTGTATAAATGCCTAAAAGGATTGGCTCCGTAAACGCGTGAAGTATATATCTCTTCTAATATTATGTGTGTGATGCTCGGGGTGGTCAATGTGTATGGTTGGTGCATGAGGTTATGTTAAACTGTAATGGCTTTTACCTAGCACTAATACCATACCCGTGTCCTCATACCTAAGGGCAGGGAGGCAAGTGCCTCGTTGTAAATTCCAGCTGCAGCAGATGCCTCTCCGAAGAGGCTGTGCTACGAGTCACAGCAGTCAAGTTTTGCCTTGTCTAGCGGTAGCATAGTTTAGTGTAGTTAGACCTTGTTCAGAAGTTGTGCTTCATTTAAAAAGCTGATCACATCAGCTGTAGGTATTAGGGCGTCCTCGCCCAAGAGTAGCATTGGATGAAGAAAATATTTAACCTGTAAAACATACGGAAATGTTTTTCTCCTAATGTTTCCATATGTGGGCAAGCTAATAAAATGTGCATTACAGTTAGTTGCTCCTGACACTTATCGCATGTTGGGGCTTCTTCGCCTGCCAATAGGTAATTATGTGTGATGTGCGTGTGACCTATTCGTAGTCGACATATAACTACTTCGATAAAACGCGCTTGATGAAGACAGGCCTTCCATTCACCAAGAACAGTTTTAATTAGGTGAAGTTTGTTGTTTTGTTGTAATTTCTATTCCTGCTGCCAGTGAAAGGTGGTGGCCCGGCGAACAGCTTGAATCCCATCTCTGGCAGGTATGTTGGTTTTTGACTCGCGCATCTTTTTTGCTGTTGCAGCTAGTTGGTCTGCCCTTTCATTGCCTGGGATCCCGACATGACTCGGGACCAAACAGAGGCGTATGGTGTGGTCATCAGGTGTGTGGGATAGCATGTTTAAAATATCGCCTATGAATGGCTCATACTGAGATTTATAATTCAGACTTTTCAGCGCGCTTAACGAGTCTGTAAATATTACGGCTTTGTTATGTTTTGAGCTTATAATGTATCGTACTGCCATCTATAACGCATAGCACTCAGCGGTGTAGATGGATACGAACTGCGGTAGTCTAGTTATTTGCTCGTGTGTTGCTCCTACCACACTGCTTCCGACATAAGCAGATGTCTTCGAACCATCACTATAAAATTCTTCGTAAGTGTTGTACGTTTGTTGTAATGTAAGGAATTCTTGTAGTATATGTTCACGTGGGGTGTTTTGTTTTTTTATATGTGTGAGTGAAAAATCTAAGAATTTGGAGAAATCACTCCATAGGGCCAAACTGGGTGGCCTTCTGGCGATGGAGAGTGCTTCGTTAGGAATATTCAGGGCATGAAATTTTCTTCAAATCTTAGTATTAGTGGCTTAATTACGTTTGGTTTGTTGGCGTAGTGTTGTCGTAGGTCACAGCATGTAACAATACTGTGGCATATATGATCTGGTGAAGAACGAACTCTAAGGACATACGTGAGCATTAGTTTCGTTCTCCTATATTCCAGGGATGGTTCGTTACTTTCGGCGTATAAGCTCGAAATAGGTGAGGTTCGATAGGCACCTGTTGCGAGGCGTAACCCTTTGTTATGGACAGGGTCCAGGCGCTTAAGGTACGAGTCTCTTGCTGAACCGTAGATTATACTACCGTAGTGTAATTTGCTGCGTACTAAAGAGCGGTAGATGAGCAGGAGGCACTTACGGTCGGAACCCTAGTGCTTTCGGGACAAGACTTTGAGGACATTGAGGGCGCTGGTGGATTTCACCTTGAGATTATTAATGTGTGGAAGAAATTTGAGCTTCTTATCAAATACGACCCCAGAACTTCTGTTCTTGTTTTATTGGCAATACTGTTTTGTTTATTTTCAGTACGGGGTCTGGTTGTAACCCTCGTTTCTGGAAGAACGCTACAGCAACCGTCTTTTCCTCAGAAAACCGGAAGCCATTTTTGTTAGCCCATTGTGTTAGTTTGTTTAGTGCTATTTGAATCTGTCGCTCGCACGTCGCCATGTTAGATGACCGGCACGCTATTTGGAGATCATCCACATATAGTGAATGCATAAGAGTAAATGGTATGACCTGGTTCACAGAGTTCATTTTGACGACAAAGAGAGTTGTGCTTAGGACACAGCCCTGAGGCACACCGTTCTCTTGAGTAAAAGTTTCTGAAAGTGTGGTACCCAAACGACCCTACTGAAACGTTCCGTATGAAATCTTACGGAACTTATATGGACTCCGTAACATTTCCTTATGCTACATACGGAAAACATAAGGAGTTTTATGGAAATATACGGAAGTTGTATGGCATTTACGGAAAGCTTCTTATGGAGTATACGGAAGGATAAGGAAATTGTATGGCGTATACGGAAAGCCTTTTATGGAGTATACGGAAAGATAAGGAAACTTATGGAGCATACGGAGAGTTCATTATGGAAGATATGGAAGGATAAGGAAAGTGTATGGAGTGTACAGAAGCTTTCATAAGGAAAATGCAGAATGTAAGGTCTTACGGAAATATACAGATTTTGTAAGGTGCTTACGAAAATGTGCAATAGTGTATGAAAGGCATGTGGATTGTTGCAAAAATGTGGAAACTCTACAGTTGTTGTCACATTTTCAGCAGGAAATCCTAGCTCTATAAAGTTTTAAATGAATTCACAGTGACATATATAGTACAAAAGAATAACGCAGGCTAGTCTGTGTTGTCAGTCACCGCTGTTCGCCCTTTTCCAGAATAAATACAACTTCTGCAGATGACCAGGTGCTAAAGTCTGTCAAACGGAAAATCTGTCATTCACAAGGAATGACAATAACTGTCAATTTACTTGCATGCTGTCACACGAAAACAAATCAAGCAAAAAGCATAACTTCAAGGGCTTGTTTTTTGGTAGAAACAATAATAATGAGAACTAAATTCAATGTGAAAGAATTTGTCAATATTAATGAAACTGTTCTCATTAACATTGGCAAAGAGAAATGTCATTTTAAAATATCGACCATGAGCTTAGCTCTCCTGAGCACCGACAAAAGAAATGAAAATCTATGAAAACTAATTGCATGTAGCCTAAAAATATATTTTATTGATAGCATGTGCTCCTACACTATAAATACAGCTATACACAACTTGCCACAGCTTCACGACAGAAACGAGGTAGGGGCAGAGGGAGTGGTCAGAAAAATAATTAAGTATGAGAGCACAACTGATATGTACGGACACATAATGGTGCTTATCATTGATGCTCGGATGGTCGTGTATAGAGCTGGGTTGTTTTGAGATTTTCAAAAGCATTGTTTCAGACCACCATGCAGATTACGCTTTAATTGTAGTGCTACATAAGACACAACTTATGGGCCAGCTTTAATGAATAAGAAGATTATAGGTTAAACAAATGCTTTAAAATATATCATATCATGGCTGCATGGACGCATACAAGCTATGTAAAGCGCAATAAAGTGAGGACGCATGAGCTTCTCTTGATGCTTCAGTTCTACATAGATGCTTCAACTGTGCCGCAAAGAAATTTAACCAATATCTGTGTGTGCAACATTGTCCATTTTAAACTATCTATATGTATATATATATAATTCCTACTGCGAGTTAAGCTACGTAGCACTCCATAACTCTTCCTTTTATTAAAGGCAATTTTTCAAACAATCAACGTTATTCATTTTCTGTCTCATGACTTCGTGCCCGCAATTCTTGGTTTGGCTCGATCACAATTGTGCAGCCCTTATTTTGGAGGAATCAAAAAACATCGACCAGAATATATTGCCTCTCCTCAACTGCCACAGCTTGAGATGAGTCATATAGCAAGTCTCGCGCATTTTTAGGGCCTACCCTTGAAGAAACTGGTCCGGCTGTGAAATGCTCAGTTTTATCTCAAATAAATTTTTTGGTTTGAGTTATTTCACTTCTCGAGTCCCTTCACAATCAAGCAGACCCAATGTTCCCCTTAGTCCTTACTTTTGTTATATTATAAAATAAATTAAAAAATTAATAACGAAAATAAAAATACTAATAAATGTTGCGCAAAAAACACAGTCCCACATACGTACTTGAACGCAATATTGCTTTTATTTTGTTTTAGAACCTAAGGCATTAGAAAAGATAGCAGTACAATAAAAACGCTAAAAAAACAAAAAAAAATTTGGTTTGGCGGGACTCGAACCTTCGCCACTCAGTTGAGCTCGTGTACGTAAATTGAGGGCGTTAGCTTGCTAAGCTAATTGCGGTAGAGAGGTCGTGCGTGTTTAGGTTACGTATATAAATTTGCTTTTTTACACGCTATGTGTTGGCATGTTTATGCACGATATGCGATCGTATCTATTGTTGTGTGCATATGTTTTGTGATGGTATATACGTCACATGCTCTTCGCATGTCTTTCAACTATAGATTGCTGCCCCGCCACGGATGAAAAGAAGTATTTTTACACCCACACACAAGCTTGAGCAGTGGAAGGTTGTTTCCCGGGGCTCTCTTGCGATTAAGTCGACCACCACAGGGAATTAGAATGATACGCCATTAATCTCTGCATCTAGCTGTATTCCACTTAGTAGCTCTATCGCTTGGTGACAAATCGAGCGCGGGGCGCGACGCTATTGCGCACGACCATGCCTCGCGTAGCGGCGATGTCAGCTGATTGCGCCGGCCGGCTTGCTTCGATTTGCTTCAGAGCAAAGAAATGTCATACCTTGAAAGATTGCGTACTGCACTATGTCAAAATGTTACTGCTTTGTAGCCATCCTATGATTCATTGAGAGTTAATAACTCTGATATCACTACTGTAGAGCTTTGCGTCGGCGACACGCACCGAACGTGAAACCGCACTACGTTAGTCGTAGAAGCAGTAGGAGGCTGTCGTCTGCTAGAACAAAAACAATCAGACCTTTGAAAATATTCATAAGTTGTAACTTGTTTTTTGAATAACCGTTTATCACTTTTAAAGTTATTTTGCCAGATAACGTACTTTTTTTTCAGTTTATAGCAGCGACAGATGTTTTTTTTATTTTCCTCACACAGATATCCAAGTCAAATCCATTCACAGCTAAAGCCACATGTTGTTTGTCTTCTTTGTTAACGTAGGCATACCGTTTCGTTGCATCTCTCATGTGTTCGCGCTGCTACACACGAGAGCACGAAATGTTAAATTTACGCAAGGAAGGGCCGTTCCTCGTTCGTAAGATGTGCTAAGATTGCGCCCTATTCCCGCGGTTGTTCGAGTGCGGATCAAGTGCGAGTCGTCCAAGGAATCGGCGGGTTGGGCGGGCACTCGAAGGACTCCGAGGTGACGGCTGACGCCTGTGGTTGCTTCCCTCAGGACAGTGTGAAAGAAACTAAAGGTAAGGAGGACACTTTTTTATGTAGACCAAGTATGCCACTCAGTGCAAGTGTGTGTTGCTGCACTCGAACGAGGCGTCGTGAAACGGCAACCTTACGCGCCTTTGCGAGTGCGGTTGCCGATTCGCTTTGACAACGCTAACGCCAGCAGAGCCATGGCGCATCGGCGCGGCCTTACTGGAGCTAATTCGAGACAACTGCGGCGACATGCATGTGTATGGTGATCGATTTTTTCATATGTGCAATGTAGTGAGGAAGACGCACATGGCGCTTGCTACGTTGTTGATTAAACGAAGCCTGCAGTGCCATTTGATGCAAAGCAGCATTTTGTTTACGTTCGCGGGCGATACAATTTGTAACTTGGCTCGATTCACCTAGCCAACCGCCTAAGTGGGTTGATTAGCATACGTTCACGGTAGAGCGTTATTATGCCCCGAAACAGTGGCGTGTGCTTGTTGAAAGATATGTGTGTGCCTAGTGTAGAGAGAGAGAGAGAGAGGTGTTCGTGCAATCTGCATGTGTACCTGCAAGACGCTTTTGCTTGTAACTAATAATGTACCGGCCAGCACCTACATTGTACGCCTGACTTTGAAGAAAACTTGCATGCACAATGTGAGATTTTGTAATCTGCCAGAGTTGCTTTTTATAAAATAATACACTGCCAGCATGTTCAAAATATGTTTCGCTGCTGTGTGGCAGGGGTGCGGTTATCACGCTGTTGTGTAGTTGCTGATGCAAGTACTTATAGTTTTGATGCGTTAATATTTCTCATCTAACTCATCAGGTGTTTGGCTGTTTCAGCACAAACAAGGTATCTTCCAGCCCGGTGATCATGCAATTTTTTTCTGCACACAGCGCAAACACCGAGATGTACCCACTCGCAGATGGTCGCGTCAAGTGCATATTTACCTTGACTAAAATGTCGAATCAAGTTTTTTCATCGACCGGTCCCTGCCCTGAGTGCTAACGTCTTGGCAAACAAGACACATTGTTATGGACACTGCACACACCACACACAATATTCTCAGTTGAACCGATATTCTCAATACCTTTCAATGCACACTACATGCCGCAATCACCAGTGCACATTCTTGAAGACTATGCCGCTGTTCCTCGCACAGGCAATTACGTGTGTTCACTTCTTCAAGATAAACAGACAGCGTGGCAAATATTTTACCACACAGTTTACCACACAGCTAGACGTTTGCTGACACATACTACAGCTAATGTCGACATTGTAACGTGAAGTGTAAGCTTTGAAAAATTAAAACTTGTCCCAAACACCGCACGACTGTACCGGGCTGAGCCACCAGCGAGAGAGTTTTTCCAGCCACACCTTTTACATGTGCCAGTGACATCATGCTGTGACGTACCTTGGTAGGGGCCTATCACTGCATACTTTATGTGAATGAGGGTCCTGTTAGTGAAAGCAGGCATTGTTGATTTCGTAACTTGTTCATTCCCAACTGGACCTTCATTTGCACGAGTTGTCGGACTGATAATCAGGCGAACTTTTGTGCAATAAATTGTACAGTTGGGAGTCTGTGCTTGCCCCATACTGTTGTTACTGGTGTTTCTTGTTGTTACTTTGCACTGCTCATTACTGCTCACCTACAGAAACTAGCCTATCTTGCCACTGTTTTGGACAAGATGCAGCTGGCAAGTGCGATAGTGTTCATAACTCTTAAATTCTCAAGCAAAAATTATCAATTCATATTCAGTTAGTTGCATTCATATCAGTACATTATAAGAAATCATTGATTAAACATGAATCCATGTTCCTTCACATAATGCTCACAACTTTTATATCAAATTGAATGGAGTTTATAAAAAACTTGGGTTTTAGCTAAACTTCATGCTCTTTTCTCGAACAGCTGACAAATAGCTATTGCATGCTTACTTGCCATGAATTGGACTGTGTTTGAAATACATTGCAATTCTTCACCGGACTGCCAGTACACTTCACATTGGGGGAATATTTATTAACCGTGGATTGAATTATTAAGAATGGAAAGAAAGAAGCGGCAGGCCTGGATACTTGATGATGGCATCCGTTTTGCTACCCAGCGCATTATCATGCAAACTTCCTATAGAGTGGTTATGCGTCTTGCATGTGTGTCTGTAAACCAAGAACTTTGGGTAGAACTATATCTTACAAATGGTTGCAGGGCTGTGGAGGCTGTAGGGCTGCTTAGGAATGGTGGAATCCCTGGACATGTGTTCAACCTTGCTGCATCAGCTCCTTGGTGTTTTCACGGCATCTTTACAGATGTGTTGGGTGAGTAAAACAAGCAGGTTTCAACACAAGGAAAAGTATAATATGGCAGCACCTCTTGTGCGTGCCTTACATCCCAAGTGTGTCAAATATTTATCTTGCACCTTGTGGCCTGTAATTTTTAAAGAGACACTTCTTTTCGCTTTATTTTGAGTCTTGATGCTTCGACAGCAATGTATTTGTGCTTGACAGCAAGTGTTCTTGAACAAATAACTGATCTCAATATTGACAAAACATTCTTCATACTTGGTGCTTAGCATAAGCTAGCACATATCTGTAGCAGATTCAATAATTCATTTTTTGCTGGGATGATAATGGGCAAGTAGCAAAGGCAAGTTCAGATTGGAGTGGTTGGTGACGTCTGTTTAGGCTCTGCCATATTGCTTTGCAGCCAGAGTTACTTGTGGCCACATATACAATGAAGCCACATGAAGTGCATTCTAAATGAGATTACCATATCGCATTTCACTGCATCCTAATATGTGCCAAAGAAATGCAGATATCATTAGCTTGCCACTATAAAGGGATCCTAAACCAACACAAGGTTGAAATTTAGTCGTGGTGTTGCAGCTGTGTACGACTCTACAATGGATGCATAGCCGTGATAATTTGTCTATATGTTGTCTCAATGGTAATGTTACACACATTGTACGATACAAAAGAGGTCCTCGCTTATTTCGCTTTTTTTCGCTATGCTTATTTTCTCTTCTTGCCATGTGCTCCTCCTCACTGTACAAGGAGCAAGAGCAGTGGGCACACAAACACGTATTTAAAAAAAATGTTGTAAGGTGAGCACTGAGAAGCTGAACACTTTCAAAAGGCTCAAAGAGGTAAAGGTATTGTTTCTAGCTACTTTTTCGGCACCCATAGCTAGTTGTGCTGCTGCAGTTAAAAAAAAAAACTTAAATGTTAAAAATTATTTGGAGGTGGTTTGGCACCCATAATTGCAGTTACATACAGAACTAGGTTTCAATGCGTAAGCAAAATCTGTTAACTCTAAATCAATCCTAATGATATCTGAAATTCAGGAAATATTCACAGAAAAGCTCAGGAAAAGGCTAAGTGGTTGCCCCTTGAACGTGAAGGAGATACCCTTCTTCTAAAAGGTCAATAGACAGTCTAGTAGTCTCGATATTACATGCACTATAAAATATTCTGGAGTGGTGCTTTTCTTGCATGTTATAATGAGAGGGGTTTTTAATAGAACTGTTGTCACTTTGCCCTGCGTTGCTGAAATTGTTCACATAGGTATAATACATGAATGACTTTATGCCTTTTGATTTTATGCAAATGGTTGGCTTACCCAGTTGGTTTAACTTGATTTGGATAAAATCATAAATGCTCTAAAATTTGTTTACTATACAGCAGGTTTATTTTTAAAATACGCGACCATTGATGTGAACGCAGTTGGTGGCGTGCTTGATTAATGCTTCACTATCACCACTCTAACTACACCTGCTACAGTGCATAGTGTGACAAAAGTAATGGTACTTAACATTACTGGCAGCATACAGTTTTATGTCTCAAAATAGGTTAAAAAGCCTGGTAAAAATGTGTGTACGTTTTTTTTTCGCTCCAACTAAATATTCTGGTCTACTCAAAGTAGCTTTCGCTCTTTTAAGTTCCTCAAACTTTTAGGTGTTCAAAAGAAGTATCAATGCCATATATTTTCTTTGTCAGCCTACTCACCACTCTAATAATGAGAATTACCCGACAACATTACTTAGTAAAATAAAGGGATGTTATAAAAAGTAATGTCAATTCAATTGTCAAAAAACCTTGCCAAGTTACGTTTTTGTTCACTTTTCTTTTCACAATTTTGTTAAAGTTACTTTTGATAACATCCCCTATAGTTTGTTTGGTATCATTTTCTGCTAGTTCTCATTATAATATGTTCAACAAAGACAACAAACCCTTAAATTTATAGTTCTTTCCTTTACTCATGAATCTGAAACAGTGAATCTCAGTAATCTTAGCAGTGTGTGACTTGTTTTTTTTGATCACTTGTGCATGTGTTCAAGTACATGCATTTAGGTGGGAGGGCGAACTATTGCCTCCTCCTGTGACTAGCAGATTTTCTGAGAACGGACAGATGCATAATGCTGCCAAAGAAGTATAAGGATATTGGAAGTAATCGTTACGTAATTGCAATCGTAATGTAATTGCCAGTAGGCAAAAAAAAGGTGTCCCACACTCGCCATAATGGTAACAGGCAGCGCTGACTGACTCTTCCATGTATAAATGCACATATATACCGTGCAAAATGGAAGAGTGATAGCCGCCATGGTAGCTCAGTTGATAGAGCATCGGACATGTTATTCGAAGTTCGCAGGCTCCGTCCCCGTACAGGGCAGGTTATCTTTTTTTTTCCTGCCCCGCCACGGTGGTCTAGTGGCTAAGGTACTCGGCTGCTGACCCGCAGATCGCGGGTTCGAATCCCGGCTGTGGCGGCTGCATTTCCGATGGAGGCGGAAATGTTGTAGGCCCGTGTACTCAGATTTGGGTGCACGTTAAAGAACCCCAGGTGGTCAAAATTTCCGGAGCCCTCCACTATGGCGTCTCTCATAGTTATATGGTGGTTTTGGGACGTTAAACCCCACAAATCAATCAATATCTTTTTTTCCTTCTACTTTTCTTTCTTCACAATTACAACACTTCTATTCTTCTTGAAGATTTTCTGGTGTAAAAAGGGTACCTTATAATCTGAAGAGGCAGACAAAATGTGCCAGTGTACGAGTTAGCTCTTGTAGTGGTTACGAGTAAGATATGTTTTGAAGAATAAATCATTCTGCCACTTGCCTAAGGAATGGCTACAGGACATGGCGCTGGATGCACTTTGTTATTTTTGAATCAAGCTATCTTGTATTCTATTTTTATAAACTACATGGGATACACATGACGGTATCACACACTTTAACGCCACAAAGATTATGCAGCGAACAATGTTATAAATGCGAAATTGCATAAGGATAAGGTGAAAACTGCACCCTCAACGAGAACGTACAGAAAGCACAGGGTGCAGGCGTCATTCCTTCTGCCCGTGCTTTTCAAGTGCGAGCTGTTTTCACCTTGTTCTGACCAACTAACTAGATTGAGATGTGTTGTTATAGTGCAAGAGGATGCTCCACGGGAAACTAGGTTTGTCTCAAAGTCTGTGTGTGTCTTTCAACCTATATGGTGCCCGGTTCAAGAGTTCATGCAGACCAGATCATGTAAAACAGGACCGTGTAAAATGGACCGTGTAAATAAAATTGACCATGTAAATAAACAGGATCGTGTAAAATGTCGTTTTCGTGTGCAACTGTAGTTGTGGTTGTGCTGAATGACCTTTCTTTATATACACTACATAACAAACTTGCTTCTTTAGAGTCGAGTGCATCTTTGGATCGATTGTAAATGTTTGCATATACGAGGCCTTAAGTTTTATAAGAAATTCCTCAGTGTGCCACGAGGAAATGTGTGTTCAGCGAAAATTTGTATATCATTATATACAACGCTTAAAGCCTCGTCTACAACTTTATGCAGGTTGACCTTGAGCAGAAAACGAGGAGCGGCAGCAGCCCCCAGAAAAGAGCAAGCACCCTCCAAGCTCCCGAAGCTCTCTTCGACAGGAACAGCAAGGTCACTGTGTGGCATTGAAAACCATTGCAAGGAGTGCCTTATCAGTACACTGTGCTGCTCTTTCATCGCAGAAGACGAAGTTGACCACTCCAGAGGAACTTCACGCTGTGTATTGTGAGTGCTTCAGTGGTTTTGTTTTTGTCCAGCCAGCAGTTAAGAAATCATGTGTCAGATTCAGCCAGGATGGCTAGAGGGAGTCGGGCAGGCATGTTTGGACATTTGTCTAGCCAAGTAGTGCCAATTTTCGCACTGGTCCTGTTGGAGTTACTGCCACAATCACAGAAGTTACGTCACCCCTCTAAATGTACAGATATGTCGGGGAAGATTAGCTGCATTAGATTTTTCTATAACTGATAGCTGCCAACATTCTTCATTATACAGGAGTTTTGTTCCTCACTTTTGGGTGTAAAGCCCTCTACAGAAAAAATGCAACAAGTCTACTTCCAGAAGACTCCAAGGCCCTACTTGTAGGTTTTTTCGGCTTGTATCATAAGCACCTCGTTTGGGGTACATGAACGTTTTATAAACATGTACAGCGAAAATTTTGGGTGGCTGGTCGTTTTGTCGTTATCTTGTTCCTCGCAGTATTCTTAAGAATGTTGTGCATTACGTTGTCAATCTGGTTCTTGTGCATAGAAGACATTACGAAGTTTCAGGCTACAGTATAGAAAGCCTGGAAGCAAGCTATCAATAATTTTTTAACAGAGTTGCTTAATCTGATACATGATACATCACTAAACTTTCGTGCGTATTCATCAATGTAAGCTCGTCTTAGTGTTATCCAAAATGAAGATGTGAGTCGACAGATGGAAACATCTAGTGGGGTAATCAGGGTGAACAGTAGAAGTGCTTCAGACAGGCTGGCCGATGTTGCGATAGGAGGACCTATTTTTTAGAAGTCACCTTGTCATCCTTGGCATGTTTGTTTAAATGGGGTCAGTAATGACATCATCTTTTGGTATAAGCGTGTGTGCCTGTTGGAAATGTTTGTCTGAAAAAAAAACCTATAACGCAGAAGAGTGCAGCCCTTGCTTATTTTCCAGTTAGGTTGCGCTGATACAAAGTGTTCTCCTGTCGGAGGTTGGGAGTAAGGAAAGCAAAAAAAAAGATAAATGATAGAAAAGAAGAAAAAAGAAGAAAGAAAAGGGGAATGCAAAGTAAAAGTAGTGCTACACTGCTCCTACTTTGCATCCCCCCTTTTCTTTTTTCCCTTGTTTTCTTTTTTCACCTTTTTTGTTACATTTGCATTGTCCCATCTAGTGCATGAATCAATGACACATGGCTTTGCTATAGCAAAGATGCCTATGTGGTGCTGGATTGAACAGTGCATTGTACTTCATTCAGTTAATTACAGACTGATCAGTCTTGCAATAAGTGCTTCCTGTCTATCACCACGCACGTTCAATTGAAAAGTTTGTGCTTGGCTCTTAGTATGCTGGTATATATCTTGTGTCTTGGACTACTCAAAATGAATGTTATTTTGCTGCTGTTTATGGTAATGAAATTATCCAACATGAAAATATCTTGCCTTGTGAACTTTGTCGGACCTGCCTTTCTTTTTCTTTCCTATACAGGCATTGTATGTGAGGGAGGCAGTAACAGAGAGGTGATAGCTTGAGCTTCGGAAGAATAAATGCTGGCAGTGAGGCAATTACGCATCAAACATCCCAGCCATTTTGCCAACCGTCCTAAATGTGTTTTGAAAAAAAAAATATTGAGCTCGTTTACTGTATTTTTCTGAAAACAGCAAAATGCTAAAGTATATCGCAGAGAACAAAATATTAGGCCACGTTGGTGCCTTCTGGACTTCCCAGGATGTCGTCTGGGTGTTGTTTGTAAAAAGTAAAGTGTTTCAAAAATACTGCCTCTTCTACACCAAATTCGGTCTTGGTATTAAGTAAAGGTGATTGTGTGTAATGCATGAAGCTCAGTAATATTAGTGCAATTTTTTCGCCACATCAAAAGCAAGGAAGCAGTTCTCTTTATATGGCAAGTTATATGATTACACTTTGTCTTAAAGTAGAAATGAAATTTTGAAGGTTTCTTATGATGGCTGTTTTCTGCATTTGATGTACGACAGCTTCCATTCCGAAGTTCCCCATGGCCCTCAATAGGATACTTCAAAAATTATTTTCCTCATTTAAACAAAAATTGTAATGATAACACTTCCCATGTAACAAGAACTGTTTATTTGCTTTCAACTTACATATAAAAGTAATTTTCAATTGGACAAACACACAGCTCAAATTGCATCTCAATGTGGACAAAAACGATCATATAGTGATATTTATAATCTGGACCTAACATTATTTTTTTTCGTAAAATATAACTTCTGTGCAGTGAGTATTTGTGGCTCAAATATTCATACAAAATGCAGTATTGCCATACAAGAAATGCAAACGATAAACAGTTTGGCTGAATTCTTCAAAGCCTATGTAGCAGAAAAATTGCACTAATGTTACTTGACTTCAAATACTTTAAGAAGCATCTTTACTTAATATGTAGATCAAATTTGATATGGCAAGAAAAAGCGGTACTTTGAAGTTTTTCTCACAAATAACACCCGCACGACATTCTGCGAAATTCTGAAGGTACCCACGTGACCACTACTCTTTTCTCTTCAAAACATTTCTGCAAATAACTATTTTCAGAAGAGTAAATTACCATCATTTTTTAAACTATACATCTGTGATGATCGCCAGGCAGTATGGTTTGTATGTTTGGTGTAGAATAGCCCAGTGCAAAACACAACAAATGGCTGAGCATCCTTTGACGCTCGGGCAATTTTGAAAGCATTTGTTTGTTAGCAGCAATTCAGTTAAGCCCTTGTCTTTATGCTTAGGCCCAGAAACAAACACAAGTAACTAAAGTAGTCCTAAGAGTCATGTAGTCTCACTGTTCCAAGGCTTGTGGAGCCTAATTTAGTGCAAGCTTCACCATTTTTTAAAAATTCAGATTCAACCAACAGGTTTTGAAGGCACAGTGCATTTTCAGCTAACTTGTTTCACACCAGTTACTTAGATAAAAAGCGGAAAGTAGAGGTAAAAATACCAATTTAAAGGCATTGTAGGTAATAACAAAAAGGACTGCTTTCTTTTTTTGTGTGGTGCTTTGCCTGACGCTGTGCTTTTTGTGGTACATAGGCATTAAAAACTAACATTAGCCATGTTGAGGTCGATTTCTTGGTTATAGTCATAGTAGCCATATAAATAATTATGACTTCAAACTTGACTGTTCTTTTGAAGATTTTTTCCTTGCATAATGATATTTGAGAGTCTTAGTCAATTTTGTTATAAGAAAACGTGATGTCATAATAGGGTCACTTTTTGTAGAGTCGTTCAGTTCTACCTTACCTTTTACATTCCTAATAGAGCAGTTATTTTCAATATCGGTATTTAAAATGGAATGAGAATGCTGTATGTAGTAAGGTGTACAGATAGCACATGCACCCAACTTTTCTGTTTGCAGTTTATTTCTGTTATTCTTGATTTATATGTGGGGTTCTTACGTCTGAAAACCATTATATGATTATGAGAGACGCCGTAGTGGAGGGCACTGGAAACTTCGACCACTTGGGGTTCTCTAACAAACACCCAAATCTTAGCACACGTGCCTACAGCATTTCTGCCTCCATCGGAAATGGAGCCGGGGTTTGATACCGCGACATGCGGGTCAGCAGCGGAATTTCTGTTACTCTTGCTCCCCTATATGTGTGCAGTTCGGTTATAGTTATCTGGCTTGCACAGATTTTTAATGGCACCTGCCTGGTCCTGCTTGCTTTCATGGTGATTTTAACCTTCATAAGTTGCAAAGGTTTAACTCTCAAATTGTTCAAAATGCCAATTTTGTGCACAAACTGTATAGTATAAAGGCAGCAGATGTACATGCACACACTATTAAATGAACATTGAGAGCTTTCACTTGCAGTTCCTAAAGTTTTACTGTGCAGGAAGCGTTTAAATCATAATTTTATAAGGACATATTAATCGATTATCTCTACCATTGAAAATCATGACAACCTAGTTATTTTCACTGTGATAAGCATGCTGTTTTTTTGATGTGGCAGAACTAATTTATACACTCATTCCTTCTATTATTCACATATGCATAACATGAAGGATTGTGTGCCTTAAATTTTCAGTTTTCATTCTGTGTGTTATATTTCTTGTGCATGTAAACAATTGTGCTAACAGGTGTCCTCTGACATTATTTGTGGCAATTATTTTTATTTCCAGGTGCCTATGAAGGACACATAAGTTCTATCGCAGTGACCTTCGAAATTTACAGTGGTGCCGGAGCCTCAAGCAGCATTTCGCCGATCTCCACAAGGCATTCATGAGATAAACACAGCGCCACACTTTCACAGTGCTATGATTATTATTTATGTTTAAACATTTCGTTTTAGAATTGCTGTTACATTGTGCCGCCATCCTGTGGCTTAGGTGGAGCTCGTGAAATTGCAGTGCAGTCACCTCATTTGTGTACGATGAACACTGCAATGTCACTATTCACAGCTGGAGCATAGACAAATAAAAACATATTGATTGTAGCAGGGCTGATGTGTATATTAATGCTTCTCTTGATAATAATAACTTTATAAGTTCTTTAAGTCTTGCATAGAACACTGCATTAATGTGTTGCAATGTAACCACCATTTATGATCGCTAGCATGTTAATTTAGTAGTTTTGTAATGTATTTTATTTAAAAGGTAATTTTGCTTCCGCATCACGACAATTAGTAAGATGCCGATGATTCAATCCCTCATCATGCACGTTTAAGAAATATTGTGATTTGTACACAGTATTGCAGGTACTCAAGATGTGGATGTCTATTCAATTTACACATTATATTGCTTTGCACTAGATTCAGACGTAAATGCACACAATTCAGTAATTTCCGCATGATACGTCTTTCCATAAGATGCGGAGTCCGCATCATATGTCTTATGCGGAGTCCGCATCATACGTCTTATGCGGAGTCCGCATCATACGTCTTCCATATTCCAATAATTCCGTATGTGAGGTCTCCGCATCTTACGGAACGTTTCAGTAGGGGAACCTGAAAAGTTCGGTTCGATAGGAAGTCGGACAAGCAGTTGAGCATCCTTCCGCGAATTCCAAGATCTGCCAGGTCT